>CM026403.1:55598108-55638049 GCA_014843695.1 Archivesica marissinica
GCCTACCACAATACTGTCTACCACCCAGGTTATTTGCCTACCACAATACTGTCTACCACCCAGGTTATTTGCCTACCACAATACTGTCTACCACCCAGGTTATTTGCCTACCCCAATACTGTCTACCACCAAGGTTATTTGCCTACCACAATACTGTCTACCACCCAGGTTATTTGCCTACCACAATACTGTCTACCACCCAGGTTATTTGCCTAACACAATACTGTCTACCACCCAGGTTATTGCCAAACCACAATACTGTCTACCACCCAGTTATTGCCTACAACAATACTGCTACCACCCAGGTTATTTGCTACCACATACGTCTACCAACCCAGTATTTGCCTACCACATACTGTCTACCACCCAGGTTATTTACCTACAACAATATGTATACCACCCAGGTTATTTGCCTACCACAATACTGTCTAACCCAGGTTATTGCCTACCACAATACTGTCTACAACCAAGGTTATTTGCCTACCACAATACTGTCTACCACCCAGGTTATTTGCCTACCACAATACTGTCTACCACCCAGGTTATTTACCTACAACAATACTGTCTACCACCAAGTTATTTACCTACCACAATACGTCTACCACCCAGGTTATTCCCTACCACAATACTGTCTACCACCACGGTACCACCACAAATTACCACCCAGGTTTTTACCTACCACAATACTGTCTACCAACCATAGCCCCCAAAACGTCTACCACAAGGTTATTCCCCGCCCACCAACACTGTTACCAACAGGTATTACCACCACAATACTGTCTACCACAATACTGCTAAACCAATACTGTATACACCAAATCTGCCTACCACAATACTGTCTACCACCCAGGTTATTTGCCTACCACAATACTGTCTACCACCCAGGTTATTTGCCTACAACAATACTGTCTACCACCCAGGTTATTTGCCTACCACAATACTGTCTACCACCCAGGTTATTTGCCTACCACAATACTGTCTACCACCCAGGTTATTTGCCTACCACAATACTGTCTACCACCCAGGTTATTTGCCTACCACAATACTGTCTACCACCCAGGTTATTTGCCTACCACAATACTGTCTACCACCCAGGTTATTTGCCTACCACAATACTGTCTACCACCCAGGTTATTTGCCTACCACAATACTGTCTACCACCCAGGTTATTTGCCTACCACAATACTGTCTACCACCCAGGTTATTTGCCTACCACAATACTGTCTACCACCCAGGTTATTTGCCTACCACAATACTGTCTACCACCCAGGTTATTTGCCGACCACAATACTGTCTACCACCCAGGTTATTTACCTACCACAATACTGTCTACTACCCAGGTTATTTGCCTACCACAATACTGTCTACCACCCAGGTTATTTGCCTACTACAATACTGTCTACCACCAAGGTTATTTGCCTGCCACAACACTGTCTACCACCCAGGTTATTTGCCTACTACAATACTGTCTACCACCAAGGTTATTTGCCTACTACAATACTGTCTACCACCAAGGTTATTTGCCTACTACAATACTGTCTACCACCAATGTTATTTGCCTACTACAATACTGTCTACCACCAAGGTTATTTGCCTACCACAATACTGTCTACCACCAAGGTTATTTGCCTACCACAATACTGTCTACCACCCAGGTTATTTGCCTACCACAATACTGTCTACCACCCAGGTTATTTGCCTACCACAATACTGTCTACCACCCAGGTTATTTGCCTACCACAATACTGTCTACCACCCAGGTTATTTGCCTACCACAATACTGTCTACCACCCAGGTTATTTGCCTACCACAATACTGTCTACCACCCAGGTTATTTGCCTACCACAATACTGTCTACCACCCAGGTTATTTGCCTACCACAATACTGTCTACCACCCAGGTTATTTGCCTACCCCAATACTGTCTACCACCCAGGTTATTTGCCTACCACAATACTGTCTACCACCCAGGTTATTTGCCTACCACAATACTGTCTACCACCCAGGTTATTTGCCTACCACAATACTGTCTACCACCCAGGTTATTTGCCTACCACAATACTGTCTACCACCCAGGTTATTTGCCTACCCAAATACTGTCTACCACCCAGGTTATTTGCCTACCACAATACTGTCTACCACCCAGGTTATTTGCCTACCCCAATACTGTCTACCACCCAGGTTATTTGCCTACCACAATACTGTCTACCACCCAGGTTATTTGCCTACCACAATAATGTCTACCACCCAGGTTATTTGCCTACCACAATAATGTCTACCACCCAGGTTATTTGCCTTCCACAATACCGTCTACCACCCAGGTTATTTGCCTACCACAATACTGTCTACCACCCAGGTTATTTGCCTACCACAATACTGTCTACCACCCAGGTTATTTGCCTACCACAATACTGTCTACCACCCAGGTTATTTGCCTACCACAATACTGTCTACCACCCAGGTTATTTGCCTACCACAATACTGTCTACCACCCAGGTTATTTGCCTACCACAATACTGTCTACCACCCGGTTATTTGCCTACCACAATACTGTCTACCACCCAGGTTATTTGCCTACCACAATACTGTCTACCACCCAGGTTATTTGCCTACCACAATACTGTCTACCACCCAGGTTATTTGCCTACCACAATACTGTCTACCACCCAGGTTATTTGCCTACCACAATACTGTCTACCACCCAGGTTATTTGCCTACCACAATACTGTCTACCACCCAGGTTATTTGCCTACCACAATACTGTCTACCACCCAGGTTATTTGCCTACCACAATACTGTCTACCACCCAGGTTATTTGCCTACCACAATACTGTCTACCACCCAGGTTGATATGCTGTGTTTTCCAGTATGATATCACGTCTTCTGGTTTGATACTGACTCATTCACGTGTTAACCAGCTCCTGAGAAATTAACGCATGCTCACTCAGTGCTAGTTTGTTTACTTCCTATAGCGTCTCTGTGTGTCAAATTTGACAGATAACATATGTTTGTAATTGTGTGGTAATATTCGTGTTCGTGTATCTAATTCGGTAAATGGGATTTATTCCTGATAAATTCATATCAAAGTAATTATTAAGTTATTATGTGGCTAGTTCCATATAAGCCTAGGTATCGGATTTAGGTAACCATGTCAATACCTAGGCTGATATGAAACTAAGAACGTAAAACCATTTAAATCTTACACTATTAAACAAAACTCTTCTTTTTCTTTTATGATTTTCAATGATGTTGGCTAATATAATATTTCACGGACGCAAAGCGAAAATGAGTACTCGGACATTATTTCGAGAAATGGGAAGAACATGATTAAATCAGATTATTTAAGATTACACATTTCCCCCACATCTTTATATTACTGTATAATTCCAAGGATTAATAGTAAAGCTATGTCGTTTAAATTTCGATATCAAATAGTGTAATCAATGTTTCCAAGCACATCACTTTGGAAGTCGTGATAGCGCAGTGGATGCGCGTTCGCTTCAGGTGCGAAAGGTCCGGAGTTCGAGCCCCGCTGGAGCCGTTACGATTGTGCCCTTAGGCAAGGCATTTAAATTCCACATTGCCTCTTCTCTCTCCTTCATGGCAATGGATTCCATCAGGAATGAGGTCTCGAGAGTGATTAATATAAGTTGAAAGAACTTGTTGCGCAATCGAGCTCAAATAAATTTGTATAAACTATCACTTTGTTAGACAAAAATAATGGCGTGGTATTTGGTCAAATAATGATATAAACAAAAGTGAATGTAAAGGAATCTTATATATATATGTGCATTTCTTAAATTGATAGTAAAAAAATACTGACGTCATAAGTGACCAAAATTGCAGATTATAGAACGTCATTGATGTTGGCGCGATGTTTAAAACGTTTAAATAATTCACATCTTTCTCAATTTGTTGAGCTTAATGTTTCAGGATTTCTTTTTTATACATTGTGTTATAGACATGCTATGTGGTTCCACGTGGCTTATCCGGTTAATGACCATAAGACACGCATGACATGTGTGTTTTACGTTTATTTATCGTCGCTACCGGTTGCCCATATGAGTGACGCCTCCTGAAGAGATTATTCATTTTATATTTTTGGAGGATAGTGCAATGATACAGACAGAGACCCATTCCAGAGTCTCCTCTGGTTATTTTACGTGCATGGTGTAAAGCACCGACACGAGACCTCCGTTTAACGTCCCATTCGAAAGACTGTTAATTTTATTAGGGTCAGACGGGGGGATCGAACCTGCCATCCCTGGACACAGCTCGCGGGCACTAGGCATTTAAAATCCCATCATGAGCACGTAAGATTAGATCATATAACGACTCTACAACTATTATTGGTGGAGGAAGACCTCGGGTGCACTTGACACGGACGGGTACCCGGGTAGAACCACCGACCGTACGCAAGCCAGCTGAATAGCTTCCGCACTTGAAATAATTCGACACCCAACGGGATTCGAACATACAACGGTGATGAGGCAAGTGATTTTGAAGTCAACGGCCTCTAAGCAACAAAACACATATTTTGATAAATTAAATGATCGGTATATACATATATTATATACATGTATAAATACATTTTGACATTTTAATTAGTTTAAACAATATTTTTATTCAATGAATATACATAGTATAATGATCACAATAAGAAAATACATGTAGGATTGAGGAGAAAGCAACTTGCTTATATGGTTACCTCTTTCCTATAATTTAAATTTAATTAACACAGTCGGCGGGCGGTAAACACCAACTCGTCAATTAAATGATTGCTAAGCACGGCATATGCGAAGATTAATTTAATATAATGTTGGTTGGCTGGCTCGGTGTGTTCCCACTTTCCCAACCTTTTATTAGTCCTATAGAAATTGAGGTAGGTGTTGGGGGAATGTATTGTTCGGTGTAACAATAGAGTTGAATGGTGATAATTGGCGAAAATTGCTATACTGTACTGAAAATTTGTGTTTCTAAATTTGGGAAAGTTGTTCATAAATATAAGTTTCATATAGATAGATATTCTTTATTTTGAATTATAAGCATTAAATCGAAAACATAGATATTTACATGGATAAGACAAACACATGAACATGCATAGCACATAATAGATATAAATCTTGAAATATTTTTATTGTACATATTCACTTTAATTTGACTAAGTGAGAAGCAGCATCAACATACGTCATGATGTCCATGTCGCCAGTTCGCAGTTGGTGCTTCAGTCTGATGAGCATTTGCTCACGCTCACGGTATACCCGCTTCCTTGGTCGCTGCTTTCCACCGTTGGCGTGCTGAAACAGCTTCGCCTCGTTAGCAGCCTGCTCTTTCTGGACCAGGTCTATCAATGTATAAATATTAGGATGGCAGTGTCGTAGTTGGTTGTTTATTTTATGGTGCCAACCCTCAACATGATTGGTAGTGCGTGGACCATCATTCTCGTAATGATTCCAGGAGCGGCGGTCTCCCTCTACCCACTGCTCAGTCACATAGTCCTTAAACTTAGACACCGGCACTGAGTCATTGTCACATTCTTCCAGAGTTTGGAACCACACATCTTCGACAGAGGCTAGGGGGACAAGTGGCAGTACCGAAGCACGTAGCACAAGTTTCTTCACTTCTTCATTGTCCTTGAAGTCAGCTACAAGACCACAATATTGTACTTTTCTCCACATACACTGTGTGAAGTGAAAGAAACAACCACGGACTTGAACACCAACAAACACGATACTGACAGCACGCCACGCTGCTGTTTCGAAGTCCATCATTATCGTTTCTGGGGACAGAGGAATGTTATGTTCACGGGCGAAATTCTGGATGAGTGTGAAGAATCTGGTGTACATTGTCTGTTGTTTATTTGGGAGTAGTCCATACACTAGGGGACACATATACCCGTCGATCATGGCGTGGATGGTGTATAGCTGGTAGAAATATGACGGCGAAGCGTAGAAGGTACAGTCCATATACCAGGTCTCGGCTGTAGACAGCTGGGCCAGGTTGTCAACGGTGGCGAATATGAGCATTCGCGCCACATCACCGTCATTGGCGATTAGGAATGGCTCCCCTGCAAGCGACTCTATCCACTTCCCTTCCAAGTTGACATCCGCCCTTGTCTTTGGCAGAACTGGTCTAGTCTTAGACCGCTGTCTATATAAACTGGATTTGGCTTCGTAGAAAGTGGGTAGATTAGCCACAACCTCTTGGGTGGAATTGTCCCATTCGATCGATCTTGTGTCTGCCAGCATATCGTTATAGATGGAGGGCAGCGGCTGTGTTGACCCTCGGACCTGCTTTCGGACACCACTCATTATGCTGTCATCTCTTGGGTGATTGTGTTCATCAGCGATTTTGGTAGGAAGCTCATTCTTAGTGTTAATTTTAGCATTGCATGCTTTGTTGACACAGTTCCAGTAGCGACACTCCCGTTTTCTGGTTTTCAGGCTGTACATGTAACCATTTAGAACTAGAGTCTGACTTCCTCTGCTATTCTCTATGAACCGTATATTGACTAGCGCATTTGCCATTTTAGAGATTTATGATTACAGAGGAAACTGACCTTCATTTTATACTATGTTAAAGAATGACTTACAGTTAGTGACCTGTTTTTCTTAGTTTTCAACAGTTAGTTATAAGTAAATTGTTAATTTCATTAATCATTATTGTTGTTCTCAGACTAATTTGCAATCAGTTCATAATTGCTAATTAAAAAATAGTGTTGATATATAATTATGTAATAACCTAGTATAACTGTTATAATCATAAATAAATAATAGATACATATTGTTAATTGTTTGTATCTTTATAGTTCACATTTCAAAATTAAAATATGTCTGCTATTTATTATTATGAACCTTTATCTGAATTATTAATGTTAAACGTACATACTGACAATTTTAATTTATACACAATTAAAGGAACACATTTCTCCTTAAAGATATGCATATGCACTGGAAACAAAAATAACAAAAAAATAGTTTATTCTAGAATAAGTAAGTATTTTCAACAGATGGAACAAGATAAATAATATTGAAATAGTACACTGCAAGTACAAGTTTATGTGTGCCTTTCATTTATTTTTTGAACAGTATAGAAAATACAGGTAAGTTTGAGGGGCGAAGAGATAATTGGGGATAATTAGTATGTGTGAAAATAAAAGGTTGGGAAAGTGGGAACAAACCGCTGGCTCTATTTGATATCTTATTATTAAATATTTACAATAATTTCTAGTTCAGCATTAATTCAACATAAAGGTGCTTATTAATAAGTATTGTATATAACCATATGACACTTTATCTGTATTATATTTCCCTTTCAGTCAATGACAGTGACAAGGCGAGATCTTAATAATGTCACTTCATCTGCGGTAATAAGAAAGCATGTGTACACATCCACTAGCGGGTCCAGGGAGGAGAGCACCGTGATCCGGCACCCCTTAAAAATCTGCCGAGAATCTGTTCAATACGCTACGATACGTCCTCACAGTTTATATTATGTTTGAGTTTGGCAAAATTGGATGCTTTTGGATGCTTTTTACAATGTAAAAACAATAATTTACACATGCCAACCAACCATATCTTGGCCGAATTTAAGGAAATTCAATTGTCTTATTTAATAATTTATATATGTACATAATATATAGATTCTACATTATTATGTAATATGTTGAGCTTTCAATCATGACCTATTAATACAACAATAACAATAATAATAATAACAATAACAACAACAACGTTTATTTAGCAAATCGACATAATACAGGCCTTTGGCTAATGAACAGAATACTCATAATTATATGCATACTTATAATCAAAAATAAATATGAGTGAAATAATATTTCGTGAATAGTTCGTGAATAGTTCGTTCGTGAATAGTTCGTGAATAGTTCGTTTGTGAATAGTTCGTGAATCGTTCGTTCGTGAATAGTTCGTTCGTGAATAGTTCGTGAATAGTTCGTTCGTGAATAGTTCGTGAATAGTTCGTGAATATGGTAGTTTACAAATGATACTATATGCATACACCGTGACACTTAAATTACAATATTTGATTTCTTAACACATATGCTTCCTTTAAAAATATTTATAAGAACTCTTCTTTTATCGGTTGACATTATCCTGGGAACAGGCGTTGATATAGTTTGCCTGATCAGTCAAATAAATATATGTTAACACCGAGACTATTAATTAGGCCCTATTGAGCTTCTGGTCATGTCATTTTGCCAGAAGTTAAAAAGTGAAAAATCGACAGACTGGAACCTAGGCTAGGTTGACATAAGACAGTTGAATTTCCTTAAATTCTGCCAGAGATATGGTTGGCATGTATTTAGATCGATTATTAGAATATCTCTGACAGTAAAACATTGATATATTATATGTATTTCACTGCTATTTTGGTACAAAGCACCCTGAAAATGCAACAGAATGCACCAAAAGCAATGCACCCCAAACGTGTGTTTGTGTTTTACGTTTATTTATCGTCGCTACCGGTTTCCTATATGAGCGACACCCCCTGAAGAGATTAGTCATTTTAGATTTTTGGAGAATAGTGCGATGATACAGACAGAGACACATTCCAAGGTCGCCTCTGGTTCTTTTACGTGTACAGTGTACAGCACCGACATGAGACATCGGTTTAAAGTCCCATCTGAAAGACTGTTAATTTTATTAGGGTGAGACGGAAGATCGAACATGCGATCCCTGAATTACCAGTCCAGCGTGTTACCACTGGACTAGATATCCCCCAAACATTTCCTTGAGCCCTTAGCTATTAGCTCGCGCCCCCTAACGACAATTCCTGGATATACCCCTGTAAATATACGTTGACGCTCATTAGTACGAGTTTGAAAGTATTTTAATGACTTCAGATATAAAAACTATCCATTGAGAATGATATTTGTAAATGTGTCATTTACTTGAGTAAACATTCCTTAAATAATGAAAACGTCTCAAAAACAGTGGCATGTATGCTTTGAAACACGACACTCGACCAGTATGCATTATATACGAGTATATATAGTTATATACATAATGAATCCATTAAAAAGTAATATGCCTGTGCTGGTGCTTATAGATCCAATTCGTATCACTAAACCAGGTGTGTATATGCCGAGTTGTTATCATACTAAACCCCGTGCTTATAGGTCCAGTTGTTATCATACTAAACCCCGTGCTTATAGGTCCAGTTGTTATCATACTAAACCCCGTGCTTATAGGTCCAGTTGTTATCATACTAAACCCCGTGCTTATATGTCAATGTGTTATCATACTAAACCCCGTGCTTATATATCCAGTTGTTATCATACTAAACCCTGTGCTTATTTATCCAGTTGTTATCATACTAAACCCCGTGATTATATGTCCAGTTGTTATCATACTAAACCCCGTGCTTATATGTCCAGTTGTTATCATACTAAACCCCGTGCTTATAGATCCAGTTGTTATCATACTAAACCCCGTGCTTATAGGTCAATGTGTTATCATACTAAACCCCGTGATTATATGTCCAGTTGTTATCATACTAAACCCCGTGCTTATAGGTCAATGTGTTATCATACTAAACCCCGTGCTTATATGTCCAGTTGTTATCATACTAAACCACGTACTTATAGGTCAATGTGTTATCATACTAAACCCCGTGCTTATATGTCAATGTGTTATCATACTAAACCCCGTACTTATAGGTCAATGTGTTATCATACTAAACCCCGTGCTTATAGATCCAGTTGTTATCATACTAAACCCCGTGCTTATATGTCCAGTTGTTATCATACTAAATCCCGTACTTATAGGTCCAGTTGTTATCATACTAAACCCCGTGCTTATAGATCCAGTTGTTATCATACTAAACCCCGTGCTTACAGATCCAGTTGTTAATACATACTAAACCCCGTGCTTATAGGTCAATGTGTTATCATACTAAACCCCGTGCTTATATGTCAATGTGTTATCATACTAAACCCCGTACTTATAGGTCAATGTGTTATCATACTAAACCCCGTGCTTATAGATCCAGTTGTTATCATACTAAACCCCGTGCTTATATGTCCAGTTGTTATCATACTAAACCCCGTACTTATAGGTCCAGTTGTTATCATACTAAACCCCGTGCTTATAGATCCAGTTGTAATCATACTAAACCCCGTGCTTATATATCCAGTTGTTATCATACTAAACCCCGTGCTTATATATCCAGTTGTTATCATACTAAACCCCGTGCTTATAGGTCCAGTTGTTATCATACTAAACCCCGTGCGTATAGGTCCAGTTGTTATCATACTAAACCCCGTGCGTATATGTCCAGTTGTTATCATACTAAACCCCGTGCTTATATATCCAGTTGTTAATACATACTAAACCCCGTGCGTATAGGTCCAGTTGTTATCATACTAAACCCCGTGCGTATAGGTCCAGTTGTTATCATACTAAACCCCGTGCTTATAGATCCAGTTGTTAATACATACTAAACCCCGTGCTTATAGATCCAGTTGTTATCATACTAAACCCCGTGCTTATATATCCAGTTGTTATCATACTAAACCCCGTGCTTATATATCCAGTTGTTATCATACTAAACCCCGTGCTTATAGGTCCAGTTGTTATCATACTAAACCCCGTGCGTATAGGTCCAGTTGTTATCATACTAAACCCCGTGCTTATATGTCCAGTTGATAACATACTAAACCCCGTGCTTATAGATCCAGTTGTTATCATACTAAACCCCGTGCTTATATGTCCAGTTGTTATCATACTAAACCCCGTGCTTATAGGTCCAGTTGTTATCATACTAAACCCCGTGCGTATAGGTCCAGTTGTTATCATACTAAACCCCGTGCTTATATGTCCAGTTGATAACATACTAAACCCCGTGCTTATAGATCCAGTTGTTATCATACTAAATCTCGTGCTTATAGGTCAATGTGTTATCATACTAAACCCCGTGCTTATATATCCAGTTGTTGTCATACTAAACCCCGTGCTTATAGGTCCAGTTGTTAACATACTAAACCCCGTGCTTATAGGTCAATGTGTTATCATACTAAACCCCGTACTTATAGATCCAGTTGTTATCATACTAAATCTCGTGCTTATAGGTCAATGTGTTATCATACTAAACCCCGTGCTTATATATCCAGTTGTTATCATACTAAACCCCGTGCTTATAGGTCCAGTTGTTAACATAATACCCCGTGCTTATAGGTCAAGTTGTTATCTTACTAAACCCCGTGCTTATAGAACAATTTGCTATCATACTAAACTCCGGGCTTATATAACCATTTTTATCATACTAAGTCCAGTGCTTATATACCCAGTTGCTATCATACTAAACCCCGTGCTTATAGGCCCAGATGGTATCATGCTAAACCCCATGCGTATAGTCACAGATGGTATCATGCTAAATCCCGTGCTTATAGGCCCAGTTAGTATCATACTAAATCCCGTACTTATAAACATGTATCATACTAAACACTGGGCTTAACGACATCTGTCAGTTATTTCCCATGAATACTCCCTAAAAGTAAATAGGTCCTCTTAAGTTGTTTCCTCTGGTTGTATCGTTGCTTCCTCTACGAACATGCTATCAAATTTCATCCACGTTCTTAGCGTATAATTATTAAATTACTATATCTGGGCATATACCCTACATTATACCCAATGGGTACTTATATATAAAAAGAAATTATCAAATAATTATTATACTCTGATAAAATCACATTTATCATACCGCATCATCTGGTTAGGGAACAACAGTAAACACAAAGGAATCCAACTGAAATGGCCGATGTACATTTAGGAATAAATCGGATTTTATGTGCCAAGGGTGTTACAGAAATGTTCATTGTACCCAGTAACCTATATGAAGGTAGGTGGGGTAGGTAATTTGACTGCTTATCAAGATTATGATTGATAAATTGCAGCCATATTGAAAAGAATAAGACAACAGACGGATCTGTAGTCCATTGGTAACACGCTGGACTGGTAATCCAGGGATCGCAGGATCGATATTCCGGTTCACCCTAATAAAATTAACAGTCTTTCAGATGGGGACTTTAAACCGAGGTCGCGTATCGGTGCTGTACACCGTGCACGTAAAAGAACCAGAGGAGATTCTGGAATGGGTATATGTCTGTATCATTGCACTATCCTCCACACATCTAAAATGACTAATCTCTTCAGGAGGCGTCGCTCATATGGGCAACCGGTAGCGACGATAAATAAACGTCAAACCACACTCAGAAATAAGACTACATCCATCTGGAGGAGAGGGAGCACAAATGGAACTATGACGAACATACCTGTATCAAAGTCCACGCAGACACAGAGAGTACCACACTTGTATCAGACGCAAAAAATGGAACTATGGCGAACATACCTGTATCAAAGTCCACACAGACACTGAGAGTACCACACTTGTATCAGACGCAAAAAATGGAACTATGGCGAACATACCTGTATCAAAGTCCACGCAGACACTGAGAGTACCACACTTGTATCAGACACCACAATACTATAGGGTGATACAGTAGTTAACCAGGCATTCAAGGGTCTCATCCAAATATATTAAATCATAATACTTGTATGAAGGTGGGTGGGGTAGGTAATTTGACTGATTATCAAGATTATGATTGATAAATTGCAGCCATATTGAAAGGAATAAAGACTACAGACGGATCTGTAGTCCATTGGTAACACTTGACTGGTAATCCAGGGATCGCAGGTTCGATCTTCCGTCTCACCCTAATAAAATTAACAGTCTTTCAGATGGGGACTTTAAACCGAAGTCGCGTATCGGTGCTGTACACCGTGCACGTAAAAGAACTAGAGGAGACTCTGGAATGGGTATCTGTCTGTATCATTGCACTATCCTCCAAAAATCTAAAATGACTAATCTCTTCAGGAGGCGTCGCTCATATGGGCAACCGGTAGCGACGATAAATAAACGTAAACCACACTCAGAAATAAGACTACATCCATCTGGAGGAGAGGGAGTAAAAATGGAACTATGACGAACATACCTGTATCAAAGTCCACGCAGACACAGAGAGTACCACACTTGTATCAGACAGACACCACAATACAACTATAGGGTGATACAGTAGTTAACCAGGCATTCAAGAGTCTCATCCAAATATATTAAACCATAATACTTGTATTTACATTGTGAAGTGCTCATCCCAGTGGTTCGTCCAAAATGGGCAATTAAAGGTTTATTACCATCCCCCTAAATCAATGAAAGACAATGTGAACATGCTAATGTGTACACAGAGTGAATATGCCGGTGATAAGCTGTGAGACTTCATATATTAGCTTTATAAGTGGTCATGGAGAGTGTTCATCCAAAGCACATGTGCGTACATAAATAATGTCAATAGCGCACTGACTTGTTTGCATTATAAATATGTACAAGAAAAGACAATTTACAGCCAGATTTGTTTTTGGATTTAAAGTTACCTCCACAACTTAGGTCATATGGCAACTCTCCATATATTATTGGTGGAGGAAGATCACGATTAGCTCTCGAGCAGTATTTCTGACAGGCACCCGGGTATAACCACCTACTTATGCCAGTCAGATGGTTCGCTTCCTCACTTGAAAGAAGTCCACACCATCAGTGGGATTTGAACCTACAATGGTGAGGGTTTGTGATTTGAAATCAACGATCATAACCAACCGGCCACGTTTTTGGGCTTAAAGCATTGGAAGTAAGCGACGCACCCAGTGGGATTTGAACATACAACGATGAGGTCAGAGGGGCAATTGATTTGAAGACATTAGCCACTCGACCATACGACTGTTGACGTAAGTTGACGCTACGTAGTGGTATGCCATGCAAGTTGTATATAGTATGGTACATAAAAACAATAGTAGCTCCCTGGGTTCCGACAAAGTCTCCCCTGGTTCAATTAATATATCTTATGGTGCCTATAAATTCTGCTCTGGTTCATTGGTTCGTACAATGTCTGTGACTGGCTTCTGAACAGACTACGGTTGGTTCCTGTACTATCAAGCGAGTGATTTGTGTAATGTCCTCGTCAAATTTCTGCAAATACTACCATGGACTCCTGCACAGTCTGCCGATGGACTCCTGCACAGTCTGCCGATGGACTCCTGCACAGTCTGCCGATGGACTCCTGCAAAGTCTGCCGATGGACTCCTGCACAGTCTGCCGATGGACTCCTGCACAGTCTGCCGATGGATTCCTGCACAGTCTGCCGATGGTTTCTGTGTTATCTACTAAATCTTCAAAATATGTCAATGCTGTTCATGCAGTCTCTTAGTGGGTCCTGCAAATTTGTGAGCTGTTCCAATGATGGTTATGAATGGATACTTCAAGCATGTCGAGTGGTTCCCTTAAATTTTGTGACTGGCTCTTGCAATGTATGTCTTCTGATTCCTGTAACATTTCTTACTGGTTCCTACTAAGCATGCAAATGTGTCCTGCAAAGTATGCGACTAGTTCTTGGAATTTCGCTAATGTTTCAGATAGTATGCGATTGGAAGTCGCGATAGCGCAGTAGTAGCGCGTTTGCTTCAGGTGCGAACGACCCCGAGTTCGCGCCCAGCTGTAGCCATTACGAGTGTACTCTTAGGCAAGGCATTTAAATTCCATATTGCCTCTTCTCTCCCGCATGCCGATGGATTCCATTGGGAATGAGGTCTCGAGAGTGAATAATACGAGTTGTAAGACATTGTTTCGCAATCGAGAACTGTTATCACTAAATGATTTCTCTGTAGATAACAAAATAATATCAAGGTATTCCATGATGGAATCTATCACCAGGGGTTTGTGCTATGCACTGCACCAGTTCCGCTCGTCAACAATTCTGAACACATAACGAACTGTCCATAAGGAGAAGTGTAATTTGTTAAAGGCGCATGCTCATTGTGTATATCCTCACGTCCAGTGTATATAAATCTCGGTCATTTAGGGAAATAATGAACTCAATAGTACGTTAAGTCATTCGCTGTCGGGTCAGTAGGGTCTAAATCTATAACCCCATTCACCCACATTTTTTTCAAGCCTATATCAAGCGAATTAGAACATTATACGTGCGCGCGACGATTCTTCTAGGAACCACTACTACGTTTGCTGTCGGTGAACGGTTCTCCAGACATTGGAGGAATCTACATACAAGATACAAGGTGATGTTTGTAACCCGTGGGACCACGACCAGCACATTAATGGTGCAGATTAGATTAAAACACTCCCCCCTATCAATTACATATAAGCAACACAATCATAAATGCATATACCAGACGAAGATAAGTTATGCTGTGCACACGGCTTCCACTAACGTCCCTAAATGCTCCTCGTCATCTGTGATATGTCTGCTTACGGAATAATCAATGATCAACTTGCCATATAACTGTAGTTCTTAATTAATTTAGTTTGAAGTGATGGTGAGGGCTGTAAATAATGTCATGACTTTTAGCCCAATCTTTTACCGTTTTCCAGATTAAATCGTATAAAGCAATACTAAGTAATCCTAATTTAATTTCAAATAGTTTTCCTGGTGTTTCATTGTATGTATAATATTAATGTACTGTTTGAAAACAATATAATAATATTAAACTCATTTCTTACATTATGAATATGTGATCCGTGATCTACAGTGTATATATATTGGGACATGACTCCTAATAATTCTATGTTTAAATCTATCTAAGTAGGCTTTCAACTAAACATCGGCACCCGAACCACTGTTGAATACATTTCTACCTTCTCAACTCTGGGGCTAGGATGTCTTTCGAGGCCCTGGACACATCAAAGGGATAATAAAATTGGATCATACGGTCCATGGAGTTTGGCCCCTTTGGTCGAAATATCTGGGATCAATTTCTCTCTGGAGGCTGATATGTCTTGCCTAATAAGATACTGGCTTTGGATATTAAATATCATACTAATATGTTCTATTAACAAACTGAAGTGTCAACTAAAATGATCATAACAGGGGTATAAAGCTGTTACTTTTACAACGCACAAGTAATCCATTGGCACCGGTGCGATCGTTCACATAAATGGGCTAACAGCCATTAACCCTGGCAGATAAAATCAATTTGGCATACATCGTAGAGGCAGATCAGACGGCACAGAACAATGCTGTTTGACCAGGCTCTATGCTGTTTGCTATTCGGATAGTGGAGCTAAACACTTGGCTGAATAGCAAACAACATAGATTATGATCAGTGGCGTTACGCCGTGGTTGACCTGGGTCTATATTGATTGCAACTATGATTGTATTTACTCAGCAGTCAACTCGTTTTTGAATGAAGTTCTAGCCATATCTCGTCACAGTAGTAAAACCCTATGGTGAGGATCTAGTCTGTCACTGACAATGTTAATACACTGAATACGTTATTTATTTTTGTATTTTGTCTCTCTCCCTCGTTGCGATAGATTCCATCAGGAATGAGGTTTCGAGAGTGTAGGTTGTATGAACTTGTTTCGCAATCGAGTTCAACTATATGTGTCTATTATATCAATAGACTACCTAAAGTTTCCCCCTAAAATGTCGTCCATTGTACTTTTTGAAAACAAAGTATAAATATACGGTCGTTTCCCCGAACGACCAGAAATCAATGACACAGTCTTTTCTCCGGACGAACAACAAGCAATGACACATTCGTTTCCCCCGGACTACCAGCAAGCAATGACAATGTCATTTACCTGGACGACCAACAAGCAATAACACACTCATTCAATATTTGCCACAATTCCCACCATCAATATGAGAGCAACATTCCAAATGAACGAGAGCCAGAAACAAATTGTGTCCAAGTTACTCGTAGCTCGTCTATATGCACCGATCACTCTATTGGTGCATCTTTGACATTCTAAGCACACCAATTTGTCCCGTTCTGTCTTTGTGTAAATATCCATTCTCTCAGTTTCGTTCTCTACCAATGAGGTCAATCCACATATTCTTGAATTATATTTCCTTTTAGTATGAGATAGTGATAAACTCCACACGGTTACAACAATCGTTAGAACACTACCAACAAGCTGTAGTCCAATGTACGCAACGATTATAGGAATGTGTTCGTAGGTCGTTGGCAAGGAGTCATTTATGGTGAAATAGAATACAGCCATAGCGAAAAATACGGTATTAACGAGTGATATACGTTCCCCGCTGTCAGCCGGAAGCAAGAATGAAACTGGGTTCAGCAATGACGTCAGCACAATCGGTGCAATAACATGTAAAACCGTATATAGCCACGTGCGCCGAACAATATACTTGTACTCAATAATAGTATAGTTCCCGTCATATTCCTCATAATTTATTAGATATCTTCTCTTTCAATATTGACTAACTCCCATTCTCCATTGTCATTATAGATCTTCTTTACATCCTTCATTTTGATCATACGTTCCATACCAACATCGTGTATGCTAATTTCGTGATCATTATGAATCCAGGAATATAATTGGAATTTAATTACTTGTATATCAAATGGATGCTTGAACATATTAAGTTTCATACTAATATATCCACGCTAATATATGCACGCTAATATATGCACGCTAATATATCCACGCTAATATACGGCCACAGTTTTACAGTACCGTCGCTATATACCACTGCGTTTTTCATATCATCGGCTTCTATAAAATTGAAGATAATTTCATCATTACCAATTACAAGATCTGGCAACCAAATAGATTTAGCCTCTACGGATATCTTCGAGATATTGTCAAAGTTAGATTTATTCCATGCTAAAAATGTATCTGTCCATTCCAGTACCAACATCATTCGAGAACTGCACGTTTTGTGTTTTATGTCTATATTGTCGATCGTCATTAAGTAAACTCCAACTTGTATAATAACCGGGTTACTGGTATTGCTTTCTGGCCAAATACTTTTACTCGTATCACCAACAAGTGCTTGTAAGTCGTTACTGTTTCCAAATGAATGCAGGCACCTTCCATCAATCCACCATTTCAGTAACATCCAATAAAGCAACATACTTGCAGTAAGAAAACTAGCCATATTCGAATATCAGCCGGAGTCACCATAGAGTGAATGCTTTCTGCTTGTATTTCATGTCCTCTATTATATCTCGTTGCAGTTCAGTATATTATATTAACGTTTACTCATCGCTTGTTTTAATGGCATATCAACCCATAATCTGCATTGATTAATCGCAAATTCGCAATCACATGAATAATGTAAATACAATTAGCAAACTAAACAAGTGACAGCAATCGTCAATAATTGTCTGCATCCTTTTTCACTACATTTCTATTATCAACGAATCCATTAAAATCTTAATATCATTAACTAAATCATATGCGGATCCAGAAGGGCGGACCCGCCGTACACCCCCCTAAAATCGCCAGAGCCAAGTTCGTTTGTTTTGGTAAGTAATTTTTGTGTTTTCTATCAATGTGTTGCAAATATATACACCGATATGCTACAGGGTATTATTCAACGTCTAGAGAAGATGGACAGCAAATAGGACCAACTGATCACTATTGAAATGAGCGTGAATAAAATAACGGACCGTTTGAATAGCATGGACGACAAGATCAACGCACTTGATCGTATGTTACGCCGCATAGAGCTCCTAACCCATAGAGCTCCTCTCCTCGAGGAGCGCTATGCGTTGTGTCATGACGCATAGAGCTCACAGGGAGCTCTATGCGTTAGGCCACAAGGTATAGAGCTCATAAGAAGCGCTGTACGTTAGGCAAACACGCATAGAGCTCCCGAGAGCCCTATCGGTCGATGGTACACACCAACTTTAAAATGGGTCTTTCAACCTGACGCATAGAGCTCACCACTTCCGATAGTTAAGATGTTGAGATGACTTGTACGTGCACTTGTAGATACAAATGCACGTACGCGTTGTAGGTATTAACACCTATTCACACCTACATGCCCTCGCATGGCGTTAGTATCACGACCGAGAAAAGTGAATAAAACGTGGTAGGAAAGCCGAGTACTTGATACGGACGCAAACGAACTTCCTTGAACGCCAATCCGCCACGTTTATCTTGGACTATTCAAACCAAACGTCGCGCTTCCGCGTTCTGACCAGAACGGGATAAGAACTAGTTCTGAACTCCGCACGAACTTTACTCGAAAGACCTTCACATAGTAACAACTGCAAGAACGTGAATGCATGATATGGACCGGACACGAACTGTAGGCACTTGACTTTTGCCCTCAAAGTGCGACCTTGACTTTGAACCTACATGGCTGGAACATGGGTTCGGCACGTCATCTCGATGAGGTGAACATTTGACCCAAGTTTCGTGAAAATCCTTCAAGAGGTTTAGGAGATATGGACCGGGCACGATGGGATGGGCAGACGGAATGACGGATGGACATCGACCAATTTCATAGTCCCCATTACCGGGTCTTCGACCAGTAGGGGCCTAACAAGCCTTTAATAAAGTGAAAATGGGACATAATTCAGTAAGTACAACACAGAGAGTTATGGTTCTTGCACTCTACACTCCGCCTCATTGCCCTCTATCATGTGTGTGTTTTAGGTTTATTTATCGTCGCTACCGGTTGCCCATATGAGCGACGCCTCCTGAAGATATTAGTCATTTTAGATTTTGGAGGATAGTGCATGATACAGACAGAGACCCATTCCAGAGTCTCCTCTGGTTCTTTTACGTGCACGGTGTACAGCACAGACACGAGACCTCGGTTTAACGTCCCATCTGAAAGACTGTTAATCTTATTATGGTCAGACGGGGGATCACTGCTTCAAGTTTCTTTTTATTACCTTCAATACTTTTCGAGTTATGCTCCGGACAAGCACATAATAAGGTGAACATGGGAGATAATTCAGTAGGTACATCACAGAGATTTATTGTTCTCGCGCTCTATACACCGCCTCATTTCCCTCTATCACCGTTTCAAGTTTCATTAGATTTCATTCAATACTTTACGAGTTATGCTACAGCAAGCATTTAATAAAGTGAAAAGGGAGATAATTCATCAATGACAACACAGAGAGTTATGGTTCTTGCGCTCTGCTCTCCATCTCATTGCCCTCCATCACAGATTCAAGTTTCATTTGATTTCCTTCTATGCTTTTCGAGTTATGCTCCGGACAAGAAGTAACCGGACGAACGAACGGACGGACGAACAAACGGACAGACGGACAGACAAATTGGCAACTATATGCTCTCCCTTTGGGGAGCATAAAAATAGTCAATAATTTAATATGTTTTAGTAGTTGACAACAGAGGAGCTCAATGCGGGACGATAGGTCATATTGACGCATTGAAGCTCTATCGGACAGGAGCTCTATGCGGTTCTTTAACGACGCATAGAGCTCATCGAGGAGCTCTATGGGTTAGGAGCTCTATGCGGCGTAACAAACGTAGCCAAAACGTTATGAGCGATCAATATGACAGTGTCACCACATGTTCCCATGAAAATAAACATAACATTTCCAGCTTGCAGGCTGAAGTAAGATTGCTGTCCAATGCAAATGAAAAATTGATAACAGACAATGTATCGCTTAACGAAAGTATTATATACTTGAAATGTAGATCTATGCGAGATAACTTGCTCATTTTTGGCATCACAGAGGGTTTCATGTTCAATCGTGTATCCTCGACAGGAGTTAATCAGATCGATACAGCTGCAACTCCCATGGATGATACAACTAGTATGTCCGGTGTACACACGACTGGTACGCCTGGAACCGCCATTTTGGATTCCAACACAACAGATCATAGCAGGGCGGGTGCTGCAATGGATGTGTGGTACTTTGACTGAAGAAAATTGTTCCGAGAAAGTATTTACATTTTGCGAAAACAATTATAAACTTGTTCTAGTCATGTACATATAGACATTGATTTAAGTATTGATAAAAATCAAACACCGACAGAGGAAAATGATATATGTGCTGATAAAATATTTTGGAATGCTGAAAAGCGTTACGAGTATAAATTATTGATTGATTCTGAAATTGTTAATCTAGAAAATATTGTTGATAATATTGTTTCATCGGACAATGATGTTAATACAGGAGTAGATTAAGTTTGCACATATTGTATATATCAAGGCTAACAGTGTTATTGGTAAGTCAATGCATGTTACGAAATCAAATAAAATACGTAAATTTAAGAGTCCATGTGGTACACTCAGGAATGTGAAACGGCTAGGCGTGATTTCCGCTCGGCCAATAAAGAGTATCGGGAAAAAAAATCTGGTGATAACGGTGAAATATGGATAGGATATAAGCCGAAAACGATCCAATATGTAAAATATTGGACTGTGGGAGGCGCGTAGCGCCGAAGATAGTACCATACGTTTACATATTGGATCCGTTTGAGGCTTATATCTTGCTTAAAACACCCACTTATATAACAAGATCCTACTAATTAAAATTGTTGATTTCGTACACGTACGCGTAGGATTTAATATAATACCCTGGCCTTTTGAAAGCAGTCCAATATTAATAATAATAATGGACTGCATGCACAAAGGTATGACGTCACGACCGTGTTTTAATATTTGATAAACGCCGCATGTATCGTAATGATTAGCGTAAGGCCCGTGCTAATTTTAAGGCGAAGCAAAACAGTAAATTGCATACTAATATTTAGCTACGTCACAACCTCAACAATTCTGGAAAGAATTAAGAAAGCTAAAATTAAAGAAGAAAGGTACACATATAAACCCAAAAGAGGTTTTAAATCATTTTACGGGTGTCTTTTCGGATGATGATGATGATGATGATGATGATGATGATGATGATGATGATGATGGACGACGACGACGACGACGACGATTGATCAAATTGATATTCTATTTACTCTAGAGGAAGTTATTGAAGCGGTTTCAACGCTAGAAAGAGGTAAAAGCGGAGGCATTGATTCCTGAAATGTTTATTGAATGTAAAACTGAAATTGCGCCACTATTGCGCAAGCTTTTTAACCATATGTATGTAAATTGTGTATATCCAGAAAGTTTGACTAAATGTGTTATCGTCCGTGTACCTAAGAAGGGCGGGTCCAAATAATGTTGATAATTATAGGGGTATTTACTCTCACTAGTATTTTCTCGAAACTATGTTCTACTGTTAGATATACGTATATGTTAGATATACGTCTATGTTAGATATACGTCTATGAGGCTGTGAGCTGAAACAAATGACATGTTATCAGACTTTCAATTAGTCGGTTTTAGAAAAAGTAAAATTACAGAGCAAACACCATCCGGATACACCCAGATTGGTTGTTGTAGAGAGATTGTTGTTCTAGGGAGGTTCAACATTTTGAAGTCTGGGAATAGTCAGTTTTGACAGTTACTATGGATGTAGGGACTGTACTATCGATTGTATGTTTGTGTTGACTTCAATAATAGAAAAGGTTATATCGCAAGAAAAGAAAAAATCGTTATTGTGCTTTCGTCGATTTTCACAAAGCCTTCGATGTCGTATATAGGAATGGTATCTGGTTTAAATTATTACAATGTGGAGCTACAACCCGATTAGTCAAAATGCTACAAAAATATATGAAAGTGTGTAAGCATGTGTAAGAATTGATGGAACTTATACTGAAACTTGTGACAGTGTCAAGGGTGTAAAACAAGGTGAACCGTTATCGCCTTTATTATTTTTATTTTTTATAAATGATATGTATCACTCTATATACGACAACACCATATATTCATTTTGTATTGATGAGCTACGTATGTTTTTGTTATTATTTGCTGATGATACTGTTTTAATGTCATATTCTAAAGAAGGACTGCAGCGTTTGTTAAATAATCTGCATTCATATTGTAACAATTGGGGTATAATTGTGAATATTGATAAAACTGTTGCTATCGTATGTAAAAACGGAAACAGATCTGAACATATTGAATTCTTTTATAATAATCATATATTGAAGTTTGTTACTACATTTACTTATTTAGGTGTTACATTGTCTGCAAATGGTAGTCACTATCAAGCACATATATCGCTTTCTCGGCAAGCAATGAAAGCGTTATTTTCGTTTTAAAAGCTTTTAGATGAGCTGGGATATTCTTACTTATTAAATAGGGATATAGTAACACATCTAATGTAGTCCAGTGGTAACACGCTGGACTGGTAATCCAGGGATCGCAGGTTCGATCCCCGGTCTGACCCTAATAAAATTAACAGTCTTTCAGATGTGACGTTAAACCGAGGTATCGTGTCGGTGCTGTACACTGTGCACGTAAAAGAACCAGAGGAGATTCTGGAATGGGTCTCTTTCTGTATCATTGCACTATCCTCCAAAATTCTAAAATGACTAATCTCTTCAGGAGGCGTCGCTCATATGGGCACCCGGTAGCGACGATAAATAAACGTAAAACACACACAACACATCTACAAATACAGAGTGTAACGCGATACATACATGATCAATATTTACAACAGTGGTCTTCAGATATTAGAGCATTGCCTAAACTAGAAACGTATTGTATTTTTAAAACTGACTTTCAAACAGAAAAATATTTATGTTGTGTGGAAAATGTTAAACATAGCATCACATTGTCTAGATTTCGATGTTGTACACATAATTTGCTCAAAGAAGAAGGTCGTTATAGAAACATTGATAGAAATCAGAGAATATGCACAAAATGTAATATGAATACGATCGAAAATGAATACCATTTCCTATTAGTATGTCCGTTCTATAGGCAGATAAGAAAAAATTGTTTATCACAATATTATTGCCACTTGTCTAACTTGGATAAGTTGTAAACATTGTTAAATAGTTCACAAAGTGGAATTATTAATACATTTAAGGAGAGGACAATCATAAGCTATACAGCTTTCTGTCCAATTCCTTATATCAGTTGTTGTAAATAATCATGTATTGACAGAAAATAAATATGTTTTTTATTTAATTATTAATAAATTGTCTAAATATAAAAAATTATTTATATAGCAAAGTGAACTTAGAGATTGAATGACATGATCTCAAATATGTGTATATAGATACATGTGTGTATATAGATAAATGTGTGTATATAGATAAATGTGTGTATATAGATAAATGTGTGCTAGCGTGAGTTTAAATGTGTTCCTATTGTTAGAATGCATGCATTATACGTATGCTAACATTTTCATACTCAATATGAATGTATTTATACATGCTGTTGTCATGTGTTTAATTGCCATTGTCTATGTATGTATTTGTGTACCGCTATACATGTTTTTGCTGGCGATGAACATCTATGTTTATGCCAAATAAACTTGGAATTGAATTGATATCGATATGTAAATTCTACACTGTTGACAAACATTATATAAAATATCGAACAATTAAAAAGCTTTTACGTTATTGTATTTACAAATTGTATCATAACGCTGATTTCCATGCATTGCCATACCATGTATAATTATGATGCTTAGCGACGCTGTAGAAAAAGGTTCGTTGATAACACATTCAAAACCGTTTAATTTCACTAAAATCTAGTTTTATTATCATATCGAGTGTTGAACGGGAAACGTTTGTAGATCAAGAGCATACAAGAATTTGCACTTCACAATTGCTCTATGGAAATTACGGCATAAACAACAAACCGAAACTTCGGAACGTTACTTAAGGCCAATGAAAGTAATTGTGTGCTCTACACTACAATCACATCTCGGTGAGATCAACTTATGCTTCTCTATCTTAGCTAAAAGTATGTATAACATGTACAATTTGTCTTTATTTCAGAAACGTTTGATTCTGTATTGATTTAAATGCCATGTATCACGTCGATGTATGTACTATATATATATATAAATGTCATGTATCACGTCGATGTATGTACGGTATATATATTTAAATGTCATGCATCACGTCGATGTATGTACTGTACATATATTTAAATACCATGTATCACGTCGATGTATGTACTGTATATATATTTAAATACACATGCATCACGTCGATGTATGTACTGTATATATATTTAAATACACATGCATCACGTCGATGTATGTACTGTACATATATTTAAATACACATGCATCACGTCGATGTATGTACTGTACATATATTTAAATACACATGCATCACGTCGATGTATGTACTGTATATATATTTAAATACACATGCATCACGTCGATGTATGTACTGTATATATATTTAAATACACATGCATCACGTCGATGTATGTACTGTACATATATTTAAATACACATGCATCACGTCGATGTATGTACTGTACATATATTTAAATACACATGCATCACATCGATGTATGTACTGTATATATATTTAAATACACATGCATCACGTCGATGTATGTACTGTACATATATTTAAATACACATGCATCACGTCGATGTATGTACTGTACATATATTTAAATACACATGCATCACGTCGATGTATGTACTGTATATATATTTAAATGTCATGCATCACGTCGATGTATGTACTGTATATATATTTAAATGTCATGCATCACGTCGATGTATGTACTATATATATATATTTAAATGTCATGCATCACGTCGATGTATGTACTGTACATATATTTAAATGTCATGCATCACGTCGATGTATGTACTGTATATATATTTAAATACCATGTATCACGTCGATGTATGTACTGTATATATATTTAAATACACATGCATCACGTCGATGTATGTACTGTATATATATTTAAATACACATGCATCACGTCGATGTATGTACTATATATATATTTAAATGCCATGTATCACGTCGATGTATGTACTGTATATATATTTAAATGTCATGCATCACGTCGATGTACTGTATATATATTTAAATGCCATGTATCACGTCGATGTATGTACTGTATATATATTTAAATACCATGCATCACGTCGATGTATGTACTGTATATATATTTAAATACCATGCATCACGTCGATGTATGTACTGTATATATATTTAAATACCATGTATCACGTCGATGTATGTACTGTATATATATTTAAATACCATGCATCACGTCGATGTATGTACTGTATATATATTTAAATGCCATGCATCACGTCGATGTATGTACTGTATATATATTTAAATGCCATGCATCACGTCGATGTATGTACTGTATATATATTTAAATGCCATGCATCACGTCGATGTATGTACTGTATATATATTAAATGCCATGTATCACATCGATGTATGTACTGTATATATATATATAAATACCATGCATCACGTCGATGTATGTACTGTATATATATTTAAATGCCATGTATCACGTCGATGTATGTACTGTATATATATTTAAATGCCATGCATCACGTCGATGTATGTACTGTATATATATATAAATGCCATGCATCACGTCGATGTATGTACTGTATATATATATAAATGCCATGTATCACGTCGATGTATGTACTGTATATATATTTAAATGCCATGTATCACGTCGATGTATGTACTGTATATATATTTAAATGCCATGTATCACGTCGATGTATGTACTGTATATATATATAAATGCCATGTATCACGTCGATGTATGTACTGTATATATATATAAATGCCATGTATCACGTCGATGTATGTACTGTATATATATATAAATGCCATGCATCACGTCGATGTATGTACTGTATATATATATAAATGCCATGCATCACGTCGATGTATGTACTGTATATATATATAAATGCCATGCATCACGTCGATGTATGTACTGTATATATATATAAATGCCATGTATCACGGAGATGTATGTACTGTATATATATTTAAATGCCATGTATCACGTCGATGTATGTACTGTATATATATATAAATGTCATGTATCACGTCGATGTATGTACTATATACATATTTAAATGCCATGTATCACGTCGATGTATGTACTGTATATATATATAAATGTCATGTATCACGTCGATGTATGTACTGTATATATATTTAAATGCCATGTATCACGTCGATGTATGTACTGTATATATATATAAATGCCATGTATCACGTCGATGTATGTACTGTATATATATTTAAATGCCATGTATCACGTCGATGTATGTACTGTATATATATATAAATGCCATGTATCACGTCGATGTATGTACTGTATATATATATAAATGCCATGTATCACGTCGATGTATGTACTGTATATATATTTAAATGCCATGTATCACGTCGATGTATGTACTGTATATATATATAAATGCCATGTATCACGTCGATGTATGTACTGTATATATATATAAATGCCATGTATCACGTCGATGTATGTACTGTATATATATTTAAATGCCATGTATCACGTCGATGTATGTACTGTATATATATATAAATGCCATGTATCACGTCGATGTATGTACTATATATATATATAAATGCCATGTATCACGTCGATGTATGTACTATATATATATATAAATGCCATGTATCACGTCGATGTATGTACTATATATATATATAAATGCCATGTATCACGTCGATGTATGTACTGTATATATATATATAAATGCCATGTATCACGTCGATGTATGTACTGTATATATATATATAAATGCCATGTATCACGTCGATGTATGTACTGTATATATATATATAAATGCCATGTATCACGTCGATGTATGTACTGTATATATATATAAATGCCATGTATCACGTCGATGTATGTACTGTATATATATATAAATGCCATGTATCACGTCGATGTATGTACTGTATATATATATAAATGCCATGTATCACGTCGATGTATGTACTGTATATATATATAAATGCCATGTATCACGTCGATGTATGTACTGTATATATATATAAATGCCATGTATCACGTCGATGTATGTACTGTATATATATATAAATGCCATGTATCACGTCGATGTATGTACTGTATATATATATATAAATGCCATGTATCACGTCGATGTATGTACTGTATATATATATAAATGCCATGCATCACGTCGATGTATGTACTGTATATATATATAAATGCCATGCATCACGTCGATGTATGTACTGTATATATATATAAATGCCATGTATCACGTCGATGTATGTACTGTATATATATATAAATGCCATGTATCACGTCGATGTATGTACTGTATATATATATAAATGCCATGTATCACGTCGATGTATGTACTGTATATATATATAAATGCCATGTATCACGTCGATGTATGTACTGTATATATATATAAATGCCATGTATCACGTCGATGTATGTACTGTATATATATATAAATGCCATGTATCACGTCGATGTATGTACTGTATATATATATATGCCATGTATCACGTCGATGTATGTACTGTATATATATATAAATGCCATGTATCACGTCGATGTATGTACTGTATATATATATAAATGCCATGTATCACGTCGATGTATGTACTGTATATATATATAAATGTCGTGTATCACGTCGATGTATGTACTGTATATATATTTAAATGCCATGTATCACGTCGATGTATGTACTGTATATATATATAAATGCCATGTATCACGTCGATGTATGTACTGTATATATATATATAAATACCATGTATCACGGTGATACTGTATATATATTTGTTATGTTATGAATATCTCATGTTGTTGCAAATCTGCTTCCTGAGAATATGAAAATAAACAGAAACTG
Organism: Archivesica marissinica; assembly: GCA_014843695.1. Taxonomy (NCBI): domain Eukaryota; kingdom Metazoa; phylum Mollusca; class Bivalvia; order Venerida; family Vesicomyidae; genus Archivesica; species Archivesica marissinica. The sequence goes on from CM026403.1 coordinate 55,626,664, forward strand.
AAACAGTCAATCTAGCTGTGTGGAATAATCATGTTGTTGGTGTGATTTACGTTTATTTATCGTCGCTACCGGTTGCCCATATGAGCGACGCCTCCTGAAAAGAAACCATAACCAATATGTAACATATATGTCGTATCCTATTCCTTGCCAATTAACACTACACCATAATTGCATTGATTTCTTTTTGAAATATCTATGAAGCGCAAATTCAATACCGTATCAACACGATGCATATCAGTTTAACATTATGTTATATTTATATTTCGGGTTTTACGCCTGCATCAGCACCATTTTTGGGCTATATCGCCGGCGGGCAGTTTACTTAACAACACCTTTCCTGGGCAGGCTCCAACGGTTAACCAGTACTTGGGTGCACCAACCTCCGTTAGAAACTGCCAACTTTTTCATATAAATGAGACACGGCCTGAGCAGGACTCAAACCCGTGACCATCAGTGGAAGTCGTGATAGCGCAGTTGATGCGCGTTCGCTTCAGGTGCGAAAGGTCCGGAGTTCGAGCCCCGCTGGAGCCGTTACGATTGTGCCCTTAGGCAAGGCATTTAAATTCCACGTTGCCTCTTCTCTCTCCCTATTGGCGATGGATTCCACCAGGAATGAGGTCTAGAGAGTGATTAATATAAGTTGAAATAACTTGTTTCGCAATCGAGCTAAAATAAATTTGTATAAACTAAACTAGTGAAGATAGGTTCTCAGTTTAACACAGTTTAACGTTTGAAAGTGGCATTTGTTGAATCATAGCACAGAAAGCATTTGCTATACACCGGACATGTATCACTGATTAAGTAAGCCGCTACTCAGTCGATGCAATAACATTAATACAAATGCTTGTAAAATATTCATTATAAAACAAACAACGTAAAAGCCTGTTAATGGTCCTATGCTATTATTGCGATACAGATAAGTTAATTCAATATTAATTTATTGTGAGACTTCATTCTTCCGAACCTATTACTATCAGTGTCCACAGAGATCAGATCAATGTGCCTACACTATAATGAAATATGAAGCTGTGATTCATTATTCTGAATCTAATACCCAGGGAGTTCACAGTTAGTGAAGACCTATCTATATGCCTAAGTTATGATTTCGTTCAGTCTTGAGACACTGTTGATTATCAGTACTCTTTGCACTGGACATGTAAGAAGCCAGGTAATCTCGGAAAGTTCCACTGATTTGTCAATGGAGGCATTGTTTGGCGGTAGAATTAAAAGTATATGGCCGACCAATGTAAGTCTGCCAGTTCTGATCAAACTTGGGATTTATCTAATGGCAATCGAAAACGTGGACATTAAGCGTAAACTATGTACGGCTCGAATAATACTGGATATAGCTTGGACTGACACACATTTATCCTGGAATAAGTCCGACTTTATCAAATTGTCGAAGGTTTCGGTTTCGGCTAATTCTATCTGGTTGCCCGACATTGTCATATCCAATGAAGAAGGAATCCATACTTTCATTGAACCTGGTCATATGAAGGACGCGATGATATACACTGATGGGAGAGTAAATGTTTGGCCATATCTAACTGTCGACATTGGGATGAAGGTAAACATGTACACATATCCCTTTGACACTCAGGTTATTGAATTCGAATTCAACTCCTGGACACACGACGAAAATGAAATTGACATAGATATCAATACGATCTACAGCGACATAAACAAGTGTTTCAGGGTGAGTGGCGAATGGAACCTGGCTAACATAGACACAAGGAAGCACTCATTGACGTATGAGGGGTATGATGGCAACTATTCGTCTATAAGATACAAGTTCACTGTCAATCGTAAGTGGTTATATACCATCCTGCACCTCATTGCGCCGATTGTGCTCACGGCATTGTTGAATCTAATTTCATTCTTACTTCCGGCGGACAGCGGAGAACGTATATCACTAGTAAACACCGTATTCCTCACAATGGCAGTGTTCTATGCAACCGTGAATGACTCGCTACCACACACGTCTGATGTCGTTCCCATCATTGTTGCTTACATTGGACTACATATGGTGGGTTGTGTGTTAACAATTATTGCCACCGTTTGGAGTTTGGCACTATATCATAACAAAGCGGATACGGGCAAGTGGAAAATATGCAGACGTGTCTTCTTGAATGATAAACGCTACCAGAACAACAACGTTCAAGGAAATAAGAATGAGAACGAGCAGGACGTGAGTATCCGTGTCCCCAAGATGATTCACACACAGGAGGAGCGAGAAAGGGCTTCCAGTAACTTTGATACCATTTGTTTTTGGTTTTATTTCGTATGGAATGTTTCCCTCACTATGATGGTGTTGGTCGTTGCAAATATGGATTAAATTATAATATTGAACTTCATCCATTTAGGATTTTATGACCATGCATTACTGTTGATATTTCGAAAAATCTGGAACTCGTCGGGCCCGCGGATTTTTGTTCAAGTCTTTGGAGAATGTTCGGGACAATCGGATGGTCATTCTGGTGTGGTCCATTATCCTTGGAAAGTGTGTACATTTAACTGGTTACATGTCTGTTTATATATGTACACAATATCAACACATTATGTGTGATATGTTAACAAATACAGTGTGTCTACTTTATTTTAGTAGATGTATAAAAACATTTAGTTACTTGTATACATAACATTAGAAAACGAAAACAACCAATCATGCCTGTACTATGATTGATACAATACGAGATGTGATATGTGAGACAGTAACAGTGTAATTGAAGCATAGGACATGCACACCGAAAGTCATAAGTTCAAACCTTATTAGTGGCTAATACTTTTTTAATATACATGTACCGAATTGTACATTTTAAAAGTTAAAAAATAGAGAAAAATAAAATAATTAAAACAATGCAAAAATGAAAAATCATAAATTGAACCATCAAACATACAAATACAGTTTCTGTTATTCTGCCACTTTGACCACTAGATAATTCTGACATATGAGATAATACGTGTATGATATATTTTATATTATTCAATCAGTGTTTAAAACTCGCCAATGTTTGTTATTGTTTGGCAACATTAAACTGAGATAAATTAATCTCCGCCAAAGCCGTCGTGGAAGTCGTGATGGCACAGTGGATTCGCGTTCGCTTCAGGTGCGAAAGGTCCGGAGTTCGATCCCTGCTGGAGCCGTTACGATTGTGCCCTTAGGCAAGGCATTTAAATTCCACGTTGCCTCTTCTATCTCCCTCGTGGCGATGGATTCCATCAGGAATGAGGTCTCGAGAGTGATTAATATAAGTTGTAAGAACTTGTTTCGCAATCGAGCTACAATAAATTTGTATAAGCTAAAGCCGTCGTAAGTTTTCGTGAGCTACAAACTACGTTAGGGTTTTATCGTTAATATTTGAATTCCAAAGTTACCATTCAAACGGCCAGATGGCCGAGTCGTAAGAATGACTGCTTAAAGTATTCAGTAAATTAATCCACGAGGTAGCTAGTTCGAACCCAGGACGCAGTATTTCTAGAAATATTGTTCGAACAGTGCTAATAATAAAAAAATAAAAATAAAAAGCTCTGAATTCATTTCAATTTTTTTAAGTAATGACATTGTTATGTTAACTGAGACATGGTCAAATTAATATACTGATTTACAAATAAAATATTTTGAGAACTTTTAATTACATAGACCAAACCACTCTAACAGTAAAAGCGACTCAAGTGGTATTGTGATTTATGTACGGGACAATTTAGTTTCGAATAAAACTCTTTACTACAAATGCAACGATGATATTGTATGGTTAAAATTTGATGGGCAAACATTTAAATTGAAAGACGATGTATTTGTTGGTCGTTGCTATATTGTGCCAGAGGGTGGTAGTAGATTTAACATACATGATGTAAACGTTTTTGATAGGCTTCTCGATTCAGTAGCCTTTATTTTTAACGAATGTAATGGCGCTTGTAATTTAATTTGCGCTGGAAATTTTAACTTCAGAACTTCTGATAATCCAGATTACGTAACCTATGACAACAATAAGTTTATAGATGTTTTACCTGATGATTATATTACTGATAATTTGTGTCCGAGATTTTCACAAGATACTGGTAATGTTAATAGTAGCGGTGTTGCTTTGCTTGACTTCTGTAAACAAACAGGCCTGCGTATTTGAATGGGCGGCCGGAAATGACTTTGGTATTCGCCAATGTACTTGTGTAGGACACCAAGGAACTAGTCTAATAGATTATGTGTTAGCATCTGAAAGCATGTTTGATTGTCGGAGATACGAACCTCTTTTCGGACCATTGTAGTATTCATTTCACTTTTTCTAATATTGGTACAGCAGATAATAATAGTAATACCCAAAATACGCATCAACATATTAGAAGTAAAAGTTAATTGAAAGATGAATGTAAATAATCGTTTATAGCTAACGTAGGCTCTCGTGATGTACAGAGCAAGTTTGGTGTGTTATGTAGCAATACTGAACTGGAGGTCGAATCATGTATTAATGAGTTTGTTGCAATTTTAGATTCAGTTGCACAGCCATTGTATGTTAACAATGTACCACACTGTACAACATATACTTCTGTTATTGAAACTTCTAATAACCCATGGCTTACTGACATATGTGAAGATAAACGTAGACTATTTCAGTTGTGTCTAAATTAATATAGGGTTTGTAATTCAGATGTAAATAGAGTAGAGTTGCCTACAGCTAGAACTTCATATAAGAATGAAATTAGAAAATGTAAACGACAGTTTGATATTGAAAATACCAAAAACTTAGAAAAGTGCCGTTTTAAAAATGCTAAATTGTACTGGGGTATGATAAAGTCCGCATTTCAAATCTATAACTAATCATGAGGATCGGTTTTTTTAATCCAGATGAGGACATTATATATTTTAATGAAAGATATGTAGATATGAGTTTCATGAATTAGATGTACATATAAATGAAGCAGAAATGTATACAGCTATCTCATAGTTACAATCCAGATGAGGACATTATATATGTTAGTGAAAGATATGTAGAAATGAGTTTCATGAATTAGATGTACATATAAATGAAGCAGAAATGTATACAGCTATCTCACAGTTATAATCTGGACGAAGTAGCGGGTCAGACAATTTGTTAAATGAATATTTTATTCATGGCAAACAGGGTATTACGCCAGTTCTTTTTGTTTTGTTTAATAAGATATGTGACACCGGATTCTTCCCCGATAGTTGGTCAGAGGGATATGGCATACCATTGCACAAGAAGGGTAGTAAAATGACCCAAACTATTTTTAGAGCTATTACTTTGCTAAGTGTACTCGGTAAACGTTTCCCAAGAATTATTAATAACAGACTTAAAAAATTGGGCTGAATATTACAACATATATAACATATTTCAGAACCCACATGAGTACTGTGGATAACATTTTTGAATTACATGGACTTACTACACCTATGATCAATAATGGAAAGAAATTGTAGCAAAGCTTTTGACTATGTTGTGCGTGATAATTTATGATTCAAACTTATTAAATTAGGTATTAGAGGTAAACTATTGAAAGTTATTAAAACTATGAACAGTAGTATAAAATCTAAAGTTAAGCAATTAAATACATTAAGTAATGAGTTTCCTTGTTTGCTTGGGGTACGACAGGGTGAATGTGTATCCCCTTTTCTGTTTTCTATGTTTTTAAATGATATAGCAGAACATTTTATGATACATGGGTATAAAGCTTGATATTTATATGACACACCTGTTTATATTATTGTATGCAGACGATATTGTCATTTTACCAGAAACAGCGGAAGGCTTACAGAATAGTTTTGATATCTTGGTAGAATATTGTGAAAGATTTGTTTTATAAAGGTAAACGTGGAGAAAACGAAGGTCATGGTATTTCGAAAAGCTGGTATGTAACCCAGAAATCTTAGTCTTAAATATAATGGTCAGCTTATAGAAATTGTAAAATCAATATAAATATCTAGGAATAGTTTTTACTCATGGCGGCTAAACACAAATAACATTGACAGGTCAAGCTCAGAAAGCAATTTTTAAATTGAATAGTTATTTATTTAATTATTTGATGTTAGTATTAAACATAGACCTAAATTATTTGATACACGTGTTATACCTATCCTCAACTATAGTTGTGAGGTATGGGGATTTCATTCGGCCAATAACATTGAACGTGTACACACACTCTATTGTAAAAAATTGTTAAATGTAAAACGCTGTACACAGAATTATTTTGTATATGGAGTATTGGATAGGAGACAGCTGATTGTCTCAATATATTTTAGAATTGTAAAATATTAGTTGAAAATGTTACATGTACACTGCGAAAGTCATAAATATGCTAAACTTGTATATGACATTATCATATTGGATGCAGAGTTACATCCTAATCAAACGTTTTGGGTTATACTTTATAGATTGCTGTCGAGTCTAGGATTTTATGAAGTATGGAGAGCACCATCGGTTGGAAATGATAATGTATTTTTTAATATACTTAGACAAAGATTGAATGATAACTTCGTACACAATTGGCATAGTAGACTTGTAGAGTCACGTAGATCCATTTTCATCGAGAAATTGTTGTTAATTTTGCTTTTCAATAATATTGTTGAAAGTATTAATATTGTAAATATCGTAATACTATGTCACGATTAATATTATCTTCGCATAATTTAGCTGTGGAATCGGGAAGGTGGCACAAACCATATAGTATACCGTTAAATGATAGGAAATGTTCAGTATGTCATATTTTAGCAGATGAATACCAGTTATTACTAGAATGTTCGATATATAAAGACATAAGAATTAAATATATCAATAAGTATTTCTGGAATAGACCAAATATGTTTAAATTAAAGGAATTATTTACATGTAGAAATGATGAGACAATTAGTAAATTGAGTGTTTTTATTTATAAAGCTTTTGAAATACGTACATTGAATAATATGCAGTGAAACTTTGTATGTGCTTAATTGGTGACATTTCATGTGTTTATAATTTCTACAGTTTATATTTCTGATTATTAACCTATATCAACACCTTCCAAAGGCCATTTCTTGCTAATCTAATTTCGCTTTCGAGCAAGAATGTCCATTTGTTGGAAGTTGTATACCTTCAGAAGATGATTATGTACAAGTTTTATTATTAATTAGCATACCTATCATGTTTTCGGACTTCGTACTATCAACTCATGTCAATATATTTAGGATACATTCTCGTTACAGTGTGGGCCATTAAACTATTTACATGTGTGTTAAGATCATAAGTATACCAATATTTACTAGTAGTTTAAGGTCATGATCACAGGGATTCGGCACGTTTGGGGGTACTAGTATATATATTTAAGTACAGGGATTCTACTCTGTGGGATGTCAGATTTCGCATCGATCAGTAAAATGGCCATATCTGAAACAATTTTGTACAAAGCTGTCCAAATATAACGCCTATCCCGAGTCTTTATATTGTTCTTCAAATAAAACACAACTTTAAGCTGCATGCATGTATACTTTGCAAACAATTGCCACATACATTGGCCATAGCAGGTCACATTTCCATACTAGGACACGGGTTCTGTCAGCAACAAAAAAAAATCTTCGACGGGAGAGTTTTAACTGTGAATAACATTATCAATAAAATGTGTTTCCACTAACCTGTATGTTTATTCGGCAAAAATGTACGTCAAAAAGAGATTTCGTAGCATTTTCAATTTGTTTTGAAAAATTCTAAAGCGGCGCAATTCGCGTTGAAACCAGCGTTGAAACGAGCGTTCTGATTGGATTATGATTGTTCTTCATATATAAAAAAACATCTTGTTACATTCTAATAATCCAATCAGAACGCTCGTTTCAACGCTGGTTTCAACGCGAATTGCGCCGCTTTAGAATTTTTCAAAACAAATTGAAAATGCTACGAAATCTCTTTTTGACGTACATTTTTGCCGAATAAACATACAGGTTAGTGGAAACACATTTTATTGATAATGTTATTCACAGTTAAAACTCTCCCGTCGAAGATTTTTTTTGTTGCTGACAGAACCCGTGTCCTAGTATGGAAATGTGACCTGCTATGGCCAATGTATGTGGCAATTGTTTGCAAAGTATACATGCATGCAGCTTAAAGTTGTGTTTTATTTGAAGAACAATATAAAGACTCGGGATAGGCGTTATATTTGGACAGCTTTGTACAAAATTGTTTCAGATATGGCCATTTTACTGATCGATGCGAAATCTGACATCCCACAGAGTAGAATCCCTGTACTTAAATATATATACTAGTACCCCCAAACGTGCCGAATCCCTGTGGTCATGATATACAATTACATATTAATAATAAATTTAATATTACTTAATACATTCTTTATACTTGCATGAAAGATGTTTGGTGTGTTATTTATTAAAATAAAAGCATTTAAAGTAAGTTAACATGGCATGCATATGTTATTAAAGATTTTTTCATCTATATTATCACATATTATCACATATAAATATTTGCTTTAGTATTATATAATTAATTAGATATATTGACATAATGAATTGCTGTCTATATTTGTTTATATGTATATGTATGCCACATGGGTCTGAGCCCTTCTGGATTTAAACAAATAAAACTTTATAATATGTATATGTTACTATATATATACATATGGGTGGTTATAATATGTATATGTTACTATATATACATATGGGTGGTTATAATATGTATATGTTACTATATATACATATGGGTGGCTATAATATGTATATGTTACTATATATACATATGGGTGGTTATAATATGTATATGTTACTATATATACATATGGGTGGTTATAATATGTATATGTTACTATATATACATATGGGTGGTTATAATATGTATATGTTACTATATATACATATGGGTGGTTATAATATGTATATGTTACTATATATACATATGGGTGGTTATAATATGTATATGTTACTATATATACATATGGGTGGCTATAATATGTATATGTTACTATATATACATATGGGTGGTTATAATATGTATATGTTACTATATATACATATGGGTGGCTATAATATGTATATGTTACTATATATACATATGGGTGGCTATAATATGTATATGTTACTATATATACATATGGGTGGCTATAATATGTATATGTTACTATATATACATATGAGTACATGCAGCTCTTTGGTTGTTGTGTATACGTCATCACTTGTTGCGTATACGTCACCACCACCACTACAGAGCTCTTTGCTTGTTTGCTATACGCGTCACTATTGATGACGTATCGCGCAACTACCGAGCTCTTTGCTTTTTCTATTTATAGTAACTCATTTGCATATAAGGTAATATAAAGTAGGTCACGCGCGTGCGCGTTTATTTTTAGTCACCTGATGACGTATCGCCCTTATATTTTTAGCGACCATGACGTAAAATAATCGCGTACAAATACGTTCGTTCCGTCACGAGACGAACCATTTTACCATAGGCGCCAAGATGAAAACACCGTTTATACTTTCGACCCACGCGGTCGAAAAACACCTGAATGTGTACGATTTCGACACATCCGTGTTTCTTAACGGGCGACTCATGTACGATTGCGTACAAAAATGCCTGGATAAGCCGGATGAAGTTAAGCAAAACGGGAAACGAACTGAATTGACAAAAACGTTCTTTTACGACATCGGTATACTGGGATATAATGATCGGTACAGTAACAGAGTGAAAGTGGTGTATAAGAAAACGAAGCGACTACACTACGTTATTACTACATACCCGATTGCACCGACCAATGAGAGCTATGAATAGACACCAATGGGAACGAACCGCTCTATAAATAGCGAGAGCGTACGTTTCTATAAATATCGACTACGAATCGATCTATAAATAGCGATTACGTACGTTTCTATAAATATCGACCAATTAGAAGGGACTTAAATCTATAAAAGACGGCGTAACTTTAGTTAGTGTCATTAGAGTTTCTACGCTAGAACAAACAACATGATTAGATGCGAACTAAGTCTTGGCAACGGTCGTTACGTACGGGTGAACGAATGGAAAGGGGAGCTTAGAGTCGACTTACGAGAATGGCAAGACGACAAACCGACGAAAAACGGCATTAGTTTAACCTTGATGCGATGGAAGAACTTGGTTGATCAGATAGAGATTGTGGACAAGGCCTTAGAGAACAGAGAAACGTTTGAAACGCATTTGGGCGGAAACGTAAACCTTACCGCGAAGGAGGGGAACGTGTGCGTGGATATCAGACAGTACTGGAAGCCCGAGACGGAGGTGGTGCCTACAAAAAAGGGGCTATGTTTAAGGCCCTTTGAATATAAACGATTGAAGGAACTGATACCCGAGATTGGAAATGCGTTACCCGAATTGGACGCTGTGATACCGTGCGCCCTAAGCAGCGATCACATGAACCAATTAGGAGCGGCGCAGTGTCCGGAATGTAACCCGAATGACTTTGTAAACTGGTAAATAACGCCGGTATGAACTCGTAAAAATAGCAACCAATGGGCTACAAGTTCTAAAAATAACAACCAATCGCAAACGTTGAAGTTGTATATAAGTGGGCCGTTTTTCGATAACACCGCACTTCCGAAGTCAGCGGCTAACCATCAACATGAACATTATCGATCGGAGCGATTCAACCAAAGTGTCTCAGTTTTCCGTGTCTGAGATGATGTTGTACGAAGATCGACTACAGAGTTTTGAACACTGGTCGAAGCAGATCGAACCGAATAAAATGTCTTTGGATAAAGCGGGCTTCTATTATACCGGAAGCGCGGATAAAGTTACCTGTTTCTCTTGCGGCGTGAAGGTGATGTCGTGGGAACCCTCGGATCAGCCTTGGGAAGAACACGAAAAATGGTCTCCGGCGTGTATATACTTGAAAATGACTGGCTACAAAAATGGAGATACCGGCTCGTTCGCTCCCGGATTTATCCCGGCCAGTAAGAACGCGCCAGTTACACTTGGACACAATAATGGATTTGGTACACAGGCTCCCTCAAGAGGCCACGGAGCGTTTGCGTTAGATGGACATCAAACTAACAAAACTTCATCATTCGGACCAAACAGCGTTACTGGAGTTAATTTGTTTGTTAGACGTTAGACATGTTTGGACTCGCGTGCGTGACAATGTCTTTAATTAATGACTTGGATTGGTGGTTTAGATATAGACAGTTGAGGAGAGAAGCCGCGGAGGGCGCGGATAGACTTATCGAAATATTAGAAATATATGTACAACCGTTGTATGCAACTACGTTATAAAATAATGTACGTATAATAAAAATGTAAATTTACGCGCGCCTTTGTTGTATTTGTAGGAATATTATATATATATATTGTATACAAATCATAGATTGTGGACGTCCGTATTATACCCAGATTCTGATTACTTTAGAAGCTACCGTTCCCATCTTAGGTCG
>CM026403.1:55639049-55654049 GCA_014843695.1 Archivesica marissinica
TTTTTCTTCAAACTTAGTTACGATTAAAGGGAGATAATCAGTATTATAGATATATCGAAAGATCAAAATGAAGGGTAGCGTCGGACTCGTTGGCATTACGTCTTCTATTAGTATAAACCGACGCGTGTTATAACTCTGTGTTGCATATGTATGTATAGGCTATATTGATAGTTTGGTTTGAAATATACATTCATAGTTTCAAACTCAGGTGTTGAAGCATCCATTTATAGTTTCAACCGCTTGTGTTGAAACATACATACACCGTCTCCGTGGCCTATTGGTTAAGATGGAGGATAGTGCATGGACGTACGGACGGACGGACATACGGGCGTGTGGTAAGGTAAATATATATACATATAATAAACGGAGATTCGAACACCGATGAGTCTTTCGAGTCGAGTTACACGAGTCATCGGGAATTATTTGCTATCGTATTAAGCTTCTGTAGGAACGTCGACAATCAACAGCTATTCAAATCAGCAGTCATATAATTAATTGATATCATTATGGATCTTAATTAACCATGCTTGCCGACTGATAAGCCACTATATTCCAGGAATGAACGTGTCAGGGTCAGTCGCGTGTAAAAGGATGAAATGATTAGGCCAGCTAACGTTATAGACTGTGGCGCGATAACTGATTGTTTAACGGTTGATCAATTGACCGTCATTCTGAATTATTGTCTTATCATACCTCAAGAATGTATTCCAAATGCCCGCACGTGACTTAAGCGCGTTTTCAGGTTGCAGCTTCACCGTTATACACTAATTGAGCGGAGATACAACTTGGGGTTTGCGCGTCAAAATGTACGCGTGTCAAGATGTCAAATAAATCAAACTTGAAACGAGCCGAATGTTTCAAAGTCGAAATATTTGGAAAATACCTTTGATTTGACCTGATATAGCGAAATAAATATTTCGTTCTCATTTTTGACATTGCATTTTCCAGACATTCCGTCGAACCTCGTTAGGCGTTTGTTCTGATTTGGCCGCCCGCTAGTTAAATAATGGTTACCGATTGCCCCCCAGCATGACTCCAGACATACGAGCATAGGATTCGGGAAATACTGATGTTCATAATAAGTGATGTATCATAAGTCAGAAATAAAATAGGGTGACGCTATAATAAACAAACACAATGCATTGATAATTTCACACCACCGCGTTGAATAATTCGTCGATAGTTTCTGTATGTTTTACGTTTATTTATCGTCGCTACCGGTTACCCCAGAGCGTCGCTCTCCTGAAGAGATTAGTAATTTTGGAGGATAGGGCGATGATACAGACCCATTCCAGAGTCTCATCTGGTTCCTTTACGTGCACAGACACGATACCTCGGTCCCATCTGAAAGACCGTTAATTTTATTAGGGTCAGACGGGGGATCGAACCCGCGATCCCTGGATTACCGGTCCAGCGTGTTACCACTGGACTACAGATCCGTCTGTACCACTAAGCTTAACGCTACTACCAAAGTATGTCCTCGTGTTGCCCTTGATTGTCTGGTCTGGTTAATTCCATCTTTTAATTTCATTCCCCGCCATTTCATCTTAAATTAATGAGCCAATATATCATTTTATGTCTGATTTGAACTGACAACAGCACCATATGAACTGATGTGTACCTCAGTTACTGTTAGACTGGCGTGTTGAACCTATATGCCCTTAGTACAAATGGTGTATTTATGTTTATTTATCGTCGCTACCGGTTACCCGTACGAGCGTCGCTCTCCTGAAGAGATTAGTAATTTTGGAGGATAGTGCGATGATACAGACCCATTACAGAGTCTCCTCTGGTTCCTTTACGTACACAGACACGATACCTCGGTCCCATCTGAAAGACCGTTAATTTTATTAGGGTAATCCAGGGATCGAACCTACGCGGCGCTACCCCTATATCTAATAATCGAATTATGGATATCCGTATAAATACTAAAGAAATAGCGAAATAATTGTCACTGTTTTTAGATTGATTTGAGTACCGCTGTAGGCCTACATTCAGCATTTACATACATGTACATCTTATAATTCGAGCGTAATGCGACATATGCACGCTATTACATATCCATCGTGAAAACATCAAAGCCGTTGTTTTGGAGGACAGTGAACGAGACAGAAGATGCTCCACCTACAGACAGACCGCCAGACGGACGGACAGACAGACGGACAGACGGACGGATAGGCGGACAGACATCAAATTGAAATAGCGCTATACATGTTTCTAAAAATAACTGATTCGTCTGGCTAGAGCCAAAATAATCACTGGTATTTCAGCATCAGATATATTGGGAATAAAATATTTTGATTCGGTGTACTGTTAACTGGCAAGAACTTAATATTTTATGAACGCGTGGAATATTTTATTGAACCCGGGACTGTAATTAATATACAAATGTATGTTAGCTCAATCGCTCGGATGACCTCATGATTAAGCTATGTACACACTGCGGGCTTATCAGTTAATGCGATATGTGGTAGCTTAGAGAAATGTTATTGTTCATATCTTTAGCTTTTAAAGGTCAGCATTAACAACATCGGTATGTAAACGTATTAATTACTTCGATGTCATGTTGTGTACCTACTGCGCTGGTGATTTTTATCGCATTCCGGGTTAAGGTTAATTAGGGTCAACATAGAAACGTGCTAGCAGACAGGATATCCCATTCATTCCGATGTATCGAGCAGACGCGATACATAACCGATATGATTTATTCGGATATATACGCGTTATTTATATGACTAACCTCTATTGCCACCAGCCATACGTTCGCGCGGACGGGTTTTATAATTTGAACATTTATATTAATCGTTCCATCCAGCGGATAATATTATTTTATTACAAAATTGCTAGATCGCGAAACAAGTTGTTACGACTTATCGCTCCGTATATCTCATTCCTGATGGAATCCATCGCCCTCTAAAACGTACATTACGGATTATTAATAATTTATCGCGTTTTTATGGAAGTATACGTAACGATATATATTATTCATATTCGTACATAGGTTAAGTTTGTAATTAGGATTTCTTACTCGATAAAAACGTACGCCTATCTCGAATAATATAATGAACTTACCCGTATATTCGTTGAAGCTGCTTGAGTACTAAGACCGTTCTAATCGGACTATATTTATATAGAAGCGTTCGTAATAGTTATTTATGGATCGGTTCGTAGTCTATATTTATAGAATGGTACGAGATCGCTATTTATAAAGCTATTACCAATAGGCTCTATAGTGACGCGTATACCAAAAAAAGCAAAGAGCTCTGTAGTGGTGGTGGTGACGTATACGCAACAAGTGATGACGTATACACAACAACCAAAGAGCTGCATGTACTACTCATATGGGTGGCTATAATATGTATATGTTACTATATATACATATGGGTGGTTATACTATGTATATGTTACTATATATACATATGGGTGGCTATAATATGTATATGTTACTATATATACATATGGGTGGTTATAATATGTATATGTTACTATATATACATATGGGTGGCTATAATATGTATATGTTACTATATATACATATGGGTGGTTATAATATGTATATGTTACTATATATACATATGGGTGGCTATAATATGTATATGTTACTATATATACATATGGGTGGCTATAATATGTATATGTTACTATATATACATATGGGTGGCTATAATATGTATATGTTACTATATATACATATGGGTGGCTATAATATGTATATGTTACTATATATACCTATGGGTGGTTAATGCGATTTTATGTGATATCGCATATTATATAAGTGTACAATCGTTATTTATTGTGTGCATGCATGTATACATTGTATGCCAAACAGTGTTTACTCAAGGAAGAATGTCACAGGTGTAGTGGGGGTAGGGATAAGCCCTATCGACCTGTTGTGCTCTGCGATATTCTTAATGGAAGTAAATGCAGGTTTGATATATAAATTATGAACATTGGTATGCTAGTATATTCTTGTGTTTATATTTAAAATTGAATAATAACATCATTACAATGCATACCATGCCTTCTCCGCAAGATTTGTCACCACTATTTGTTATGTTCGTGTTTGTAAATTGTTGTACATCATGGGTCATATTGACCTATTGGATATGAAATAAAGTTGATCATTATACCCCTTTGTTAACCATAACCCCGTTGTTTACCATAACCCCGTTAACAACCATAACCCCGTTAACAACCATAACCCCGTTAACAACCATAACCCCGTTAACAACCATAACCCCGTTAACAACCATAACCCCGTTAACAACCATAACCCCGTTAACAACCATAACCCCGTTAACAACCATAACCCCGTTAACAACCATAACCCCGTTAACAACCATAACCCCGTTAACAACCATAACCCCGTTAACAACCATAACCCCGTTGTTTACCATAACCCCGTTAACAACCATAACCCCGTTGTTTACCATAACCCCGTTAACAACCATAACCCCGTTAACAACCATAACCCCGTTAACAACCATAACCCCGTTGTTTACCATAACCCCGTTAACAACCATAACCCCGTTGTTTACCATAACCCGTTAACAACCATAACCCCGTTAACAACCATAACCCCGTTAACAACCATAACCCCGTTAACAACCATAACCCCGTTAACAACCATAACCCCGTTAACAACCATAACCCCGTTAACAACCATAACCCCGTTAACAACCATAACCCCGTTGTTAACCATTTTGTTATAGCATAGTTACATCAATATGCACGAGAAGTTCATGGTTGGTGCAGAAAATCGATATTCGCGTTCATTACAATGTACTATTACGGAAACCACACCAAAAACACATTTATTATAATTATGCAACGTAATAATTAATAACAAAGAGCGAGCTGTCCCGGGGACACGTATGCCGTATATTTTGTATGAACGGGCATTTCATATATACACACATTTAACCAGGTATCTCCTCCACAACGTACACGTCGTGACCTAGGCACAGCTCAGGGCAGGACAGTAGGTCAAGGACTCTGCCAGCCTCGCTATCGAAACGTGTCTACCCTGATCCGGTAGCGACGATGACCTCGGCGAAGAAACCGGAACCAGTCTTGCTGCTGTGAGCTGCCATATTGTGAGGATATGACCCGAACAAGGACACTTTGTTCGAAAGAAGCAAGCACCACCCCAGGACGTGTCGCCCTAGCCACAGAGAAAAGATGCATCCGCCTGATGTCACCATAAGCATCTTAGACCAGACATAATCATAGTTGTGTGTGTTTTACGTTTATTTATTGTCGCTACCGGTTGCCCATATGAGCTACGCCTCCTGAAGAGAATAGTCATTTTAGATTTTGGAGGATAGTACAATGATACAGACAGAGACCCATTCCAGAGTCTCTTCTGGTTCTTTTACGTGCACGGTGTAAAGCACCGACACGAGACCTCGGTCTGAAAGACTGTTAATTGTATTAGGGTCAGACGGGAGATCGAACCTGCGATCCCTGGATTACCAGTCCAGCGTGTTACCATTGGGCTACATATTCCTCTGTAATCATCTTAGAGTGTACACTCGCCTATATGTATCGGCGGTGGCGAATATAAATAAACTTACCCAACAAAAATGTATGCGGCCTTCGTAAACGAGTGGTTACGGCCGCTGACTCAATCATTTGCCCCTCGTCGATGTGGGTACGAGTGGCAGTCCTTCCTGGGCCTCGGAATTTCAAGAAAGGAAGCTACCGTACTTGTAGGTCGGTGGTTCTATTACAAAGGTCACTCGTGCGTTAAAGTACAAAGTATGAATTATTGCCGAGTTTATGCTGTGATTTTGAGTGAAATGGCTTTGAATTTTATTTGATCTGATTGTCGCCAATTTGTGAATTTCATTTGGCTAGAAGTGCTTTTTATAATTTAATGAATTTCAGCTGAAATGAAATTCCACCGAAATATGTGTAGTAGTCTTTGATTTCTGGGTGAACACTAGCCTGGGAACAGGCGTTGATATATTTTGCCTGGTCAGTCAAATAAATATATTTTAACACCGAGACTATTAATTGGGCCGTATTGAGTTTCTGATCATTTTGCCAGAAGCTAAAATGTGAAAAATCGACAGACTGGAACCCAGGCTAGGTAAACACATAAAACCCGACTACAGTTCGAGGGTTCCAATCTATGTTTATTTAGATCTACTAGATGTATGAACGACAAAACCGTAGTAAACGTATCAACCGTCTCAACCCATAGCAAACTGTTGCAAACTGTAACAACCCGTAGCAAACTGTTGCAAACTGTAACAACCCATAACAACCCATAGCAAACCGTAGCAAACTGTAACAACCCGTAGCAAACTGTAACAACCCGTAACAAACTGTAACAACCCGTAGCAAACCGTAGCAAACTGTAACAACCCGTAGCAAACTGTAACAACCCGTAGCAAACTGTAACAACCCGTAGCAAACCGTAGCAAACAGTAACAACCCGTAGCAAACCGTAGCAAACTGTAACAACCCGTAGCAAACTGTAACAACCCATAGCAAACCGTAGCAAACTGTAACAACCCGTAGCAAACCGTAGCAAACTGTAACAACCCGTAGCAAACTATAACAACCCTTGGCAAACCGTAGCAAACTGTAACAACCCGTAGCAAACTGTAACAACCCGTAGCAAACTGTAACAACCCGTAGCAAACTGTAGCAAACTGTAGCAAACTGTAACAACCCGTAGCAAACTGTAGCAACCCGTAGAAAATGTAGCAAACTGTAGCAACCCATAGCAAACTGTAGCAAACTGTAACAACCCGTAGCAAACCGTAGCAAACTGTAACAACCCGTAGCAAACTGTAGCAAACTGTAACAACCCGTAGCAAACTGTAACAACCCGTAGCAAACCGTAGCAAACCGTAGCAAACCGTAGCAAACTGTAACAACCCGTAGCAAACTGTAACAACCCGTAGCAAACCGTAGCAAACTGTAACAACCCGTAGCAAACTGTAGCAAACTGTAACAAACTGTAACAACCCGTAGCAAACCGTAGCAAACTGTAACAACCCGTAGCAAACCGTAGCAAACTGTAACAACCCGTAGCAAACTGTAGCAAACTGTAACAAACTGTAACAACCCGTAGCAAACTGTAACAACCCGTAGCAAACTGTAGCAAACTGTAACAACCCGTAGCAAACTGTAACAACCCGTAGCAAACTGTAGCAAACTGCAACAAACTGTAACAACCCGTAGCAAACCGTAGCAAACTGTAACAACCCGTAGCAAACCGTAGCAAACTGTAACAACCCGTAGCAAACTGTAGCAAACTGTAGCAAACTGTAACAACCCGTAGCAAACTGTAACAACCCGTAGCAAACTGTAGCAAACTGTAACAAACTGTAACAACCCGTAGCAAACCGTAGCAAACTGAAACAACCCGTAGCAAACTGTAGCAAACTGTAACAACCCGTAGCAAACTGTAACAACCCGTAGCAAACTGTAACAACCCGTAGCAAACAGTAACAAACCGTAGCAAACTGTAGCAACCCGTAGCAAACTGTAACAACCCATAGCAAACTGTAGCAAACTGTAACAACCCGTAGCAAACTGTAACAACCCGTAGCAAACTGTAACAACCCGTAGCAAACTGTAACAAACCGTTGCAAACTGTAACAAACCGTAGCAAACTGTTGCAAACTGTAACAACCCGTAGCAAACTGTAGCAAACTGTAGCAAACTGTAGCAAACTGTAACAATCCGTAGCAAACTGTAACAACCCGTAGCAAACTGTAACAAACCGTAACAAACTGTAACAACCCGTAGCAAACTGTAGCAAACTGTAGCAAACTGTAGCAAACTGTAACAACCCGTAGCAAACTGTAGCAAACTGTAACAAACCGTAGCAAACTGTAACAAACCGTAGCAAACTGTTGCAAACTGTTGCAAACTGTAACAACCCATAGCAAACTGTAACAACCCATAGCAAACTGTAACAAACCGTAGCAAACTGTAACAACCCGTAGCAAACTGTAACAACCCGTAGCAAACTGTAACAACCCGTAGCAAACTGTAACAAACCGTAGCAAACTGTAACAACCCGTAGCAAACTGTAACAACCCGTAGCAAACTGTAACAACCCGTAGCAAACTGTAGCAAACTGTAACAACCCGTAGCAAACTGTAACAACCCGTAGCAAACTGTAGCAAACTGTAACAACCCGTAGCAAACTGTAACAACCCGTAGCAAACTGTAACAACCCGTAGCAAACTGTAACAACCCGTAGCAAACTGTAGCAAACTGTAACAACCCGTAGCAAACTGTAACAACCCGTAGCAAACTGTAGCAAACTGTAACAACCCGTAGCAAACTGTAACAACCCGTAGCAAACTGTAACAACCCGTAGCAAACTGTAACAACCCGTAGCAAACTGTAGCAAACTGTAACAACCCGTAGCAAACTGTAACAACCCGTAGCAAACTGTAACAAACCGTAGCAAACTGTAGCAACCCGTAGCAAACTGTAACAACCCGTAGCAAACTGTAACAAACCGTAGCAAACTGTTGCAAACTGTAACAACCCGTAGCAAACTGTAACAAACTGTTGCAAACTGTAACAAACCGTAGCAAACTGTAACAAACCGTAGCAAACTGTAGCAAACTGTAACAACCCGTAACAAACTGTTGCAAACTGTAACAACCCATGGCAAACTGTTGCAAACTGTAACAAACCGTAGCAAACTGTTGCAAACTGTAACAACCCGGAGCAAACTGTTGCAAACTGTAACAACCCGTAGCAAACTGTTGCAAACTGTAACAAACCGTAGCAAACTGTAACAAACCGTAGCAAACTGTTGCAAACTGTAACAACCCGTAGCAAACCGTAGCAAACTGTTGCGAACTGTAACAACCCGTAGCAAACTGTTGCAAACTGTAACAACCCGTAGCAAACTGTTGCAAACTGTAACAAACCGTAGCAAACTGTTGCAAACTGTAACAACCCGTAGCAAACTGTAACAAACCGTAGCAAACTGTAACAAACCGTAGCAAACTGTAACAACCCGTAGCAAACTGTAACAACCCGTAGCAAACTGTAACAACCCGTAGCAAACTGTAACAAACCGTAGCAAACTGTTGCAAACTGTAACAACCCGTAGCAAACTGTAGCAAACTGTAATAACCCGTAGCAAACTGTAACAACCCGTAGCAAACTGTAACAACCCGTAGCAAACTGTAACAAACCGTAGCAAACTGTAACAAACCGTAGCAAACTGTTGCAAACTGTAACAACCCGTAGCAAACTGTAGCAAACTGTAGCAAACTGTAACAACCCGTAGCAAACTGTAACAACCCGTAGCAAACTGTAACAAACCGTAGCAAACTGTAACAACCCGTAGCAAACTGTAGCAAACTGTAGCAAACTGTAGCAAACTGTAACAACCCGTAGCAAACTGTAACAACCCGTAGCAAACCGTAGCAAACTGTAACAACCCGTAGCAAACTGTAGCAAACTGTAACAAACCGTAGCAAACTGTAACAAACCGTAGCAAACTGTTGCAAACTGTTGCAAACTGTAACAACCCGTAGCAAACTGTAACAACCCGTAGCAAACTGTAACAAACCGTAGCAAACTGTAACAACCCGTAGCAAACTGTAGCAACCCGTAGCAAACTGTAACAACCCGTAGCAAACTGTAACAAACCGTAGCAAACTGTAACAACCCGTAGCAAACTGTAACAACCCGTAGCAAACTGTAACAACCCGTAGCAAACTGTAACAACCCGACAACCCGTAGCAAACTGTAACAACCCGTAGCAAACTGTAACAACCCGTAGCAAACTGTAGCAAACTGTAACAACCCGTAGCAAACTGTAACAACCCGTAGCAAACTGTAACAACCTGTAGCAAACTGTAACAACCCGTAGCAAACTGTAGCAAACTGTAACAACCCGTAGCAAACTGTAACAACCCGTAGCAAACTGTAGCAAACTGTAACAACCCGTAGCAAACTGTAACAACCCGTAGCAAACTGTAGCAAACTGTAACAACCCGTAGCAAACTGTAACAACCCGTAGCAAACTGTAACAAACCGTAGCAAACTGTAACAACCCGTAGCAAACTGTAACAACCCGTAGCAAACTGTAACAAACCGTAGCAAACTGTTGCAAACTGTAACAACCCGTAGCAAACTGTAACAAACTGTTGCAAACTGTAACAACCCGTAGCAAACTGTAGCAAACTGTTGCAAACTGTAACAACCCGTAGCAAACTGTAACAACCCGTAGCAAACTGTAACAACCCGTAGCAAACTGTTGCAAACTGTAACAACCCGTAGCAAACTGTAACAACCCGTAGCAAACTGTTGCAAACTGTAACAACCCGTAACAAACTGTTGTAAACTGTAACAACCCGTAGTAAACTGTAACAACCCGTAGCAAACTGTTGTAAACTGTAACAACCCGTAGCAAACTGTTGTAAACTGTAACAACCCGTAGCAAACTGTAACAAACCGTAGCAAACTGTAACAAACCGTAACAAACGGTTGCAAACTGTAACAACCCATGGCAAACTGTTGCAAACTGTAACAACCCGTAGCAAACCGTAGCAAACTGTAGCAAACCGTAACAAACTGTTGCAAACTGTAACAACCCATGGCAAACTGTTGCAAACTGTAACAAACCGTAGCAAACTGTAACAAACCGTAGCAAACTGTAACAAACTGTACCCGTAGCAAACTGTAACAAACCGTAGTAAACTGTAACAACCCGTAACAAACTGTTGCAAACTGTAACAACCCATGGCAAACTGTTGCAAACTGTAACAAACCGTAGCAAACTGTAACAACCCGTAACAAACTGTTGCAAACTGTAACAACCCATGGCAAACTGTTGCAAACTGTAACAAACCGTAGCAATCTGTTGCAAACTGTAACAACCCGGAGCAAACTGTTGCAAACTGTAACAACCCGTAGCAAACTGTTGCAAACTGTAACAAACCGTAGCAAACTGTAACAAACCGTAGCAAACTGTTGCAAACTGTAACAAACCGTAGCAAACTGTTGCAAACTGTAACAACCCGTAGCAAACGGTTGCAAACTGTAACAACCCGTAGCAAACTGTTGCAAACTGAAACAAACCCGTAGCAAACTGTTGCAAACTGTAACAAACCGTAGCAAACTGTTGCAAACTGTAACAACCCGTAGCAAACGGTTGCAAAATGTAACAACCCGTAGCAAACTGTTGCAAACTGAAACAAACCCGTAGCAAACTGTAAAAACTGTAACAAACCGTAGCAAACTGTAAAAACTGTAACAACCCGTAGCAAACTGTTGCAAACTGTAACAAACCGTAGCAAACTGTTGCAAACTGTAACAAACCGTAGCAAACTGTAAAAACTGTAACAACCCGTAGCAAACTGTTGCAAACTGTAACAAACCGTAGCAAACTGTTGCAAACTGTAACAACCCGTAGCAAACTGTAACAACCCGTAGCAAACCGTAGCAAACCGTTGCAAACTGTTGCATACTGTAACAACCCGTAGCAAAACAAACAAACAAACAAACAAACACTTTATTTCACCCAGATATTTTTCAATACATAAGGGGATTTTACAAAATAGAAATCAGAAATAATATAAAAGTTATTCCCGGTTTGTTTGCTGAAAAAGAAGATATATATTGAGACGTCATGTACATGGGGATCAGCATTTGAAACATTTACACCCCATCAATTATAACTACAGAAAACTAAATCCTATATACATGTATAGGATAAAGTTGGAACTTAGATCAAACAAAAGAAATGTACACAGTACTACTTTGCAAATGCGCCAAGGGTTTATCTATAATTATTGGCGTCATTTCGTCAGAAGATGATTGAAGCCACCTCTTTTCATTGACTGATCGCTTAGTAATTTTAATACGACTATCGGCCGTCAATGAACATGAGTGCACACGTTTCGCGAGTGTTTACAGTGGGTTTTCAGAGTAAATACAGAAAAGATTCGCTACTTCGGGCTGATTACTTGGATGAAAGGTACTGTTTACATTTATACATATAGAAATATGACACGAATACAAAGAAATTATCCATTATCGTGATGCTGAAATACAAACAAAATAACAACAAAATAATATAAGCTATGCATAGTTATACATGTATAATATTGCAGATGCATATCATGATGGTAGCTATGTGTATTTCTTAGAATTTATGTTAACTACTTAAGTGTTAATTTAAGGTTGTATCAACGTCAAAGTATGACGCTATAACACACATAATAACATGATGTATGCAGTATATATGTAGAATTATTGTGTATGCAGTATATATGTAGAATTATTGTGTATGCAGTATATATGTAGAATTATTGTGTATGCAGTATATATGTAGAATTATTGTGTATGCAGTATATATGTAGAATTATTGTGTGACACATAAGGAGCTTTATATGATGGCTATACATGGTATTGTACGAGACTCATTAAACTCGCCTTACATTTTTTTGCAAAATGGCTAAACACTTGCTCAGTTGTTTAAGCAAACGCTAGCAAACACACTGAAATTACACATTGAGTATACGATACTTTAGATATATCATTAAACAAGCGTATATACATTTAACCCTTTCCCTCATAGAAGCACCTCCTGACGCCATTACCAATACGACATACATTGACAAGGTAGTAGCCAAACCAATGTTCATAATAAAGGCCAAAATCTCATGTAGGTGGGGTAGATATGGTGACTACTTATCCACTGCATGATAGCTAACTGGCTGTCGTTTGTGTGGAGATATAATAATATATTAACCTAAATCTCTATGAAGTCCCAGTAATATCTATGGAGGTGGGATAGTTATGGCGACTACTTATCCACTGCATGATAGCTAAATGGCTGTCGTTTGTATGGAGATATAATAATTATTGTTATATTTCGGGTTTTACGCCTGCATCAGCACCATTTTGGGCTATATCGCCGGCGGGCAGTTTACCTAACAACACCTTTCCTGGTCAGGCTCCAGCGGTTAACCAGTACTTGGGTGCACCAACCTCCGTAAGAAACTGCCAACTTTTTCATATAAATGAGACACGGCCTGAGCGAGGCTAGAACCCGTGGCCATCAGTGATGATAGGTTACAGTGGTATACAAGTCAGCGACCTTAACCACTCGACCACGGAGGCGGACTAGGGAGATATAATAGTATATTAACCTAAATCTCTATGAAGTCCCAGTAATATCTATGGAGGTGGGATAGATATGGCGACTACTTATCCACTGCATGATAGTTAAATGGCTGTCGTTTGTATGTAGATATAATGGTATATTAACCTAAATCTCTATGAAGTCCCAGTAATATCTATGGAGGTGGGATAGTTATGGCGACTACTTATCCACTACATGATAGCTAAATGACTGTCGTTTGTATGGAGATATAATAGTATATTAACCTAAATATCTATGAAGGAAAGGGTTAAATGGCTGTCGTTTGTATGGAGATATTATAGTATATTAACCTAAATCTCTATGAAGACAAGGGTTAAATGACTGTCGTTTGTATGGAGATATAATAGTATATTAACCTAAATATCTATGAAGGAAATGGTTAACTGGATATATCTATGTACATGTACCATAGATATATCAACACTCACATATACAATACATGTCATCAATTCTGAACACAGTGAACACTACTTTCATCATTAGCTCTATGCCAAATTATACATGTAAGGTGCCTAGTGGCCATTATCAATACAATTACATACACATGACAAACTTATCAGTCTAAGGGATCGAGTGCCTTCGGTCAACTTCGCCACACTCCTGAGTCTACACAGTGATAACCTGGTGCTGTAAGTTAGGAGGAACAATGTCAGGG
This sequence comes from Archivesica marissinica, assembly GCA_014843695.1. Lineage (NCBI taxonomy): Eukaryota > Metazoa > Mollusca > Bivalvia > Venerida > Vesicomyidae > Archivesica > Archivesica marissinica. Next base: position 55,652,870 of record CM026403.1, read on the forward strand.
CCGTCGCTGGGGCTATTTTGATGATACGCACGGCCAAATATGCTTGCTTGTCGAGTGAGCATAGCGAGCGAGTACACTAGGGGGGGGTCCGGGGGAGATTTTTTGAAATGAGGAAGCAATTTCAATGCATTTTGTAACATACAATTGTAGGACTAAAGTTCTTACGACAATCGGTATAAAGTAAGGCTAGATGTATACTATACATGATCTATCGCTCTTATAAATTAAACAAGTACGTAAAATAGCACAAACTAAATTTCGAAATACACCATATTTGCAATGGGCTCAATTATTCCACCACTCCCACACATTACGGCGTCTATGTACCCCCGCCCCCCCCCCGGTTTTAATGCATTTTTGGAGTTTTCATTTTCTGAGACCAATGATACGCACGTGCGTACTTGCGTATGCCCAGCGACGGGCCTGAATGCATATTAAACAGTGTGTACAGTTTAGAGAATATAGAATGTAGTTTATAAGAGACAAAGACACCATGCATCACGCTGCTAGATTTAAACCATATTCATTCAAAAGTTACTTATATAAATAAATCAGGAATCAGTTAAACATACAACTTATTGTTCAACATCCTCAATAGATAAATAGATACTAACCTACCATATAATCCGTTTATTTTAAACTATATTAAAAACCAAATAAAACAAATGTACAGGTGTGTCATTGTCCAACACACTGAAACATAACTGAGCTTTCATTGGTGAAACTGAATCATGTGATATTTTTGGTGGGAATTTATAAATAGAATTTTATCCATAAGGGGGAATAACTTGATATATACAGATATGTTCAAACGTTCAGTATGTTACCGTCTGCTTATTTAGGGCAGTCACTTGTATACATAACATTCGAAAACCAAAACAATCATTGTTGAACCATCAAACCTAAAAATATTTTTCTGTAAGCCTACAGCTTTGACCACTCGGCCATCCTGCCATGTGCGATAATTCGATATAATTTATATTATTCAATCAGTGTTTTAACTCGCCAATGTTTATATACATCACAATGTTTGTATACAAGTGACTGACCTGATTAATCGAACTGTACATACGCATTACTTGTTTATGTTTATTTATATACATGTATGATATTCCAAGTTTCCAAATCGATTACCAAATGGTTGATAATCGACGATTATCCAAATATCTAGTTAGAACAT
>CM026403.1:55659049-55677902 GCA_014843695.1 Archivesica marissinica
GATCATAACATGCTAGACCTGCGAATACTTCCAAGAAGTGTATCACAGAGTGTAGCCGGTCCAGTGATTGCCGGAGTCTGTCACTATCTACGAGGCTCCCGCTGCAATTAAATTCAATTTATTTCTCTCATTTCATGTAAACATCGACACTATGAGGTATATAACAACAAATCATGATGTAACGAGGCAACTTGTAACATACTATGGCCCAACGATAACGTGTTATTTACAAGCATTACTATAAATCTGTTTGGAATAAGCCAAATCAATACGTTGGGTGTAATAAATAATCCTGTGTGCCAAGTAATGCATACATAAATGATAATAAACTTCTTTTTACCCGTTATAATAAAATGATTAGCCCTTGCTATCTTTTTCGCGGGAATCACGTTATCGTTGGGGTATAGTACAACTGTTATCATGTTATCGTGGTTTACAGATAAACAATGTTTTATTTGAATTGTATAATAACTAACATTATTACATGCACAGTTTTCTTCGGGAGGGTAACTCTGAATGTCAATTTTCTTCGGGAGGGTAACTCTGAATGTCAATTTTCTTCGGGAGGGTAACTCTGAATGTCAATTTTTTTACTTAATACCTAATACAAATAACAACAATTACTGCATGAGAATATTAAACAAAAGTTTAACCTTTATTTATTTTACAACGATTGTGAAGCAAGTTCTAGCAACTTATATTAATCACTCTCGTTGACGCGGATGAAAGCGTATTTGTGGTCATTCGTGTGGGAGGAAACCGGATTACCCGGAGACAACCCACCTGCCCGATCTGGCGACCACCGTACCATCTCACATACTTCCCGGTCCGAGAATCGAACCCGGGTTGCATTGGTGAGAAGCGAACGCGAGAATATTGATACCGTATTTTCTCAGTGTGTAGGACATGTGACGCGTATACTCCTTGGGACAAGCACAGTTTGGCTAGCCTGGGTGCCAGTCTGTCGATTTTTCACTTTTCAACTTCTGGCAAAATGATCAGAAACTCAACATGGCCCAATGAATAGTCTCGGTGTTAAAATATATTTATTTGAGTGACTATATCGACGCCTGTTCGCAGGCTACAGTTTGTCATACATAAATCAATATACAAGTGTTTATTTGATTTCAGCAACAATTTACAGTTCATACGTACAACGTAATAACTATGGTATGGTGTACTGGATGGGATAACACCATTTTAAACATGTTTATTAATATCGTCGCAATTAAAAATAGTATTCAGTTTCATTAGGTTTTATCTCGTAAAAAATACGTATCAATATATTGTTTACGTTCATTTCTGAAGAGTGTACATATGAACAGATAATGGAACTCGTCCCCTATATCATTACAAGATGGGCATTTCATTTTCTATTGTGTGTATGGGTATGCTATGCCATATTCCAGCAGCTACTGCATGCATGGTAGATTATGACTCCAACAAAATATGCCATTAATCTTTTACAAAACTATTTTGGAAGCTTGATGAGAATTTGACTGTTCAAATATTTTTAATTGCTTTGTAAATATTTGAGTTCGATGTTCGCTATATTTCCACGTGCCAGTTTTCTATATAGACATCAGACTCTGGTGTACATATTTTTTAAGCAATTTGCTATTAATAAAGGAATGATTATACAAAACTCCCGAGTATCCATAGTTACATAATAGTTGTTTGATATTGTGAAACCATTGAGATTTCAATGTATTATTCAGATGATATACTAAATTATAAATTTGGGATAATAACTTTGTACCATTGGCATCAGGATTTATTTTACAACGATTGTGAAGCAAGTTTTAACAACTTATATTAATCACTCTCGTTGGCTCGGATGAAAGCGTATATGTGGTTATTCATGTGTGTGTGTGTGGGGGGGGGGGAACCGGAGTACCCGGAGAAAACCCACCTGTCCGATCTGGCGACCACCGTACCATCTCACATATTACCCTGTCCGAGGATCGAACCCGGGTCGCATTGGTGAGAAGTGAGCGCGCTAACCACTGCCCTAATCGGATAGCCGTGTTGTCTATGTATTGCTCAAAAGGATAGAATTCGTGATTGAATATCTATTCGATTAGGCTTGATTCCAATTTCACCATATATCAATCATACACGATGGCGTTTCCTTTTTAAGACTAAACATATAGTTGTTAAATCTGAGTTTAACTCTTTATATAACATCTAGATTGCCATATTCCCATATTTCGCTGCCATATAGTAATATAGGTTTACAGTGTTTACGAATAATTCTATGTGTATGTCATATGGAAGATTCAACAACATTGCCTACGGGTCGAGAACATAGAGGAGATTTGTGCTTAGTAACGCCACTCGTGGAGATACAGAGTTCGGTGATAACTCTATGAAATAAAATCCTATCTTACACTATCTTACACTAATAACACAAATCTTCTTTTTCTTTTAAGATTTCCAATGACTTTGGCTAATATAATATTTGTATTTTCAAATTTTATTCATTTTAACTGCCCTGTTTGGAGCCTCATTTGCACTACGTGACACAACCGCACAGCCACTTCCGTTAGTGTGAATGTCCGTAATAAAAAACAGTTCCTGTTTTATTGTTCAAGTTAGTGTCAAAATTAAAAACTACAGACAAAACAAATTCATTGGAATGTATTACTTAACAATTAACTGTTCATGATTGTTGATTATTGCCTTGTTCCATATGAGCAACTGGATAAATATAACACTTTCAAAGTGTCTCGATCTATAGATCTAATGAATAGTGCTGTGGACCTGTCCACCCTTCAGAACTTTTCCGTACCAGATCATTCATTACTCTACTGGAATGTAAACCTCATGTCATTTGAATATGAACGCCATGAAGACACCAAGGAATCTGCGTATTATACCCGTTATAACAGAGAAAATATTCCAAGTCAATTTATGAGTGAACAGAATATACTGGAATTAATTGACGAACAGTTGATATACTTAGAACAGAATCAGAATGAACAAGCTTGTATAGACGATTCATATAACGGCTTCTTAACAATAGTCAAAGAACAGATGAATAGACATCTTAACCCAAAGAAAATAACAATTAACGGAAAACGTAATAAAAAACGTCGTACTAAACAGCCGTGGTGGACTAACGAATTATCAGATTTGTGGAACAATATGTGTGAGAAGGAAAACACTTGGCTAAAATCTAAAAATGCAAAATATAAACGAGAACCCAAGGAAAGTTTTATTGAAAGTAGACGTGTTTTCGATAAAGCAGTGCAAAAACGTAAACGACAGTACTGGCAAGAAACTCAAATTAAACTATTAGACTCATGTGACAACTCGACACCGAATGAATTCTGGAAAACGATTGGTCAAGTAGGAATTGGATCGGAGAGAACAAAATGCATTCCGATGGAGACGGTAAATTCGGACGGAAATATTACTAGACGTACACATGACGTCTTAAACCATTGGAAGCTTGCATTTGAACGCTTACTCTCCGTGGACGAACATGTCAATGTAAAGCATATTCCAAATACAGAACAATGTGATGATGTTAATGCTGACCCTTTCAACAATGGTATCTCGATATTAGAAGTAACGAAAGCTATTAACTCTCTGAACATGTATAAGGCAGCCGGATATGACGAAATACCGGCGGAAGTAATAAAGTCGTCATTGTGTATAAAATACCTGCATCGTTTATTCTGTAGTTGCTACGACACAGGAAAGATACCCAAATCGTGGACGTATGGATTAATAACCCCGGTACTCAAAACAGCAGCAACTGACGCCCGCGACCCATCGAACTACCGCGGGATAACCGTGACGTCATCCATCTATAAGGCGTACTGCGCAGTGTTAAATGCAAGACTGACGACTTGGCTGGAATCAAATGGGAAACTAACTGACGCTCAAAATGGGCTTAGGAAAAACCGGAGCACCATAGATCATCTTTCATCCCTGACAAATATTGTAGAGTGTCGAACAAGATTACGTCAGTCTACGTACGTCGCTTACGTCGCTTACATCGACTTCCGTAAGGCATATGATCGAATACCCTATGACAACCTATGGCACAAACTATCTACTGCCGGAGTCCGTGGTAGAATGTTACAATCTATACAGTCGCTTTATGAAAGTGTACGTTGTGCTGCAAGAGTAAACCACCATGTGACGTCATGGTTTGACGTCAATATTGCCTAAAGCAGGGATGTCTGTTATCCACAACTTTGTTTAACATGTATATCAACGATTTAAGTAACTCTCTCGAACACTGTGGTGTAGGTATTAATATTGATGGACAATGTATATCTCACCTGTTCTATGCTGATGATCTTGTTCTAATCTGTGAATCGGAGACCGATCTACAATCGTTGTTAAATGTATTGTCTGACTGGTGTACGACAAAGAGTATGTCTATAAACTGTGACAAAACCAAGGTCATGCATTTTAGAAATCCCTCAGTACCAAGAACAAACTTCAAATTTCAGTGCAATAAAACAAGAAATTGAGTGTGTGGAAAAATATAAATATTTAGGTCTTGTGATAAATGAGCATTTGGATTACAACGTGACTGCAAAGTATGTGGCACAATCAGCTACGCGAGCATTAGGACTATTAATCTCCAAGTATAGGAAAATAGGCGGAATGCCCCATAAGGTATTTTCTAAACTATATGACAGTATGGTGTGGCCCATTATAAATTATGGGGCATCTATATGGGCTACTAAGGAATACTCTGCAATCAACGCGGTACAAAATAGAGCTTGCCGGTTCTTCCTGGGAGTCGGACGATATACACCCAACGCAGCGGTAAATGGTGATATGGGTTGGGTCCCAGCACCTATAAAACAGTGGAAGCCAGTGCTAAATCATTTCTTCAGACTTAACAATATGGATCATGACAGACTTAATCATAAAGTGTTCAAATGGACTCATACGATAAGAACTTCTGCCAAAAACTGGTGCTACCGTATAGCTCAAACTCTATTGAATAATCTCAACATTACAGTATGTATCAATGACTATTATACAAACTCGAGGCAGGGTGTGATCATTAAATCACTAGAACATAAACTAACTGAAGTGCATAAGTTGAGGTGGTTAGAAACTGTAAACGCAACTCAGGGGTCACACGGTGGAAACAAACTTAGAAAGTATAAACTCTTCAAACGTGAATATAGTACGGAAAACTATGTAAATCTGAACATTATTTCCAGAAAACATAGAAGTGCATTAGCAAAGTTTAGGTGCGGTGTTGCGCCTCTGAAAATAGAAACGGGCAGATACCAGTCATTAGATGTAAATGAGCGTACTTGTTTCAACTGTGTAACCGAAATTGAAAATGAAATCCATGTTTTACTACACTGTCCATTACATGCCAATATCAGAGACGATCTGTTTATTAAAATAGTTGGTGTAGATTCAGACTTTCCAACCTATGACAATTGTACAAAGTTTAATTATATTTTATCAAATTGTAATACCATAAAATACTGTGCCAAAGCCTGCAATGATATTTTACTTACCAGAAGAGATCTTCAATATAGATAATGATATACACAATAATGATATGACTGCCCCATATTTTTAATATTTATGGCTCTTATGTTGTAATTTGTAAATTGTTTTATGTAATTATTATGTCTTTTTTTTAAGTCAAATTCTTTTAGAATTTAATACGTTTTATTTGATAAACCTTCTTTTTTTTCTGGTTAGTACAATTAATAAATGAATGGGATATAGAAACTGTCTTAAGTCTTATTTAAGCCTCTTACTTTGTATCATTAATTACGTTTAGGTATTTAAAGTATTGCTCAAGATGTTGAAAGGAGGGACTCGGGACCACGAATGAAAATGGGGAACTCTTCGTCAACTTCTGTGGGCTAAATGATCTTGTCATCGGTGGAACTATCTTTAAACATCGCATCATTCACAAGACCACATGGATATCACCCGACCAGGCAACAGCAAACCAGATCGACCATGTCACGATCTCCAGAAGATGGAGGAGGACCCTCACGGATGTCAGAGCGTATCGAAGAGCTGATGCAGGTTCCGACCATGAACTAGTCATCGCCAAACTACAAGTCAGAATTGCCAGTGCAAGAAAGACGGGCATCCAGCAGAACAAGCGATACGCCACATCCAAACTGAAGGCAGCAGAGCAACAGCAAGAGTTCGCCATCGCCCTCGGCAACAGGTTTCAGGCCCTAGCCGACTTAGAAGACGGATCGTTGGAAAAGAAGTGGGACCGCGTCAAATGCTCTTTCACAACGACATGCGAAGAGAAGCTGAGATTTAGAACGAAGAAGTACAAGACCTGGCTCACAGACCACACCATCCAGATCATTGAAGAAAGAAGAGAAATTCGGCACCGACTGAAGCAGGCGAAAACCAGAGCACAGAAACAGAACATCCAGGGAGAATACAGCACCAAGAACAAAGAAGTCAAGAAGAGCGCACGACAAGACAAACGGGATCAGGTAGACAAGCTGGCTGGACAAGCACAGGAAGCAGCATACCACAACGACATGAAGACCCTATACAGCATAACTAGACAACTTTCCGGCAGAAGGAGCAACCCCAACAAACCAGTGAAGGACGTTGATGGTAACACCCTCTCCAAACCAGAAGACCAGATGACAAGGTGGAAGGACCATTTCCAGGAACTACTCAGCGGTACACCTGTGACCAACCCACCAGACATAGCAGACGGACCAGAACTGGAAGTAGAGATGGGACAGATCACAAGGAATGAAGTGACAAGGGCCATCAACAAGATCAAAAATGGGAAAGCACCGGGGCCAGACAACATCCCACCAGAAGCACTGAAGGCATCGACTGAGACCACAGCAGCACTACTACTAGACCTTCTACAGCAAGTCTGGGATGAAGAAGTGGTTCCAGAAGAATGGAGAGTAGGGCACATCGTCAAGCTACCCAAGAAGGGTGACCTCAGCAACTGCCAGAATTGGAGGGGCATCCAGCTACTGTCTATCCCAAGTAAAGTCCTCACAAGACTCCTACTAGAAAGGATCAAGAATGCAGTGAACGCCAAGCTGAGGGAAGAACAGGCAGGATTCAGGGCAGGAAGATCATGCACGGATCAGATAGCAACACTCCGCATCATCGTTGAACAGTCCATCGAATGGCAGTCTCCAATCTACATCAACTTCATCGATTTCAAGAAAGCGTTTGACACGATTGATAGAGACGTCATATGGAGCATCCTCGGGCACTACGGCATACCAGGAAAGATCATCAACATTATTCGGAGCCTGTACAACAACACCACTTGCCATGTGATCCATGACATGAACCTTTCACAGCCATTTCCCGTCAGCACCGGCGTCCGTCAGGGCTGTATGCTCTCGCCTCTCATTTTCTCCGTCGTACTGGACTGGATAATGAGAACGACAGTAGACAGACCAAGAGGAATACAGTGGACACTTACAGAGAAGTTGGAGGACCTCGACTTTGCGGACGATATAGGCCTCCTGTCCCACACACACCAACACATGCAACAGAAGTCAGAACGCTTACACACAGTTGCGAAGACTACAGGGCTGGAGATCAACATTAAGAAGACCAAGTGCCTCAGGGTAAACGCGGCAAGGAACATACCCATTCAGATAGATGGCCATCCAATCGATAATGTTGACTCCTTCACCTACCTCGGCAGTGTCATCAGCAAAACGGGGGGAACAGAAGAATACATCCAAGCCCGTATTGGGAAAGCACGACATGCCTTTGTGACGTTGAAGCCAGTATGGAACAACAATAACATCCACCTCAAGACAAAGCTCAAACTGTTTGAGACGAATGTTAAGACAGTCCTCTTGTACGGAGCTGAGACCTGGAGACGCACCAAGGGCCTTGACCACAAACTACAGGTATTCATTAACAACTGCCTCAGACAGATCCTACACATCAGATGGCCAGAAAAGATCACCAACCAGGAGTTGTGGCGGCAAACAAGACAGGACCCCATCACAGACTCTATCACACAGAGGAAGTGGCGGTGGATAGGGCACACTCTACGACGAGACCAGCCCCAACATAGCACGCCAAGCACTGGATTGGAATCCACAGGGCACACGGAAAAGAGGTCGACCAGTTACGACATGGCGAAGGACTCTGGACAGTGAGCTGCGCCGAAGCAGGATGTCCTGGGGGGAAGCCAAAGCAGCAGCAACGGACCGGTCCAAGTGGAGAGCAGTGGTGAAAGCCCTATACCCCAACCGGGGTGAAGAGGATTGATGATGATGAAGATGTTGTCTTATATTTTACAAAGTGTCAATTTTATTTACCCATAGTCTCTCATAACTCATTATTGAGTGGCTTTGTATTTTATTTGATAATACATGTATAATATCATGCATTCTGTGTATAATATTTATGTTGTATCATTTACTGTATAATGGTGAGACTTAAATAAATCATCTGTCTGTCTGTCTGTCTGTCTGTCTGTCTGTCTGTCTGTCTGTCTGTCTGTCTGTCTGTCTGTCTTGTCTGTCTGTCTGTCTGTCTTGTCTGTCTGTCTGTCTGTCTGTCTGTCTGTCTGTCTGTCTGTCTGTCTGTCTGTCTGTCTGTCTGTCTGTCTGTCTGTCTGTCTGTCTGTCTGTCTGTCTGTCTGTCTGATAGTCAGAAAATAACTAAGAGTTTATACAAAAGTACATCCAACTGAGGAGGAATACGAAACACAACCGGTGGCAGAGAAAATGCCATCTTTCACAGTTTCAAAGTAGAAAGCATAACAGAAATAGTTTTAGTTGATTGCTCAGCTAAAGATGCTTTAGATTTTGCGAAATGAACATATTTTAGTCTACATGTAAGCGTAGGACAAGAAGACCCATTGCCGATTCTGCCATTCAATATATACAGATAATTATTTATGCAAATATCAATCAACTGGTAGCAGAAGATGTTGACGCTAGTGTCAAGTTGTTAACACATTTTCTAATTAATGGTAATTTTGCAAAATGTTGCCTTCCTCATTCTCCGTACAATGTTACACACTTACTATATTGCTTGACCTAGGTAGCTATACTTCGCACTCGCGATGCATATTTGATGTATAATTTCAGACGTGGCCTTCTTCTGACAAGCTCTAGAAGGCATACCAAATTATGTATCGGATTTCGACTGCCAAGAGGTTTTTTTATATTTCGGGTTTTACGCCTGCATCAGCACCATGTTGGGCTATATCGCCGGCGGGCAGTTTACTTAGCAACACCTTTCCTGGGCAGGCTCCAGCGGTTAACCAGTACTTGGGTGCACCCTCCGTAAGAAACTGCCAACTTTTTCATATAAATGAGACACGGCCTGAGGGGGGCTCGAACCCGTGACCATCAGTGATGATAGGTTACAGTGGTATACAAGTCAGCGACCTTAACCACTCGACCACGGAGGCGGACCCTATCAAATGTTACACGTACCAACCAACAAATAATAGAAATAGTAGCGACATGAGTATTCTATATTCAAAATTACCCAATTAGTGTAGAATCAATGATTGTGTGCTATTATTACTAGAGCTTATTTAACATATGACCACGTGAGTAGAATGTGGATTGTTGCAGACAAAGCCGGACTACTTTCGTTCACGACTCGACCACGGAGGCGGACAGAGGTGTGTTTCTATGACAGATGTATACCATACTAGTACATGTATATATTTACACGGTTGGCGCCGGCAGTTTGTAAATGGTTCGGCCAAATAGGAGCACTGAAGGTGCAACTTGCGTATGTGGGTCTGGGGGCATGATCTACCAGAACATATTAGATTGTGATCGCGACTTCCTGACATCCGGAGCCATTAAATCAGTGTGAATTTTTCACAGGGATTCGGCACATTTGGGGGTACTAGTATATATATTTAAGTATAAATATATACTAGTACCCCCAAATGTGCCGAATCACTGTGGAATTTTTAAGGGCGTTTAAGGTGTTTGGTTTTTGCACCTTTTTTTATCACACTACCAGTGTCCTCTTTGGTAGCTCACTTTTCTAACCCCCCACGCATGGCCATAACAGCTTAATCATTGACTGTTAACCATTAACAGAGAAGAAGGTTAATAGCATCTTAACGAAGTGGTACACATAACGTCTTACGTTAGCCAGACACTGAAACTCATCGCAGTTCTGTGTTGCTGCATTGTCTGTTGCTTTTCTCCGTTGCGATTCCCTCCGACAACATTTCGCCTACATGGTGTCATGTTTTGCATTCATATGTATGTAAAATGAATCGAGCAATACAATATAATTAAACTAAACAGCGCATGCATCTTTCGTAGATTTCGAGATCGTTATAACCTTTTCCACGGCTTCACTGTGGAAGTTTGAAGATTCGTGCTTTTTCAATTTGAACCCGGTGGCTCCAGTTAGCAAAACCATATATGATGATGAAGGCATTGTCAAGGTTTGATGCAGACAATTTACCGTCTTTATTGGTTGTCATACAGATAAGACGTGACATGACGTAATTTGCCAAGATCATGTGCTTCATAGTAATGAATCCACAAATTGAGCCAACTACTCTGTTAATATAAGCTTCAGTACACCAATTCTAGAGTCTCCTCTGGGTCATTTACGTGCACGGTGTACAGCACAGACACGAAGCATCGGCGTAAAGTTCCACCCGAGAGACTATATGAGTCATTTTAGTATGGTATAGCATGGGATCAAACTTGCGACACGTGTGCTAACAACTGAACCACTGATCCGCTACTTGAACGATTTGTTTGGTACCACATATATATGTTACTACAGTATAGAGGGTTGGGGTTCTAAGATAGAGGTGCGAGATGTATATGTTACTACAGTATAGAGGGTTGGGGTTCTAAGATAGAGGTGCAAGATGTATATGTTACTACAGTATAGAGGGTTGGGGTTCTAAGATAGAGGTGCGAGGTGTATATGTTACTACAGTATAGAGGGTTGGGGTTCTAAGATAGAGGTGCAAGATGTATATGTTACTACAGTATAGAGGGTTGGGGTTCTAAGATAGAGGTGCAAGATGTATATGTTACTACAGTATAGAGGGTTGGGGTTCTAAGATAGAGGTGCCAGATGTATATGTTACTACAGTATAGAGGGTTGGGGTTCTAAGAGAGAGGCGCGAGATGTATATGTTACTACAGTATAGAGGGTTGGGGTTCTAAGATAGAGGTGCAAGATGTATATGTTACTACAGTATAGAGGGTTGGGGTTCTAAGATAGAGGTGCGAGATGTATATGTTACTACAGTATAGAGGGTTGGGGTTCTAAGATAGAGGTGCGAGATGTATATGTTACTACAGTATAGAGGGTTGGGGTTCTAAGATAGAGGTGCGAGATGTATATGTTACTACAGTATAGAGGGTTGGGGTTCTAAGATAGAGGTGCGAGATGTATATGTTACTACAGTATAGAGGGTTGGGGTTCTAAGATAGAGGTGCAAGATGTATATGTTACTACAGTATAGAGGGTTGGGGTTCTAAGATAGAGGTGCCAGATGTATATGTTACTACAGTATAGAGGGTTGGGGTTCTAAGATAGAGGTGCAAGATGTATATGTTACTACAGTATAGAGGGTTGGGGTTCTAAGATAGAGGTGCAAGATGTATATGTTACTACAGTATAGAGGGTTGGGGTTCTAAGATAGAGGTCCGAGATGTATATGTTACTACAGTATAGAGGGTTGGGGTTCTAAGATAGAGGTGCAAGATGTATATGTTACTACAGTATAGAGGGTTGGGGTTCTAAGATAGAGGTGCGAGATGTATATGTTACTACAGTATAGAGGGTTGGGGTTCTAAGATAGAGGTGCAAGATGTATATGTTACTACAGTATAGAGGGTTGGGGTTCTAAGATAGAGGTGCAAGATGTATATGTTACTACAGTATAGAGGGTTGGGGTTCTAAGATAGAGGTGCAAGATGTATATGTTACTACAGTATAGAGGGTTGGGGTTCTAAGATAGAGGTGCAAGATGTATATGTTACTACAGTATAGAGGGTTGGGGTTCTAAGATAGAGGTGCAAGATGTATATGTTACTACAGTATATAGGGTTGGGGTTCTAAGATAGAGGTGCAAGATGTATATGTTACTACAGTATAGAGGGTTGGGGTTCTAAGATAGAGGTGCGAGATGTATATGTTACTACAGTATAGAGGGTTGGGGTTCTAAGATAGAGGTGCAAGATGTATATGTTACTACAGTATAGAGGGTTGGGGTTCTAAGATAGAGGTGCCAGATGTATATGTTACTACAGTATAGAGGGTTGGGGTTCTAAGATAGAGGTGCGAGATGCATATGTTACTACAGTATAGAGGGTTGGGGTTCTAAGAGAGAGGCGCGAGATGCATATGTTACTACAGTATAGAGGGTTGGGGTTCTAAGATAGAGGTGCGAGATGTATATGTTGCTACAGTATAGAGGGTTGGGGTTCTAAGAGAGAGGCGCGAGATGTATATGTTACTACAGTATAGAGGGTTGGGGTTCTAAGATAGAGGTGCGAGATGTATATGTTACTACAGTATAGAGGGTTGGGGTTCTAAGATAGAGGTGCGAGATGTATATGTTACTACAGTATAGAGGGTTGGGGTTCTAAGATAGAGGTGCCAGATGTATATGTTACTACAGTATAGAGGGTTGGGGTTCTAAGAGAGAGGCGCGAGATGTATATGTTACTACAGTATAGAGGGTTGGGGTTCTAAGATAGAGGTGCGAGATGTATATGTTACTACAGTATAGAGGGTTGGGGTTCTAAGAGAGAGGCGCGAGATGTATATGTTACTACAGTATAGAGGGTTGGGGTTCTAAGATAGAGGTGCGAGATGTATATGTTACTACAGTATAGAGGGTTGGGGTTCTAAGAGAGAGGCGCGAGATGTATATGTTACTACAGTATAGAGGGTTGGGGTTCTAAGATAGAGGTGCGAGATGTATATGTTACTACAGTATAGAGGGTTGGGGTTCTAAGATAGAGGTGCAACGCATATATAGAAGGGTGTGTTCTAAGATAGGGGTGCAATATATATATAGAAGGGGGTGTTCTAAGATAGAGGTGCAGCACATATATAGAAGGGGGGTTCTAAGATAGAGTGCAACATATATATAGAAGGGGTGTTCTAAGATAGAGGTGCAGCACATATATAGAAGGGGGGTTCTAAGATAGAGGTGCAGCACATATATAGAAGGGGGGTTCTAAGATAGAGGTGCAACACATATATAGAAGGGGGTGTTCTAAGATAGAGGTGCAGCACATATATAGAAGGGGGGTTCTAAGATAGAGGTGCAGCACATATATATAGAAGGGGGTTCTAAGATAGAGGTGCAACGCATATATAGAAGCGTGTGTTCTAAGATAGGGTGCAACATATATATAGAAGGGGTGTTCTAAGATAGAGGTGCACACATATATAGAAGGGTGTGTTCTAGGATAGAGGTGCAACATATATATAGAAGGGTGTGTTCTAGGATAGAGGTGCAACATATATATAGAAGGGTGTGTTCTAGGATAGAGGTGCAACATATATATAGAAGGGTGTGTTCTAAGATAGAGGTGCAACATATATATATATAGAAGGGTGTGTTCTAGGATAGAGGTGCAACACATATATAGAAGGGTGTGTTCTAGGATAGAGGTGCAACATATATATAGAAGGGGGGTTCTAAGATAGAGGTGCAACATATATATATATAGAAGGGTGTGTTCTAGGATAGAGGTGCAACATATATATATATAGAAGGGGGGTTCTAAGATAGATGTGCAACATATATATATAGAAGGGGGTGTTCTAGGATAGAGGTGCAGCACATATATAGAAGGGTGTGTTCTAAGATAGAGGTGCAACACATATATAGAAGGGTGTGTTCTAAGATAGAGGTGCAACACATATATATAGAAGGGGGGTTCTAAGATAGAGGTGTAACACATATATATAGAAGGGGGTTCTAGGATAGAGGTGCAAAACATATATATAAAGGGGGTTCTAGGATAGAGGTGCAACATATATATAGAAGGGTGTGTTCTAGGATAGAGGTGCAACATATATATAGAAGGGGAGTTCTAGGATAGAGGTGCAACACATATATATATAGAAGGGGGGGGTTTCTAAGATAGAGGTGTAACACATATATATAGAAGGGGGTGTTCTAGGATAGAGGTGCAAAACATATATATAAAGGGGGTTCTAGGATAGAGGTGCAACATATATATAGAAGGGTGTGTTCTAGGATAGAGGTGCAACATATATATAGAAGGTGGGTTCTAGGATAGAGGTGCAACACATATATATATAATAGGGTGTGTTCTAGGATAGAGGTGCAACACATATATATAGAAGGGGTGTTCTAGGATAGAGGTGCAAAATATATATATAAAGGGGGTTCTAGGATAGAGGTGCAACATATATATGGAAGGGTGTGTTCTAGGATAGAGGTGCAACATATATATAGAAGGGTGTGTTCTAGGATAGAGGTGCAACATATATATAGAAGGGTGTGTTCTAGGATAGAGGTGCAACATATATATATATAGAAGGGGGTGTTCTAAGATAGAGGTGCAACACATATATTGACGGGGGTGTTCTAAGATAGAGGTACAACATATATATAGAAGGGGGTGTTCTAAGATAGAGGTGCAACATATATAGAAGGGGGTGTTCTAGGATAGAGGTGCAACATATATATATAGAAGGGGGGTTCTAAGATAGAGGTGCAACATATATATATAGAAGGGTGTGTTCTAGGATAGAGGTGCAACATATATATATAGAAGGGGGGTTCTAAGATAGAGGTGCAACATATATATATAGAAGGGTGTGTTCTAGGATAGAGGTGCAACATATACATATAAGGGGGGTTCTAGGATAGAGGTGCAACATATATATAGAAGGGTGTGATCTAGGATAGAGGTGCACATATATATAGAAGGGTGTGTTCTAGGATAGAGGTGCAACATATATATAGAAGGGTGTGATCTAGGATAGAGGTGCAACATATATATAGAAGGGTGTGTTCTAGGATAGAGGTGCAACATATATATAGAAGGGTGTGTTCTAGGATAGAGGTGCAACATATATATATAGAAGGGTGTGTTCTAGGATAGAGGTGCAACATATATATAGAAGGGTGTGTTCTAGGATAGAGGTGCAACATATATATATATATAGAAGGGGGTGTTCTAAGATAGAGGTGCAACACATATATTGACAGGGGTGTTCTAAGATAGAGGTACAACATATATATAGAAGGGGGTGTTCTAAGATAGAGGTGCAACATATATAGAAGGGGGTGTTCTAGGATAGAGGTGCAACATATATATATAGAAGGGGGGTTCTAAGATAGAGGTGCAACATATATATATAGAAGGGTGTGTTCTAGGATAGAGGTGCAACATATATATATAGAAGGGGGTTCTAAGATAGAGGTGCAACATATATATATAGAAGGGTGTGTTCTAGGATAGAGGTGCAACATATACATATAAGGGGGGTTCTAGGATAGAGGTGCAACATATATATAGAAGGGTGTGTTCTAGGATAGAGGTGCAACATATATATAGAAGGGTGTGTTCTAGGATAGAGGTGCAACATATATATAGAAGGGTGTGTTCTAGGATAGAGGTGCAACATATATATAGAAGGGTGTGTTCTAGGATAGAGGTGCAACATATATATAGAAGGGTGTGTTCTAGGATAGAGGAGCAACATATATATAGAAGGGTGTGTTCTAAGATAGAGGTGCAACATATATATATATAGAAGGGTGTGTTCTAGGATAGAGGTGCAACATATATATATAGAAGGGGGGTTCTAAGATAGAGGTGCAACATATATATATAGAAGGGTGTTCTAGGATAGAGGTGCAACATATATATATAGAAGGGGGGTTCTAAGATAGAGGTGCAACATATATATATAGACGGGTGTGTTCTAGGATAGAGGTGCAACATATACATATAAGGGGGGTTCTAGGATAGAGGTGCAACATATATATAGAAGGGTGTGTTCTAGGATAGAGGTGCAACATATATATAGAAGGGTGTGTTCTAGGATAGAGGTGCAACATATATATATAGAAGGGTGTGTTCTAGGATAGAGGTGCAACATATATATAGAAGGGTGTGTTCTAGGATAGAGGTGCAACATATATATATATAGAAGGGGGTGTTCTAAGATAGAGGTGCAACACATATATTGACGGGGGTGTTCTAAGATAGAGGTACAACATATATATAGAAGGGGGTGTTCTAAGATAGAGGTGCAACATATATAGAAGGGGGTGTTCTAGGATAGAGGTGCAACATATATATATAGAAGGGGGGTTCTAAGATAGAGGTGCAACATATATATATAGAAGGGTGTGTTCTAGGATAGAGGTGCAACATATAATATAAGGGGGGTTCTAGGATAGAGGTGCAACATATATATAGAAGGGTGTGTTCTAGGATAGAGGTGCAACATATATATAGAAGGGTGTGTTCTAGGATAGAGGTGCAACATATATATAGAAGGGTGTGTTCTAGGATAGAGGTGCAACATATATATAGAAGGGTGTGTTCTAGGATAGAGGTGCAACATATATATAGAAGGGTGTGTTCTAGGATAGAGGTGCAACATATATATAGAAGGGTGTGTTCTAAGATAGAGGTGCAACATATATATATATAGAAGGGTGTGTTCTAGGATAGAGGTGCAACACATATATAGAAGGGTGTGTTCTAGGATAGAGGTGCAACATATATATAGAAGGGGGGTTCTAAGATAGAGGTGCAACATATATATATATAGAAGGGTGTGTTCTAGGATAGAGGTGCAACATATATATATATAGAAGGGGGGTTCTAAGATAGATGTGCAACATATATATATAGAAGGGGGTGTTCTAGGATAGAGGTGCAGCACATATATAGAAGGGTGTGTTCTAAGATAGAGGTGCAACACATATATAGAAGGGTGTGTTCTAAGATAGAGGTGCAACACATATATATAGAAGGGGGGTTCTAAGATAGAGGTGTAGCACATATATATAGAAGGGGGTTCTAAGATAGAGGTGCAAACATATATATAAAGGGGGTTCTAGGATAGAGGTGCAACATATATATAGAAGGGTGTGTTCTAGGATAGAGGTGCAACATATATATAGAAGGGGAGTTCTAGGATAGAGGTGCAACACATATATATATAGAAGGGGGGGTTCTAAGATAGAGGTGTAACACATATATATAGAAGGGGGTGTGTTCTAGGATAGAGGTGCAAAACATATATATAAAGGGGGTTCTAGGATAGAGGTGCAACATATATATAGAAGGGTGTGTTCTAGGATAGAGGTGCAACATATATATAGAAGGTGGGTTCTAGGATAGAGGTGCAACATATATATATAATAGGGTGTGTTCTAGGATAGAGGTGCAACACATATATATAGAAGGGGTGTTCTAGGATAGAGGTGCAAAATATATATATAAAGGGGGTTCTAGGATAGAGGTGCAACATATATATAGAAGGGTGTGTTCTAGGATAGAGGTGCAACATATATATAGAAGGGTGTGTTCTAGGATAGAGGTGCAACATATATATAGAAGGGTGTGTTCTAGGATAGAGGTGCAACATATATATAGAAGGGGGTGTTCTAAGATAGAGGTGCAACACATATATGAGGGGGTGTTCTAAGATAGAGGTACAACATATATATAGAAGGGGGGTTCTAAGATAGAGGTGCAACATATATAGAAGGGGGTGTTCTAGGATAGAGGTGCAACATATATATATAGAAGGGGGGTTCTAAGATAGAGGTGCATATATATATAGAAGGGTGTGTTCTAGGATAGAGGTGCAACATATATATATGAAGGGGGGTTCTAAGATAGAGGTGCAACATATATATATAGAAGGGTGTTCTAGGATAGAGGTGCAACATATACATATAAGGGGGGTTCTAGGATAGAGGTGCAACATATATATAGAAGGGTGTGTTCTAGGATAGAGGTGCAACATATATATATAAGGGTGTGTTCTAGGATAGAGGTGCAACATATATATAGAAGGGTGTGTTCTAGGATAGAGGTGCAACATATATATATGAAGGGTGTGTTCTAGGATAGAGGTGCAACATATATATAGAAGGGTGTGTTCTAGGATAGAGGTGCAACATATATATATATATAGAAGGGGGTGTTCTAAGATAGAGGTGCAACACATATATTGAAGGGGGTGTTCTAAGATAGAGGTACAACATATATATAGAAGGGGGTGTTCTAAGATAGAGGTGCAACATATATAGAAGGGGGTGTTCTAGGATAGAGGTGCAACATATATATATAGAAGGGGGGTTCTAAGATAGAGGTGCAACATATATATATAGAAGGGGGTTCTAAGATAGAGGTGCAACATATATATATAGAAGGGTGTGTTCTAGGATAGAGGTGCAACATATACATATAAGGGGGGTTCTAGGATAGAGGTGCAACATATATATAGAAGGGTGTGTTCTAGGATAGAGGTGCAACATATATATAGAAGGGTGTGTTCTAGGATAGAGGTGCAACATATATATAGAAGGGTGTGTTCTAGGATAGAGGTGCAACATATATATAGAAGGGTGTGTTCTAGGATAGAGGTGAACATATATATAGAAGGTGTGTTCTAAGATAGAGGTGCAACATATATATATATAGAAGGGTGTGTTCTAGGATAGAGGTGCAACATATATATATAGAAGGGGGGTGTTCTAAGATAGAGGTGCAATATATATATAGAAGGGGTTCTAAGATAGAGGTGCAACATATATATATAGAAGGGTGTGTTCTAGGATAGAGGTGCAACATATACATATAGAAGGGGGGTTCTAAGATAGAGGTGCACCATATATATAGAAGGGTGT
>CM026403.1:55678902-55700240 GCA_014843695.1 Archivesica marissinica
TTTAAACGGCATAGCTTTAACTAACAATGCCGTAATCTATACAGTAAGAAGAGGTGTGTGGGGGGGTGCAATTTAAACGGTATAGTTTTAACTAACAATGCCGTAATCTATACAGTAAGAAGAGGTGGGTGATGTGCAATTTTAGTCTAATTTAAGCAATTTCTTCCCATCTTTCTGAACAATGTCCGAGTGCCAATTTTCGTATGGCGTCGACCATGTATTAACGGAAAGTACACTTTCTAAACTTTATTATGTAGGTTCATTTATTATTAGCGTAATTAACGTCGAAAATAGAAAATTAGATTTTGTCACCCGACCGACCCGCAGTTATATTGTAAATTTGTAATTATAACAATGTTAATTGGAAAGTTTTTCGTTTTTAATACTTTAGTGATTAACTTTTTACTTACACACCACACCCGATACACGAATATTATTGTAAAACCAGTGAATTTACACACAAATAAGACAGTAGTGATGATTGTTAAGAAATATTGCATTATTTTTGTTTAATTTATTGCACAATTCTCATGATTGATAAAAAGTTAAAAACCAAATTTAAACGGATTTCTTATTTTACAACATAGCGTGTACAGCAAAACCTTAAATAAATTTAAATAAGTTTGATTAAACTTTCCATATGCGTGTTTGTATTTTCAGCCGTATTTAGAAGAAATAAAGAATTCACTGAGAGGAAGAATATTTGAGAAGAGTTTGCAAAGGTTAGATCATACTTCAAAACTTTGTTTTAGTTTACCCGCCGGCGATATAGCCCAAAATGGTGCTGATGCAGGCGTAAAACCCGAAATATAACATAATTGTTTTAGTTTAATCATATTTCATTTTGCTCTATCATGACACAGAATCTACATACAATATATTCCAAGAAAGCAAAAAAGGGTGGAGCCACAAGTTCTTACAACATTAGAGACGGCTCTTTCCAAGACTACCCGTAGATGCTGGCTGCTGCAATGTAGTTTGGCATATTGTGGACTTACAAATTGATGGACCCATATAGCACTTGTGGCCCAAACCTTTTGCTGTATATATTTGGCAATAAATTATGTTTAAACAAAGATGGACCCATATTGTGAACTTACACGTTGATGGACCCATTTTTTGCATATTGTGAACTTACACGTTGATGGACCCATTTTTTGCATATTGTGAACTTACACGTTGATGGACCCATTTTTTGCATATTATGGACTTACACGTTGATGGACCCATTTTTGGCATACTGTGGACTTACACGTTGATGGACCCATTTTGTGCATATTGTGGACTACACGTTGTTGGACCCATTTTTGGCATATTGTGGACTACACGTTGATGCACCCATTTTTGGCATACTGTGGACTTACACATTGATGGACCCATTTTGTGCATATTGTGGACTACACGTTGATGGACCCATTTTTGTGCATATTGTGGACTACACGTTGATGGACCCATTTTAGTTGGACCCATTTTAGTTAGTTGGTCATGTCTTGTACATGTATGCAGGTCAGGACCATCGGCAGTTTAACCAGAAGTCCCTCGATCAGAACTCCAGCTGGACCCAGTTGATCAAATACTGGACAAAAGTTATCAACTGGATAACTTAGTAACTGGTTAATTTCTTTGTGTATGGTTAGTTATACACTATAGTTGCTCCAACCGTTGGACAAGCCTTTGATTAACTAATCAGCGGGAAGTATGTGAGATGGTACAGTTGTCGCCAGATCGGACAGGTGGGTTTTCACTCCGGTTTCCTCCCACACGAATGACCACATATACGCTTTCATCCGCGCCAACGAGAGTGATTAATATAAGTTGTTAGAACTTACTTCCAATCGTTGTAAAATAAATAAAAGTTTAATCTTTAACCCTTTCAACCCCACAGGCCTCTAAATAGGCTTATGAAAAGTGTAGATCCAGATGAGCCGGCTCGTGACGAGCCGTCTCATCAGGATCTGCACTTTTTTGCCAGTAATAATTATTACTATTTTTAGATAAAATTACCCATTTTGATAAATGAACTGGTCCAACAGTAATTTTCTTATTAATTTATTGGTCTGAAAATATCATGGACCAGTCCATGTCAGTTACTTGGGGTTGAAAGGGTTAACTAACCAGCGGACCAACGGTTACATTAATAACTTCATAATAAGTGCTAATAGTATCATGTCTACCTGTTCATTGTGGACAAGGCCAAAACCCCAACCGTTAATCTATACATTATAGTCAAGGCCAAAACCCCAACCGTTAATCTATACATTGTGGACAAGGCCAATACCCCAACCGTTAATCTATACATTATAGTCAAGGCCAAAACCCCAACCGTTAATCTATGCATTGTGGACAAGGCCAAAACCCCAACCGTTAATCTATACATTGTGGACAAGGCCAAAACCCCAACCGTTAATCTATACATTGTGGACAAGGCCAAAACCCCAACCGTTAATCTATACATTGTGGACAAGGCCAAAACCCCAACCGTTAATCTATTCATTGTGGACAAGGCCAAAACCCCAACCATTAATCTATTTATTGTAGACAAGGCCAAAACCCCAACCATTAATCTATTTATTGTAGACAAGGCCAAGATCCCCAACCATTAATCTATTTATTGTAGACAAGGCCAAGATCCCCAACCTTTAATCTATTTATTGTGGACAAGGCCAAAAAATCCAAACCATTAATCTATTCATTGTGGACAAGGCCAAAATCCCCAACCATTAATCTATTCATTGTGAACAAGGCCAAAATCCCCAACCATTAATATATTCATTGTAGTTAAGGCCAAAAAGTTCCAGCCATTAATCGTGTGAATGACTCAAAATGGACAAATGGTGTATTGCAACAAAGGGAATTCATAATAACGTTTCTCTACAACCTGGACAGTCCCATACGTTTTCCGGATTTCTAGACATTTACATAAGTTTGGAAATAATATTTAAAATACGACAAAAAACAACAACAACATACTGATGCATAATTTTCAAAATAAAAGCCAGATCAAAAACAATTTCTTATTATTGACTGTCGTAATAATTACCTTTAGCAAGTTTTGCAATCAAGGAATTTAAATAACGACATTGATGTTTACTGAATGTGTCGCTAATCATGAGAACCTGTGTTGAGAATGAGAAGTTTGTGTAGGTGTTGACATGTTGAGAATGGGAAGTTTGTGTAGGTATTGACATGTTGAGAATGGGAAGTTTGTGTAGGTGTTGACATGTTGAGAATGGGAAGTTTGTGTAGGTATTGACATGTTGAGAATGGGAAGTTTGAGTAGGTGTTGACATGTTGAGAATGAGAAGTTTGAGTAAGTATTGACATGTTGAGAATGAGAAGTTTGTGTAGGTGTTGACATGTTGAGAATGGGAAGTTTGTGTAGGTATTGACATGTTGAGAATGGGAAGTTTGTGTAGGTGTTGACATGTTGAGAATGGGAAGTTTGTGTAGGTATTGACATGTTGAGAATGGGAAGTTTGAGTAGGTGTTGACATGTTGAGAATGAGAAGTTTGAGTAAGTATTGACATGTTGAGAATGAGAAGTTTGTGTAGGTGTTGACATGTTGAGAATGGGAAGTTTGTGTAGGTATTGACATGTTGAGAATGGGAAGTTTGTGTAGGTGTTGACATGTTGAGAATGGGAAGTTTGTGTAGGTGTAAACATGTTGAAAATGGGAAGTTTGTGTAGGTGTTGGCATGTTGAGAATGAGAAGTTTGAGTAGGTATTGACATGTTGAGAATGGGAAGTTTGAGTAGGTGTTGACATGTTGAGAATGAGAAGTTTGAGTAGGTATTGACATGTTGAGAATGGGAAGTTTGAGTAGGTGTTGACATGTTGAGAATGAGAAGCTTGTGTAGGTATTGACATGTTGAGAATGAGAAGTTTGTGTAGGTATTGACATGTTGAGAATGAGAAGTTTGAGTAGGTGTTGACATGTTGAGAATGAGAAGTTTGAGTAGGTGTTGACATGTTGAGAATGAGAATTTTGTGTAGGTATTGACATGTTGAGAATGAGAAGTTTGAGTAGGTGTTGACATGTTGAGAATGAGAAGTTTGAGTAGGTATTGACATGTTGAGAATGAGAAGTTTGTGTAGGTGTTGACATGTTGAGAATGAGAAGTTTGAGTAGGTATTGACATGTTGAGAATGGGAAGTTTGAGTAGGTGTTGGCATGTTGAGAATGAGAAGTTTGAGTAGGTATTGACATGTTGAGAATGGGAAGTTTGAGTACGTGTTGGCATGTTGAGAATGAGAAGTTTGAGTAGGTATTGACATGTTGAGAATGGGAAGTTTGTGTAGGTATTGACATGTTGAGAATGAGAAGTTTGAGTAGGTATTGACATGTTGAGAATGAGAAGTTTGTGTAGGTGTTGGCATGTTGAGAATGTATGTGAAACATGTTTATTCCCCCAATAGTCAGTATCACGAATCCTTTATTTGAATTTGGATATGTACAAGAATATTTAAATCAGATTTCATATTGTCATACTCATGTCAATGTTCAAAATGACAAACAATTTAAGGAAATTCCACTTCTGTGGGTGAGTGGTTAAGGTCGCTGACTTGTATACCACTGTAACCTATCATCACTGATGATCACGGTTTCGAGCCCCGTTCGGGCCGTGTCTCTTTATATGAAGGAAGTTTGCAGTTTCTTACGGAGGGTGGTTCACCATGTACTGGTTACCTGCTGGAGCCTGCCCAGGAAAGGTGTTGTTAGGTAAACTGCACCAGTGATATATCCATCTTTGTTTTGTGCCTTAAGTCCAAAGTCATAAATTCCATCAGTACATTGCCCTCCACACTGGACAAATGTCTCCACCTTCATACATTTCCTTCTATAATCATTGCAACAAAAAAACGGGGGTGGGGGTAATATATAGGAGCCAGTATGTCGGTTTCTTGTCTGCTGGTCCATCCATATCTTTTGAACAAGGGTTTTCATTAAACTTGTAACAAATGTTCACCTCATCGACATGTCCAACAAAACCATGTTCCAACACTGTTCATCCACTGTCAATGGCGGACTAGGAGGTCAATGGTCATCTGGTTATCAGGATTCCCGCTGTCGGTCGCCTTTTTTTGCTACATATTTTGTCAACTTCATGGCTTCAAATATTTATCTGTGAACTATATGGCTCTTAGTTGGCTCCGAGTTTTTCAAATTGGCTCCAGTATTTTTCAATTGGCGCAGACAAAAATTCAGACATAGGGAAGAAACCTGGTTATATATCCTATCCTGCACATAGATGACGTCAAGAGCTGTTCAGCATGTATCAATAATGTCAAGATCACACTTGCAACTTAAGTGTTCAAGTGGATATTTTTCACATTTCATATCTGGTCCGTGTCGTCTAAACAACTGGACATATTTTCATTAAACCTCCATCAATTGTTATAACCTAATCATGACAATGTGAAGGGTGTCAGTTTCATTCACATCATTTCTAAGTCAAAGGTCGCACTTAGAGGTCAAAGGACAAATCAGACTGTGATCTGTGTATGCTTAACCCTTTCAACTTCACAGACCTTTAAGTAGGCTGACAAAAAGTGTTGATCTCATCAGGATCTGCACCTTTTTTGCCAGTAATATTGCTATATTAGGATAAAATTACCCATTTTGATAAATGAACTGGTCCAAATGTAATTTTCTTATTCATTTATTGGTCTAATAACATCATGGACCAGTCCATGTCTGTTACTTGGTGTTGAATGGGTTAATAATAGACTGCTTCCATTATTACACAACATGAGCACATGTCAATTCTCTGTATAATTTATGATCACCAATCCATCACAATGTCTCGATGTTTGCTGTATCTCAACAATGTCGGGGGATGGGGGTATTCATCACATTCAGCGATAGCTGCTCTTATTTTTTAATACAATCAAATTAGATGTCAGATAATCACAAAAAGGCAAATTATCATTAAAGCGACGCTATATAGTCTGGAATAAAAATATTCGAAAATTTGAAATTTTATTTACAATTAGCAATGCGTTTACACATTCTTCCATTTTAATTTGAATACTTATATTTTCAGTCAGTAAACAGTGTTTTTGCAATATAACAACCTGAAAGTATGACCATTTTGAATCGGTTTGCCACACCCTGCATACATTCTTTCTCTACCGGCAAACAAATATCTAAGACAGCTCTTTCAACGTAGGTTATCAACATTGAGCATTATTTGCATATGTTTGTTTATAAACAATTCAGTTATTCGACGTTGCTATTATATTTAAACAATTTGTATATTTGACATTGCTATTATATTTAAACAATTCCGGATATTCAACGTTGCTATTATATTTAAACAATTCGGATATTCGACGTTGCTATTATATTTAAACAATTCCAGATATTCAACATTGCTATTATATTTAAACAATTCCGGATATTCGACGTTGCTATTATATTAAAACAATTCCGGATAATCGACGTTGCTATTATATTTAAACAATTCCGGATAATCGACGTTGCTATTATATTTAAACAATTCCGGATATTCGACGTTGCTATTATATTTAAAAATTTCGGATATTCGACGTTGCTACTATATTAAAACAATTCCGGATATTCGACGTTGCTATTATATTTATTTGAATTTTCCCCGTTTCTATTCGGAAATTTGGATTTTTAAAAAGACAATCGTCAATTGAAAATTATTCAGATATAGTGTTGCTTTAACCCTTTCAACACCACAGACCTCTATGTAGGCTTACAAAAAGTGTAGATCCAGATGACCGGCTTGTGACGAGCTGTCTCATCAGGATCTGCACTTTTTGCAAGTAGTATTACTAATTTTAGACAAAATTACCCATCTTGATAAATGAACTAGTCCGAATGTAATTTTCTTATTCATTTATTGGTCTAAGAATATCATGGACCAGTCCATGTGAGTTACTTGGTGTTGAATGGGTTAATGAGGTGCATAACATGGCTAAATTATTGATGTTACAGTACTTGACCTTATACCAAACACTACCAGTCAAGTACATTTGATCAAAAATAGCTAATGTCACTTCCTGTATTTCTGTATGTATGCAGAATATTATTTGACAGTAAAACAGTATCTCGTACCCACCCCATTCATCCATACTCCCCTACCCCAAACACTCTTCCACACCAAACCTTTAGTTTAGTCTGGGCAGTGTTCCCTCTAGAGATGTTTCACACATTGACTACCAGAGTTAAGCGCCGGAGATA
The DNA here is from genome assembly GCA_014843695.1 of Archivesica marissinica. NCBI lineage: Eukaryota > Metazoa > Mollusca > Bivalvia > Venerida > Vesicomyidae > Archivesica > Archivesica marissinica. The sequence continues at coordinate 55,686,114 of CM026403.1, forward strand.
GATTCATATAATAATTGTTACCAATTAACGCAATTTGCTCCAGTCATAAATATATATATACAATCCAGTCAAAAGTCATACATTGTGAACCAGGCCAACTGCCCCAATCATAAATCCATATATATACATTGTGAACAAGGCCAACTGCCCCAATCATAAATCCATCTATATACATTGTGAACAAGGCCAACTGCCCCAGTCATAAATCCATATATACATTGTGAACCAGGCCAACTGCCCCAGTCATAAATCCATATATACATTGTGAACAAGGCCAACTGCAATTCATAAATCCATCATACATTGTGAACAGGCCAACTGCCCCAATCATAAATCCATCTATATACATTGTGAACAAGGCCAACTGCCCAATCATAAATCCCTATATACATTGTGAACCAGGCCAACTGCCCCAATCATAAATCCATCTATATACATTGTGAACAAGGCCAACTGCCCCAATCATAAATCCATCTATATACATTGTGAACAAGGCCAACTGCCCCAATCATAAATCCATCTATATACATTGTGAACAAGGCCAACTGCCCCAATCATAAATCCATCTATATACATTGTGAACAAGGCCAACTGCCCCAATCATAAATCCATATATACATTGTGAACAAGGCCAACTGCCCCAATCATAAATCCATCTATATACATTGTGAACAAGGCCAACTGTCCCAATCATAAATCCATCTATATACATTGTGAACCAGGCCAACTGCCCCAATCATAAATCCATCTATATACATTGTGAACAAGGCCAACTGCCCCAGTCATAAATCCATCTATATACATTGTGAACAAGGCCAACTGCCCCAATCATAAATCCATCTATATACATTGTGAACAGGCCAACTGCCCAATAATACAATCTAAATCTCTATATACATTGACAAGGCCAATGCCCCATCTAAATTATATATACATTGTGAACAAGGCAATGCCCCAATCATAAATCAATATACATTGTGAAAAGGCCAACGCCCAATCATAAATCCATCTATATACTTGTGAACAAGGCCATGCCCTCATAAATCCAACATTGTGAACAAGGCCAACTGCCCCAATCATAAATCCATCTATATACATTGTGAACAAGGCCAACTGCCCCAATCATAAATCCATATATACATTGTGAACAAGGCCAACTGCCCCAGTCATAAATCCATATATACATTGTGAACAAGGCCAACTGCCCCAATAATAAATCCATCTATATACATTGTGAACAAGGCCAACTGCCCCAGTCATAAATCCATATATACATTGTGAACAAGGCCAACTGCCCCAATAATAAATCCATCTATATACACTGTGAACAAGGCTAACTGTCCCAATCATAAATCCATCTATATACATTGTGAACCAGGCCAACTGTCCCAATCATAAATCCATATATATACATTGTGAACCAGGCCAACTGTCTCAATCATAAATCCATCTATATACATTGTGAACCAGGCCAACTGCCCCAATCATAAATCCATCTATATACATTGTGAACAAGGCCAACTGCCCCAATCATAAATCCATCTATATACATTGTGAACAAGGCCAACTGCCCCAATCATAAATCCATCTATATACATTGTGAACAAGGCCAACTGCCCCAATCATAAATCCATATATACATTGTGAACAAGGCCAACTGTCCCAATCATAAATCCATCTATATACATTGTGAACAAGGCCAACTGTCCCAATCATAAATCCATCTATATACATTGTGAACCAGGCCAACTGCCCCAATCATAAATCCATCTATATACATTGTGAACAAGGCCAACTGCCCCAGTCATAAATCCATCTATATACATTGTGAACAAGGCCAACTGCCCCAATCATAAATCCATCTATATACATTGTGAACCAGGCCAACTGTCCCAATAATAAATCCATCTATATACATTGTGAACCAGGCCAACTGCCCCAGTCATAAATCCATCTATATACATTGTGAACAAGGCCAACTGTCCCAATCATAAATCCATATATATACATTGTGAACAAGGCCAACTGTCCCAATCATAAATCCATATATACATTGTGAACAAGGCCAACTGCCCCAGTCATAAATCCATCTATATACATTGTGAACCAGGCCAACTGTCCCAATCATAAATCCATCTATATACATTGTGAACAAGGCCAACTGCCCCAATCATAAATCCATCTATATACATTGTGAACAAGGCCAACTGCCCCAATCATAAATCCATATATACATTGTGAACAAGGCCAACTGTCCCAATCATAAATCCATCTATATACATTGTGAACAAGGCCAACTGCCCCAATCATAAATCCATCTATATACATTGTGAACCAGGCCAACTGCCCCAATCATAAATCCATCTATATACATTGTGAACAAGGCCAACTGCCCCAATCATAAATCCATCTATATACATTGTGAACAAGGCCAACTGCCCCAATCATAAATCCATCTATATACATTGTGAACCAGGCCAACTGTCCCAATAATAAATCCATCTATATACATTGTGAACCAGGCCAACTGCCCCAATCATAAATCCATCTATATACATTGTGAACAAGGCCAACTGTCCCAATCATAAATCCATATATATACATTGTGAACAAGGCCAACTGTCCCAATCATAAATCCATATATATACATTGTGAACAAGGCCAACTGTCCCAATCATAAATCCATATATACATTGTGAACAAGGCCAACTGCCCCAGTCATAAATCCATCTATATACATTGTGAACCAGGCCAACTGTCCCAATCATAAATCCATCTATATACATTGTGAACCAGGCCAACTGCCCCAGTCATAAATCCATCTATATACATTGTGAACCAGGCCAACTGCCCCAGTCATAAATCCATCTATATACATTGTGAACAAGGCCAACTGCCCCAGTCATAAATCCATCTATATACATTGTGAACAAGGCCAACTGCCCCAGTCATAAATCCATCTATATACATTGTGAACAAGGCCAACTGCCCCAGTCATAAATCCATATATACATTGTGAACAAGGCCAACTGCCCCAATCATAAATCCATCTATATACATTGTGAACAAGGCCAACTGCCCCAATCATAAATCCATCTATATACATTGTGAACAAGGCCAACTGCCCCAATCATAAATCCATCTATATACATTGTGAACAAGGCCAACTGCCCCAGTCATAAATCCATCTATATACATTGTGAACAAGGCCAACTGCCCCAATCATAAATCCATCTATATACATTGTGAACCAGGCCAACTGCCCCAGTCATAAATCCATCTATATACATTGTGAACAAGGCCAACTGCCCCAGTCATAAATCCATCTATATACATTGTGAACAAGGCCAACTGCCCCAATCATAAATCCATCTATATACATTGTGAACAAGGCCAACTGCCCCAGTCATAAATCCATATATACATTGTGAACAAGGCCAACTGCCCAATCATAAATCCATCTATATACATTGTGAACAAGGCCAACTGCCCCAATCATAAATCCATCTATATACATTGTGAACAGGCCAACTGCCCAATCATAAATCCATCTATATACATTGTGAACAGGCCAACTGCCCCAATCATAAATCCATCTATACATTGTGAACAGGCCAACTGCCCCAATCATAAATCCATCTATAACATTGTGAACAAGGCCAACTGCCCCAGTCATAAATCCATCTATATACATTGTGAACAAGGCCAACTGTCCCAATCATAAATCCATCTATATACATTGTGAAAAGGCCAACTGCACAAGGCCAACTGCCCCAATCATAAATCCATATAATTATATACATTGTGAAAAAGGCCAACTGCACAAGGCCAACTGCCCCAATAGTAAATTCATAAAGGTATTTGAACACATTCAGCATGCCCATAATGGCTGTGACTGCATTCTAAGGTTTGTGTTTGTGAGAAGCGGGCATATTCTTGCATCGTGTATGACAACATGTCTGTTTGATACATCCCTACAGACTATACGACATAAATGAATGCATAATATCCAACAAGCTAAATTCATCCCTTATCGCTTGATAACGTATTATTGGGCGGATTGTCTTGAAGTCGTTGACAAGTCCCACATTAGGTATATAGTACTCGGTTTCTCTCTCCTGACTCGCTCTCCTTACTTCCTCGTCGTCTCAGATGTTTCTCGTTTAAACCTCTTCGATCAATACTGCCTCAGACAGAACGATGCAGGTTTAAAGGCCTAACTACCGTATTCGGGCAGAGCCGAAGGTTAGCAATTATCCCAGCTATCTGGCGACCTAGTGATCAGATCTAGAGTCTTGTAGTATTATTGTCTTCTCTCAAGCAGCATTACTGTCTCTCCACTAGCTAATTCTATGTGTTAGATGGGATTTAGTGTTTTATTTCTGTTATGCCATTTATATAAGACAAGTGTATATTTATCACTTTCATTGTCTTAATGGTTGAAGCTAATGTCTGACTAATCACTCATGTGGAAGGAAAACAGGAGTACAATCCCCATCCCGACACTACCCCGGACCCCACCCATCCACCCCTGACCCTGTGACCCCCCCATGTGACTCCCCCCCACAGTAACATTTTGCTTACCAAGCAGCTCATGACTTGGGAACGGGAGTACAATCCTCATCCCGACCCTACACTACCCCTGACCCCACCCATCCACCCCTGACCCCTCCCCCGTGACCCCCCCCGTGACCCCCCCATGACCCCCCCCATGACCCCCCCCACACACAGTAACATTTTGCTTACCCGGCAGCTCATGACATGGGGATGAAGTGACTGTTGTAAAATGTTTGCGATTCTCTAGGTGTGTGTTTTACGTTTATTTATCGTCGCTACCTGTTGCCCATATGAGCGACGCCTCCTGAAGAGATTAGTCATTTTAGATTTTTGGAGGATAGTGCAATGATACAGACAGACCCATTCCAGAGTCTCCTCTGGTTCTTTTACGTGCACGGTGTACAGCACCGACACTAGACCTTGGTTTAACGTTCCATCTGAAAGATTGTTAATTTTATTATGGTCAGACGGGGGATCGAACCTGCGATCCCTGGATTACAAGTCCAGCGTGTTACCACTGGATTCTGTAGGTGCCCCAAATCGCCATCTTTTATAGTTTATATTATCTTTTTCCAATTACAATTTTTTTGATTTTGATTAACTGTCTTGAGATTCTGAGAAAATCCATATATGTAGGTCACGTACATTGACGAGGCTCACTTGACGGATATAATACTCTGTTTCTCTCACACACAATTGTCATGCAAGGATGTTGTAATCGCACAGTGGTAGCTCGTTCGCTTCAGGTATGAAAGGCCCGCCGGAGTTTGAGCCCAGCTGTAGCCATTGTTATGCCCTTAGGCAAGGCATGTAAATTCCACATTGCCTTTTTTCTCTCGCTTGTGGCGATGGTTTTCATCGGGAATGAAGTCTCGAGAGAGTTGTAGGAACTTGTTTTGCAATCAAGCTAAAATAAATTTGTATCAAATAATTGAATGGTCATGCGATCAAATATGAAACTGAATGAATTCTTTATTCCGTCTCATCAGGATCTGCACTTTTTGCCAGTGATATGACTATTTTTAGACATAATTACCCATTTTGATAAATGAACTTGTCCATATGTGATTTTCTGATTCATTTATTGGTTTATGAATATCATGGACCAGTCCATGTGAGTTACTTGGTGTTGAATGGGTTAATAGACGAATATTGATGTTTCATATAACCCAGGTAATATCAATGTCGATCATTTCCGACATTAACCCATTTCATTCTGGATACCGTTCAAACAGTATTTGCAAAGAACATAGAGCCAGATCAGCCACCACGGAATGTCCCGTCTGATCAGGCTCTATGCTGTTTGCTATTCAGATGATCTTGCTAAGACACTTGGCTATGTAGCAAACAACATGGACCTGATCAGCATCCAGTGTCATGCTATGGCTGATCTGGATCTATGTTGTTTGCAAAAGCCTTTAAATGTATTTAGAATGAAATGGGTTAAACAAACTTTCAGCTATTTGTTTCAGAATATTGTGCCTGTATCTTCCCCACTATGAAAACCACTCTATGGCAATGAACTCTCCAAACTGTATACACATTTATTTTAGTTCAATCGTGAAACAAGTTCTTTGCAACCTATATTAATCACTCTTGAGACCTGATTCCTGATGGAATCCATCGCCACGAGGGAGAGAGAAGAGGCAATGTGGAATTTAAATGCATTGCCTAAGGGCACAATCGTAACGGCTCCAAGCTGAACGTTACCTCTGGTCCGGTGGCTCTTAGGTTTAGAGGGGTTTCACTGTATTCTGTTTCTCACCCAATTGTCATGCACTTGAATAAACAAAAGTTCAGTAATGTCAACAGTGAAGAATTGATCACCGGAAGCAAACCAAACATAGATTTTCTACAGTAAATTTCATTAACTCTTTCAGCGCTGAATAAATTCAGAGCATGTGCAAACAACATAGATCCAGATCAGCCGTGGCGTAGCACCGCGTCTGATCAGGATCTATGTTGTTTGCTATTCGGACAGGTGCTTCAGCTCCACTGTCTGAAGAGCAATCAGTATATAACCTGATCAGACGGCATGTTCTGTTCTGTCCGACCGGGTTCTCTACTTTTTTACAAAGTCGCTTTTATGTGACATTGGCGGTGAAAGAGTTAAACTAGTATATTCGTGTTGCATACTGCATAGAGCATTACGCCGCTTCTGATGTAGATCTATGTTATTTACGCATTCCTTCCAATTTATTCAGCATCTATGGTTTAAACACAATCAATATTCATGGGATCTTGCGTATCCGCAGACTGAAGGAAATTGTATTGCTGAAAATTGGGTCATCACATTTGTGAGTTATGGGCCTTCAAGTCGCCTGTCTCTCACTGCAGCTGCATAGGTTCGAATCCCACCGGGTGGGGGGGCGTTGTATGAATATCATGTGAGGAAGCTTTTCAGCTGGCTTGCAAAGGGTCTGTGGTTCTACCTAGGATCCTGTTTGTGTCTGCAATACTGCTTGAAGAGGCCCGCCTTCCTCTGCCAATAATAGCTGCAAAGTCGCCTTAAAAAATATTATGACCTAAACTGTTGACGCGACATTAAATAAATCGACAAATACAAACAAAAATACATTTGTGAGTTATTCTTTTCAATTAATTTCCTTTTATTTATTTTTATTATTCAACTGATGATTCAGCCATTCTCTATCAAGTGCAGCAAATCGTGTCTGCTAACTGATGATTCAGCCATTCTCTATCAAGTGCAGCAAATCGTGTCTGCCAACTGATGATTCAGCCATTTCTATCAAGTGCAGCAAATCGTGTTCAGCCATTTTCTATCAAGTGCAGCAAATCGTGTCCGCTAACTGATGATTCAGCAATTTCTATCAAGTGCAGCAAATCGTGTCTGCCAACTGATGATTCAGCCATTTCTATCAAGTGCAGCAAATCGTGTCTGCCAACTGATGATTCAGCCATTTCTATCAAGTGCAGCAAATCGTGTCTGCCAACTGATGATTCAGCCATTTCTATCAAGTGCAGCAAATCGTGTCTGCCAACTGATGGTTCAGCCATTTCTATCAAGTGCAGCAAATCGTGTTCAGCCATTTTCTATCAAGTGCAGCAAATCGTGTCTGCCAACTGATGATTCAGCCATTTCTATCAAGTGCAGCAAATCGTGTTCAGCCATTTTCTATCAAGTGCAGCAAATCGTGTCCGCTAACTGATGATTCAGCAATTTCTATCAAGTGCAGCAAATCGTGTCTGCCAACTGATGATTCAGCCATTTCTATCAAGTGCAGCAAATCGTGTCTGCCAACTGATGGTTCAGCCATTTCTATCAAGTGCAGCAAATCGTGTCTGCCAACTGATGATTCAGCCATTCTCTATCAAGTGCAGCAAATCGTGTCTGCCAACTGATGATTCAGCCATTTTCTATCAAGTGCAGCAAATCGTGTCTGCCAACTGATGATTCAGCCATTTTCTATCCAGTGCAGCAAATCGTGTCCGCTAACTGATGGTTCAGCCATTTTCTATCAAGTGCAGCAAATCGTGTCTGCCAACTATGCGGATCATAATCATCCGCTTTTCACCATTATTATCAAACAGAAACATGGAAAGTAGATGGTTGTATCCTGGTTGTCGTCTGTGCCTGAAAGAGGTGCACTTAGGTCTTTCTTCACCGCTAATAGCTGGAAGTATCTTATGACCTAAACTGTCCTTGTGACTTTAACCCCCCACCCCCCTGCCAAAATATAGCAACAACAACAACAACAACAACAACAAAACAAATGGAAAATCACACTGTTCTATATTAGTTTATACAAATTATTTTAGCTCGATTGCGAAACAAGTTCTTTCAACTTATATTAATCACTCTCGAGACCTCATTCCTGATGGAATCCATCGCCATGAAGGAGAGAGAAAAGGCATGTGGAATTTAAATGCCTTGCTTAAGGGCACAATCGTAACGGCTCCATATCTCCATACAAACGACAGCCATTTAGCTATCATGCAGTAGATAAGTAGTCGACATATCTATCCCACCTCCATAGATATTACTGGGACTACATAGAGATTTAGGCTAATATACTATTATATCTCCATACAAACGACAGCCATTTAGCTATCATGCAGTGGATAAGTAGTCGCCATATCTATCCCACCTCCATAGATATTACTGGGACTACATGAGATTGTAGCCTTTATTATGAACATTGGTTTGGTTACCACATTGTCACTGTATGTCGGTCGTATTGGTAATTGCGTCAAAAGTTCTATGAAGGAAAGGGTTAAATTGTGTAAAATGTTGAAAAATTACTTCCATATTTATTTAGGCGTCTTGTACAGACCGATGCGCAGCTTCCGGTTTCAGTTTATGAATCGTGAGGCACGCGAAATGTATGTATTTTAAGCCGTATATACCTCCGTGGTCTAGTGGTTAAGGTCACTGACCACTGTAACCTATCATCACTTATGGTCACGGGGTCGAGGCAGCTCATACAGTGTCTCTTTATATGAAAAAGTTGTGAGAGACATGAGCTGGATGCAACATTTATGTGCAGCAAGACGGTGTTTCCACCGGTCGTGTTGTGAGAGACATGAGCTGTTTGTTATGAAGGCGTGTGTACCAAGTACTGGTTAACCGCTGGTGCCTGCCCAGGAAAGGTGTTGTTATGTAAACTGCCCGTCGCTCAAATGGGAAACCGGTAGCAACGTTAAATAAACTTAATTCTAACACGACCCAGCTAATAACATACATACGTCTAGAGTAAAACCAATCTCGGGTTATTCTGCGATATACCTACCTTGAACTATGCTGCACGCGCACCGTGTTTTGGCTACGTCATTTATACAATGCGTGTAAAGTTTTATGAATGAAAGTCACGCGATGTTTGTAAAAAATACCGTTGGAATTCACGGAAGTGAGCTATTTTTAGAATCAGATAATCTCTTGTCCATCTTGTTTTTCTGTTAAGTAACATTTCAGTTACTATTCTGTACAGTTTTATTTGACAAAATAAATAAAATTATTGATCAGTTACAACTTGTGTTCATTTATGCACTAAATTGATATTTTATATAAAAAATAACGTCATCACCCCTTTACGCGGGAGGAAATTTCGAAAGCCAAATGCAGCGGCGTTTGAAGAAAATACTCCTTTAAAATTATTAGAAGTAAGTCGTGTTAGAATCGAAATAATAAGTATCAATCGTGGTATATCGCAGAATAACCCTCGTTTGTCGTTCTTATGCGTAGAAATATATCACTCAGGCCTTCGGCCTTCGTGATATATTTCTACGCATAAGAACTTCAAACTCGGGTTATTCTGCGATATACCACGGTTGATATTTATTATTTCTTAAATAAATAAATTACAGCTAGATTATAGTCAATCAAAATACTGGAAACTGCATGGAAGCATAATAATATTGTATAGTACATACATTGGATAGTGTGATCCAGATTCCATTGCAGAAGTATAGAAGAAACAGCATTTAAATGTTCTTAGAATGTGCTGCAAGCTATTAAGATATTCTAAGAAGTAATTGATTAGAAATAGTTATTACCAATTTGCATTTCAATATTTCAACAATAAATTATTCAAAGTGAAATTTGGAGAACTGCCTGCCAATGATTGGCGGGGGGGGGGGGTATACAAAATCATTATTACAGTCGGGGACAGGGGGGGTTATACAAAATCATTATTACAGTCAGGGACAGGGGGGTTATACAAACTCATTATTACAGTCAGGGACAGGGGGGTTATACAAAATCATTATTACAGTCAAGGACAGGGGGTTATACAAAATCATTATTACAATCAAGGACGAGGGGGGGGGGATACAAAATCATTATTACAGTCAGGGACGGCGGGTTATACAAAATAATTATTACTGTCGTAAATTTCCAGTTGTCAATAATAAAACTTTGTTTGAGATATAGCTTGACATTAATCACTCTCAGTTTTGAACAGACAAAATGGCCGTACTTTTATAATAGTGTATAAACTTAATTAAACCTAGGTCGTGAATGAGCAGGAAACAAATTTGTAGCCCGCTATGAAGCGTAAGAGTGATGCAAACAAAAACTGATTTAGGAGATGGCATGGACATTGATTTGCTCTGGGAGGAAATAATGATTTAGGGTATATCCGATTTGTTCCACTGGGAAAAAATTGGCGTTTCTAAGGTTCATCATATTTTATTGCATTCATAATGATATAACGCACCAAACATAGGTTCAAAAACATGACATGATACTTGGAAATGGTCTGGGTCACAGGTTTTAACAACATTTGTAAATTGCCCGCACCAGAAACGTCACATTAATGTATTGAACTAAATGATGGATTATGTACACAAAATATTCCTCTCCATCACTACTACTCCCAGTACGGTATTCCTCTCTCCATCACTAGTACTCCCAGTCTGGGATTCCTCTCTCCATCACTAGTACTCCCAGTCTGGGATTCCCCTCTCCATCACTAGTACTCCCAGTATGGAATTCCTCTCCCCACCACTAGTACTCCCAGTATGGAATTCCTCTCTCCACCACTAGTACTCCCAGTATGGAATTCCTCTCTCCATCACTAGTACTCCCAGTCTGGGATTCCTCCCTCCATCACTAGTACTCCCAGTATGGGATTCCCCTCTCCATCACTAGTACTCCCAGTATGGAATTCCTCTCTCCACCACTAGTACTCCCAGTATGGAATTCCTCTCCCCACCACTAGTACTCCCAGTCTGGGATTCCCCTCTCCATCACTAGTACTCCCAGTCTGGGATTCCTCCCTCCATCACTAGTACTCCCAGTCTGGGATTCCTCCCTCCATCACTAGTACTCCCAGTATGGAATTCCTCTCTCCACCACTAGTACTCCCAGTATGGAATTCCTCTCTCCATCACTAGTACTCTCAGTCAGGGATTCCCCTCTCCATCACTAGTACTCCCAGTCTGGGATTCCTCTCTCCATCACTAGTACTCCCAGTCTGGGATTCCTCTCTCCATCACTAGTACTCCCAGTATGGGATTCCCCTCTCCATCACTAGTACTCCCAGTATGGGATTCCCCTCTCCATCACTAGTACTCCCAGTATGGGATTCCCCTCCCCATCACTAGTACTCCCAGTCTGGGATTCCCCTCTCCATCACTAGTACTCCCAGTATGGGATTCCCCTCTCCATCACTAGTACTCCCAGTATGGGATTCCTCTCTCCATCACTAGTACTCCCAGTATGGGATTCCCCTCTCCATCACTAGTACTCCCAGTATGGGATTCACCTCTCCATCACTAGTACTCCCAGTATGGGATTCACCTCTCCATCACTTGGATTCCCCTCTCCAACACTTGAATTACCCTCTCCAACACTTGGATTCACCTCTCCATCACTAGGATTTCCTTCTCCATCACTAGGATTTCCTTCTCCATCACTAGGATTTCCCTCTCCATCACTAGGATTTCCCTCTCCATCACTAGGATTTCCCTCTCCATCACTAGGATTTCCCTCTCCATCACTAGGATTTCCTTCTCCATCACTAGGATTCCCCTCTCCATCACTAGAATTTCCCTCTCCATCACTAGGATTTCCTTCTCCATCACTAGGATTCCCCTATCCTCCAATAGCATTCCCCTCCATCACTAGGATTTCCTTCTCCATCACTAGGATTCCCCTATCCTCCAATAGCATTCCCTCCATCACTAGGATTTCCCTTCTCTGTATGTACACGGGTCTACACGGGTCTGTATGTACACCGGTCTGTATGTACACGTGTCTGTATGTACACCTGTCTGTATGTACACCTGTCTGTATGTACACCTGTCTGTATGTACACCTGTCTGTATGTACACGTGTCTGTATGTACACCGGTCTGTATGTACACGGGTCTGTATGTACACCGGTCTGTATGTACATGCGTCTGTATGTACACGTGTCTGTATGTACACGGGTCTGTATGTACACGTGTCTGTATGTACACCTGTCTGTATGTACACGTGTCTGTATGTACACGGGTCTACACGGGTCTGTATGTACACCGGTCTGTATGTACACGTGTCTGTATGTACACGGGTCTGTATGTACACGTGTCTGTATGTACATGCATCTGTATGTACACGTGTCTGTATGTACACGTGTCTGTATGTACACGGGTCTGTATGTACACGTGTCTGTATGTACACGGGTCTGTATGTACACGGGTCTGTATGTACACGGGTCTGTATGTACATGCGTCTGTATGTACACGTGTCTGTATGTACACGTGTCTGTATGTACACGGGTCTACACGGGTCTGTATGTACACGTGTCTGTATGTACATGCGTCTGTATGTACACGTGTCTGTATGTACACGTGTCTGTATGTACACCGGTCTGTATGTACACCTGTCTGTATGTACACCGGTCTGTATGTACACGTGTCTGTATGTACACGGGTCTACACGGGTCTGTATGTACACATGTCTGTATGTACATGCGTCTGTATGTACACGTGTCTGTATGTACACGTGTCTGTATGTACACGTGTCTGTATGTACACGTGTCTGTATGTACACGTGTCTGTATGTACATGTGTCTGTATGTACATGTGTCTGTATATACACGGGTCTGTATGTAATGTGTCTGTATGTATGCGGGTATGTATGTACGCGGGGTCTGTGTGTAAACGGGTCTGTATGTTTTAAGATTTCATACTACCAAATCATGCAGTTTCGAAAAATATTAAAAAAGAATTATTATGAATTTTCGCTGTTCTAATTTTGGCAATTGATTGTGCATGCGAATAAAGCGAAATTAGATGGATGCAAATTAACCCAGATATACGGTAATTCACTTGTTTTGTTTGTCTGTCAATCTTGTGTGCGATGATGATTAATCTGTGTGATTACAGAGGCTTGATGATTGTACAGAAGCATGAGTATCCACCTACACGATATTGATTTTCAATCAGAGGACTGACAGCGATAGTCCAATGAACGTTCACCAATTTATTCCATCTCCCTTAAGGAACTCTAATAAATATGTGGCTAATTTAATCCGAAAGTTTCTTGATTATTTCTGTGCTTTCTCTAATATACCTTCTTTCAAAATGCAGTGACTGTTCTGTATTTGGTGTACTCTAGTGAGCTTTAAGAACATATATAGCATGTTCATTGCACATAATAAAGTGGCAGCATATTGAATTACAAATGCTTATCTAACATTAACCCATAACCTGCCAATCACAACTAAAGTCTCTTTTGCAAACAGCATAGAGCTAGATCAGACGGAACAGCATAGAGCCAGATCAGATGGCACAGCATAGAGCCAAATAGTACCCCTCACTGCTGAACCCCTCACTGCCCTCACTGCTGAACCCCTCACTGCTGAACCCCTCACTGCTGAACCCCTCACTGCTGAACCTCTCACTGCTGAACCCCTCACTGCTGAACCCCTCACTGCCCTCACTGCTGAACCCCTCACTGCTGAACCTCTCACTGCTGAACCCCTCACTGCTGAACCTCTCACTGCTGAACCCCTCACTGCTGAACCCCTCACTGCCCTCACTGCTGAACCCCTCACTGCTGAACCTCTCACTGCTGAACCCCTCACTGCTGAACCTCTCACTGCTGAACCCCTCACTGCTGAAC
>CM026403.1:55701240-55718760 GCA_014843695.1 Archivesica marissinica
CACTGTTGAACCCATCACTCACTGCTGAACCCCTCACTCACTGCTGAACCCCTCACTCACTGCTGAACCCCTCACTCACTGCTGAACCCCTCACTCACTGCTGAACCCCTCACTCACTGCTGAACCCCTCACTCACTGCTGAATCCCTCACTGTTGTATGTTTGAATCCCATTAGGAATGTGGAAGCTATCCAGCTGGCTTGTGGAAGGTCTGTGGTTCTACCCAGGTGCCGGTCCGTGCCTGAAATACTGTTCGATGGGGACACTGTGTTTTCCTCCACTAATAATAGCTGGAGAGTCGCTATGTTACCTAAGCTGTTGACACGACTTTAAACCCAAAAAATAAACAAATCAAACAAATATTTGAACCGAACGGGAGTACATAAATTGTATAAGATTTGTAAAAACAGAGAAATCGATGTAGCCATATACAACATGCATTTTACATGCTATTTTCAATTGGCTTCGAGTAAGAAATATTCATTAAAATTGATGTGTGAACAGCAGGATTTGTTTGGAGAGATTTGAAATTACCCTCACAATGAACAGACTTTCTCGATACTTTATATTCCACTGAAAGAAACATACCATGGCAAAGGGCAAAGAATTGCACGTCAAAGAACAGTCTCATTCCACTGAAAGAAACATACCATGGCAAAGGGCAAAGAATTGCATGTCAAAGAACAGTCTCATTCCACTGAAAGAAACATACCATGGCAAAGGGCAAAGAATTGCACGTCAAAGAACAGTCTCATTCCACTGAGAGAAACATACCATGGCAAAGAATTGCACGTCAAAGAACAGTCTCATTCCACTGAAAGAAACATACCATGGCAAAGGGCAAAGAATTGCATGTCAAAGAACAGTCTCAAATATATAAAAGTGTAGAAGTACCAGTTACTATAATATACAGTCAAACCTGTCTTAAGCAGCCAGCCAAGGGAATTGCAGAAAGTGGCTGCTTAGCACAGGTGGGTTGTTTAATAGAGGTCAAATGTATACTAAAACAACATATTGGGAATCTGGAAACTGGCTGCTTAACCCTTTCCTTCATAGAGATTTAGGTTAATATACTATTATATCTCCATACAAACGACAGTCATTTAGCTATCATGCAGTGGATAAGTAGTCGCCATATCTAACCCACCTCTATAGATATTACTGGGACTTCATAGAGATTTAGGTTAATATACTATTATATCTCCATACAAACGACAGCCATTTAGCTATCATGCAGTGGATAAGTAGTTGCCATATCTAACCCACCTCTATAGATATTACTGGGACTTCATAGAGATTTAGGTTAATATATTATTATATCTCCATACAAACGACAGCCATTTAGCTATCATGCAGTGGATAAGTAGTCGCCATATCTATCCCACCTCCCATCATGCAGTGGATAAGTAGTGGCCATATCTATCCCACCTCCATAGATATTACTGGGATTACATGAGATTCTAGCCTTAATTATGAACATTGGTTTGGTTACCACATTGTCAATGTATGTCGTATTGGTAATGGCGTCAAGAGGTGCTTCTAAGAGGAAAAGGGTTAATACAGGTTGGCTGCTTAATGGAGGTGACCACTAACACAGGTTTGACTAAATAATATTGCTACTATACATTCTTCAGAAATAATTTGAATAATTATTTTTCATCAGCAAACAAGGTGACTATAGGTTATGGGACTTACAAACTCGCAAAAGTGAAAGTGGGTAGTGGAAGGGACCATGGACAACGTTATACTACGACAATATCGAGTATCCGCCTCCGTTGTCGAGTGGTTAAGGTCTCTGGCTTGTATACCACTGTAATCTATCATCACTGATGGTCACGGGTTCGAGCCCCGCTCTGGCCGTGTCTCATTTTTATGAAACAGTTGGCAGCTTCTTACGGAGGTTGGTGCAACCAAGTACTGGTTAACCGCTGGAGCCTGCCCAGGAAAGGTGTTGTTAGGTAAACTGCCTGCCGTCAATATAGCCCAAAATGGTTGTGATGAAGTCGTAAAACCCGAACAAACAACAACGATGAAATCGAGTTCATGAGATTGTGCGATTGGTTCAGCTCACAATCACACTCAGAATCAACCAACCAGATCGCTTGAGTTTGAGATCTCGGAAAAGTTTTGTAACCTCGGGGCCAGCTGGAGTGGCCGCTGATACTGTAGTGGAAGTGTGAGTACATTAATCACACATATAAGACGAGACTGGTGATTGGTTGAAATCCATACCACATATCATCAATTTCTCGTTATATTGTCTATGAGTGAATACAATTAATGTTTTCTATTTGCTCCTATTCGTGGGAAATGTCCTGCAATGTATGGGTTCAGCGGCCAGGATAATGTTTCAGTACAACATATACAATTGCGGAAAATGTCAAATTACTATAGCAAATGCTACTGATGTTTATTTTGAGCAATATGGTGGCTAGATATAAATCCATAATGAAAATGGCTCACGTATTGATTTTTTTCAGACTTGCCAGTATGGTAAAGGAATTTGTTATTCTATACTGGTCATATATATATATAGCTGCTGCTCTTGACAATCTGTGGCTGTGGGCAAATATTGGACCTTTCCGTTGGACTTTGTAATTTGTTATGCTTAATTAAGAATGTTAGTGCTGCGGCATTAGGTTGTTGATGCACTTCTGAGTGAGAATTCGGAAGCTCCACTTTCGAGTTTGGTGGCCGAGTGGTTAACTGTTGACCTGCCAATCATGACTAAAGTCACTTTTGCAAACAGCATAGAGCCAGATCTGCGTTATGCCGTGGCTGATCTGGACGGATCTATGTTGTTTGCACATTTCGTCCAATCTATTCAGCGGGTTAAGGTCAAATCATTTGCCCCTCACCGCCGCAGGTTCGAATCCCACCGGGGAGTGTAGAATTCTATCCAGCTGGTTTGTGGAAGGTTGGTGGTTCTACCTGGGTGCCCGTTCGTGCATTGAATATGGCTCGACCCCGACCTTACTTACGAAGATTAAATCAGTCAGTGCAGAATATTCTGCTAGAAATCAAATGGTGCGGTGGTCTCCTAATCGGATAGTTGGTTCTCCGGATACTCCGCCCTCCTCCCACACAAATGACCACATCTATGTATTCAGTCAAACCTGTGTTTGAGGTCGGTCACCTTCATTAAGCAGCCAACCTGTATTAAGCAGCTAGCTTCCAGATTCCCAAAATGTTGTTTTATTATACATGTTCCCTCTATTAACTCTTTCGGTGCCAAAACGTTTCTCTCATCACCAAATATATTTTGCCAATTCATAAATAACTATAAATGTACATAAGCATCTGTAAAATTCTTATTATTAAACAGTTGACAACATATATTTAGTTAATAAACAGCCTGGAGCCTGGCACATGCCGTTGAAGTTATTTATAGTAAATTAGGTCACACAGTTGATACTGGTTCTCTATTTACCGGTCTATTATTAGAATACCCCCTTATAGTCCTGTATGGTGACACGGTATCTTGTAGTCGCCGTAGGGTGACACTGGCGCCAAAAGAGTAATAAATTTGTATAAACTAATTATAGTGTATCGGAAATAAAGATGAACATAGCTACTTGAATACATACAAACACTAGCATCGATATATCTATGACACGACTAAACGTGAATACATACAAACACTAGCATCGATATATCTATGACACGACTAAACATGAATACATACAAACACTAGCATCGATATATCTATAGCACGACTAAATGTGAATACATACAAACACTAGCATCGATATATCTATAGCACGACTAAACGTGAATACATACAAACACTAGCATCGATATATCTATAGCACGACTAAACGTGAATACATACAAACACTAGCATCGATATATCTATGACACGACTAAACATGAATACATACAAACACTAGCATCGATATATCTATAGCACGACTAAACGTGAATACATACAAACACTAGCATCGATATATCTATGACACGACTAAACATGAATACATACAAACACTAGCATCGATATATCTATAGCACGACTAAACGTGAATACATACAAACACTAGCATCGATATATCTATGACACGACTAAACATGAATACATACAAACACTAGCATCGATATATCTATAGCACGACTAAACGTGAATACATACAAACACTAGCATCGATATATCTATGACACGACTAAACATGAATACATACAAACACTAGCATCGATATATCTATAGCACGACTAAACGTGAATACATACAAACACTAGCATCGATATATCTATAGCACGACTAAACGTGAATACATACAAACACTAGCATCGATATATCTATAGCACGACTAAACGTGAATACATACAAACACTAGCATCGATATATCTATAGCACGACTAAACGTGAATACATACAAACACTAGCATCGATATATCTATGACACGACTAAACGTGAATACATACAAACACTAGCATCGATATATCTATAGCACGACTAAACGTGAATACATACAAACACTAGCATCGATATATCTATGACACGACTAAATGTGAATACATACAAACACTAGCATTGATATATCTATGACACGATTAAACGTGAATACATACAAACACTAGCATCGATATATCTATAGCACGACTAAACGTGAATACATACAAACACTAGCATTGATATATCTATAGCACGACTAAACGTGAATACATACAAACACTAGCATCGATATATCTATGACACGACTAAACGTGAATACATACAAACACTAGCATCGATATATCTATAGCACGACTAAACATGAATACATACAAACACTAGCATTGATATATCTATGACACGACTAAACGTGAATACATACAAACACTAGCATCGATATATCTATGACACGACTAAATGTGAATACATACAAACACTAGCATCGATATATCTATGACACGACTAAACGTGAATACATACAAACACTAGCATCGATATATCTATGACACGACTAAACATGAATACATACAAACACTAGCATCGATATATCTATAGCACGACTAAACGTGAATACATACAAACACTAGCATCGATATATCTATAGCACGACTAAACGTGAATACATACAAACACTAGCATCGATATATCTATAGCATGACTAAACGTGAATACATACAAACACTAGCATCGATATATCTATAGCACGACTAAACGTGAATACATACAAACACTAGCATCGATATCTATGCACGACTAAACGTGAATACATACAAACACTAGCATCGATATATCTATAGCACGACTAAACGTGAATACATACAAACACTAGCATCGATATATCTATTAGCACGACTAAACGTGAATACATACAAACACTAGCATCGATATATCTATGACACGATTAAACTAAACGTGAATACATACAAACACTAGCATCGATATATCTATAGCACGACTAAACGTGAATACATACAAACACTAGCATCGATATATCTATGACACGATTAAACGTGAATACATACAAACACTAGCATCGATATATCTATAGCACGACTAAACGTGAATACATACAAACACTAGCATCGATATATCTATGACACGACTAAACATGAATACATACAAACACTAGCATCGATATATCTATGACACGACTAAACGTGAATACATACAAACACTAGCATCGATATATCTATGACACGACTAAACGTGAATACATACAAACACTAGCATCGATATATCTATGACACGACTAAACGTGAATACATACAAACACCTTCAAGATAATGATCAGTTATGACATTGAATTGAAATAATGACTCATTATATGTTGCTTCTGTGTGTATCGCTTATAGGCAACTGACAATATAATTTGCTAACTGACAATATAATTTGTTAACTGACAACATTATTTGTTATCTGACAACATTATTAATTTTGTCAACTGACACTATTATTTGTAAAGTGACAACCTTATTTGTTTACTTACAACTTTGGTTGCTAACTGACAACATTATTTGTTAACTGACAACATTGTTTGTTAACTGACAACATTGATTGATAGCTGACAACATTGTTTAGCTGACAACATTGTTTGTTAACTGATAACATTGTTGATTAACTGACAACATAGTTTCATAACTGACAACATTGTTTCATAACTGACAAACATGATGTGGAGCATTTGTTGCTCATATAATAGTCTGTATATATACGCATGTTCATGATCAGACACAATTTAGTAACGCTTGTCTCTCTATTCAGAACATTATTTCCGTTTCACTAGATCGCGAAATGCAAAACTATTTTATTCACTGCCCACATGATATTGCAATATGCCACTTGTTGTCGTTAATCAAAATCAATGCAACTTGCGAAGAAATACCCACACACAATTAGCACGATGAGCCCGGGCTCAGAATCTGTTCATTGAACTAACTACATTTCCCGTGATACTCCCCCACCAATAGGTAATACTTTATAACCTCACCTGTACTTGATAAGTAAATAATAAAGTACAATAAAACAAAACACCTAATTGTATCAATATGTTATATTAATTGGTTTAACCCATTCAACACCAAGTAACTCACATGGACTGGTGCATGATATTCATAAACCAATAAATGAATCAGAAAATCACATTTGGACAAGTTCATTTATCAAAATGGGTAATTATGTCTAAAAATAGTCATATCACTGGCAAAAAGTGCAGATCCTGATGAGACGGCTCGTCACGAGCCGGCTCATCTGGATCTACACTTTTTGTAAGCCAATTTAGAGGCCTGTGGTGTTGAAAGGGTTAAGCATCGAGGAACGACCGACTCACGTGTTTTAATTAACACTTCAACAGTAAGCAATATTCATCATAATAATCACAATACCACTTAACCCATTCAACACCAAGTAACTGACGTGGACTGGTCCGTGATATTCTTAGACCAATAAATGAATAAGAAAATTACATTCGGACAAGTTCATTTATCAAGATGGGTAATTTTGTCTAAAATTAGTAATACTACTTGCAAAAAGTGCAGATCCTGATGAGACGGCTCGTCACGAGCCGGCTCATCTGGATCTACACTTTTTGTAAGCCTATATAGAGGTCTGTGGTGTTGAAAGGGTTAACGGCACATGTCATACACAAATTCCATTGCATTGAAATATACAGACGTTGCAACTCGTATTCCTAATACACATATCTTTATTAAATAAAAATGTAAGTTCACATATCTTTATCAATAAACTATTTACATATGGTGACTATTTCAGTATATATTCCTGAACATATATTTTAACTTCATGCAAACAAGGGATGCAAAATTGTTACGATTCAAAATACATAATTACAAAAATAAAGAATTATTACACCCGAATCGGTCGTAGCCAAAACGCTAAATGCCCTCGGCTATTGTCGCAGATTTTAACTTCATGCAAAATACGTCGCCTATCGGCGTTAAGCCACCTATCGGAGTTTACCTGGCACGGGAAATTAAATTCCGTCTAATTCTCTTCATCAAACGACAGAAATTATATTTGTTGTTGTATACTTTTGTTTATACTCGCCACCGCTGAGGCATTTGGGCGAGTGATTGAATGACCTAATTGATTAATTCATATTAAAGCGACACTACATCAGTGAAAACGCAAATTTATACAGAATGTAATTTCCTATTATATGGTATAATTTCCCCCCCAAATATTTGCCTCAAAAACTGAGTATTTCAACTAATAAACAAGCGTCGTATACGGGGTTTATTGAGATAACAAACTAATGTAAACAGGGCCGACATACATGCGTAATACAACCTGTGTATCCCGAACAACACGATTTATGGTACAGATTTACCGTTATATCTCACATTGGTGCCTATGCATATTTATTTGTAGACTAATCTTACTTAAATCTATTATCTCTAAGCGATAGTATCAAGTATTGACTACAATGACAAATAAATGTCAATTCAGGAGCGTGAATGACCGGTATATGAAATCCTACATTCACTTTTTAAAGTTTGTAGATCACAAACACTGTTTATTTATTCAATATTTGCGTTCGAATGTATTCTGAAGAATTTGTATTAGCAATGCATTTATACGTATCAACATTGTTTTGGCTTTTTGCGATGTAATGTCGCTTTAAATATTTGACTTCAAACATTATAAATAGCAGTTAATTAAGTTTTTGTATCATTTCTAGTTTCCTCCCACATAAATTATGATGATTAACCCATTCAACACCAAATAACTCACATGGACTGGTGCATGATATTCATAAACCAATAAATGAATCAGAAAATCACATTTGGACAAGTTCATTTATCAAAATGGGTAATTATGTCTAAAAATAGTCATATCACTGGCAAAAAGTGCAGATCCTGATGAGACGGCTCGTCACGAGCCAGCTCATCTGGATCTACACTTTTTGTAAGCCTATTTAGAGGTCTGTGGTGTTGAAAGGGTTAATGACTTTAACCCTTTGCCTGCTAAGTAAAAAAAATCATATTTGCAAACAACATAGATCCAGATCAGGATCTATGTTGTTTGCTATTCAGGTTTAGTGAGTGATGTATAAACTATGGGTTAGGTGAGTGATGTAGAATATATGGGTTAGGTGAGTGATGTAGAATCTATGGGTTATGTGAGTGATGTAGAATCTATGGGTTAGGTGAGTGATGTAGAATCTATGGGTTAGGTGAGTGATGTAGAATCTATGGGTTAGGTGAGTAATGTAGAATCTATGGGTTAGGTGAGTGATGTAGAATCTATGGGTTAGGTGAGTAATGTAGAATCTATGGGTTAGGTGAGTGATGTAGATTGGGTTAGGTGAGTGATGTAGAATCTATGGGTTAGGTGAGTGATGTAGAATCTATGGGTTAGGTGAGTGATGTATAATCTATGGGTTAGGTGAGTGATGTAGAATCTATGGGTTAGGTGAGTGATGTAGAATCTATGGGTTAGGTGAGTGATGTAGAATCTATGGGTTAGGTGAGTAATGTAGAATCTATGGGTTAGGTGAGTGATGTATAATCTATGGGTTAGGTGAGTGATGTAGAATCTGCGGGTTATTATTTGCATGTTGCAGAAATGAATCAATGGCGATGTTCTTACCAAAAATTAGCAAAAACCTAGTTACATGTTTGTAAAACAGCACCATTGATATGCTGTCATATGTTGGGATAACCTTTAAAATGCTGAATAAATTGGAAGGAATGTGCAAACCACATAGATCCAGATCAACCAAAGCGTAGTGCCGCATTTTGTGCACATTCAGTACCGTCTGATCTGGCTCTATGCTGTTTGCAGAAACGAATATACTCGTTTCCAGCACAGTAAGGGTTAAGTTTATTATACACATAAGTGATGTTTGCCATTCTTTGTGTGTTTTTCAGTGAGAAGTACACACGATTTTGTCAATGGAAAAACTTAGAATTGAACATTCAGGTAAGAATTGTTAATTTAGTCATATTCCATTTCATTCATCAGGATATTAGGAACATATAAACAAAAGTACAAATACATTCAGGGTTCATTCACAGGAACTTGAAATTTTATCCATAAGCCACCAAAGATCTCGTACCTCTATCCTAGGACACCCCCATCTATTAAAAAAGACACAGGAACTTTTTTAATAGATGGGGGTGTCCTAGGATAGAGGTACGAGACCATTGGTGGCTTATGGATAAAATTTCAAGTTCCTGTGGTTCATTCTAGGTCAGAATTGTGGGGAGAAGTGAGAAAGCGCGCGATCGCATCCATAAAAGATGTTATTTAATAAATTCCAACAAAACATGGTTAAAATGCACAGTATGACCATTAAATACATTCTATTAGAAGGAGTGCAAAATGGGCAACATTTTGTATGAAAATTGTTAAAAAAAATTGTTTATGGGAGAAGTGGGGCCCCCAGAGGGCAAGGTCATGGTCCCTAGGGCGACTATTTCGCCCACCTCTCCCTCTAGAATGATCCCTGACATAGCATGTCCACAAGGTTTAACAACTTCAGAAAACGGCCTGCACCAGAAACAATTAACAACCCTTAAAGTGTCTTAACCCCCGTAACCTGCCGAATAACTTGATGGAATGTGCAAATAACATAGATCCAGTTCAGCCGTGGCTTAGCGCCTCGTCTGATCAGGATCTATATTGTTTGCTATTCAGTCAAATGTTTTAACTCCACTATCTGAATAGCAAATAGCTTAAGAGTCTGCTCTGGCTCTATGCTGTTTGCAAAAATGTCATGATTGGCAGGTTAATGGTTAATTGGTAGGGGGAATGTAAACGTTTGTATTATGTGTCTGTGTGTGTAAGGGTTGTCTGTCTCGTTCACCTTAGCGAGACTAAGCAGCTAGTCACCTGTCTGGTGAGGGCAACACATTTGCATAATTGCTTATAACTAAAAAACCATCCAATACTACAGGGATCATTCTAGAGGGCGATGTGGGCGAAATAGTCGCCCTAGGGACCCACCCTACCCTGACTTTGCCTTCTCCCTAAAAAAATGTTTTTTTAATTTTTTTTTTTTTACAATTTTCATACACAATTTTGACCATTAAGATACACTGGCCCATTATAAAGCACTCCTTCTATTCAAATGTTGTATTTAATGGTTGTACTGTGCATTTTAACCATATTTTGATGCAATTTATTAAATTACACCATTTAAGGACGCGATCGCACGCTCTCTCACTTCTCCCAAAAATTCTGACGTAGAATGAACCCTGTACTGTGTTTTTGATAACTTTTCTGTTTCTAAATGATGTTACCTAACATGTAGCGTCGAGTTGGATCAGGATCTAGGTTGTTTGCTATTCAGGCAAGCGTTTTAGCTCCACTATCCGAATAGCAGACAGCATACATAGAGCCTGGTGAGACTGCACGTAATTTGGCAATTTGTTGGAAAGCGTAAATGATATTTTTATTTCGCTTGACCAGCTGCACTTGTACAGTCAATCCTTGGGGCGGTGGTCTTGTTTATTTTCGCAATCTATTTTTTGCAAATCCTACCTCATTTGTCAAATTCGGTGGATATATGTGGCATGATATTGATAGACCTGATTTCAGAGGCTCCCCTGATTCCAGCATGTGCACGTGACACACAAGACCACATGGTTTAACATGGCATCGGCAAACTAATTTTGGTTGCAATCCCTGGATTAACTGCACCACTGGTCCGCTGTTCGACTGTGTACTGCCCTAGCTTCCACTGTTCGACTGTACTGCCCTAGCTTCCACTGTTCGACTGTGTACTGCCCTAGTTTCCACTGTTCGACTGTACTGCCCTAGTTTCCGCTGTTCGACTGTGTACTGCCCTAGTTTCCGCTGTTCGACTGTACTGCCCTAGTTTCCGCTGTTCGACTGTGTACTGCCCTAGTTTCCGCTGTTCGACTGTGTACTGCCCTAGTTTCCACTGTTCGACTACTGCCCTAGTTTCTGCTGTTCGACTGTACTGCCCTAGTTTCCGCTGTTCGACTGTACTGCCCTAGTTTCCGCTGTTCGACTGTACTGCCCTAGTTTCCGCTGTTCGACTGTGTACTGCCCTAGTTTCTGCTGTTCGACTGTGTACTGCCCTAGTTTCCGCTGTTCGACTGTACTGCCCTAGTTTCCGCTGTTCGACTGTACTGCCCTATTTTCCTCTGTTCGACTGTGTACTGCCCTATTTTCGCTGTTCGACTGTGTACTGCCCTAGTTTCCGCTGTTCGACTGTGTACTGCCCTAGTTTCCGCTGTTCGACTGTGTACTGCCCTAGTTTCCGCTGTTCGACTGTACTGCCCTAGTTTCGCTGTTCGACTGTACTGCCCTATTTCCGCTGTACGACTGTGTACTGCCCTATTTTCCGCTGTTCGACTGTGTACTGCCCTATTTTCCGCTGTTCGACTGTGTACTGCCCTATTTTCCGCTGTTCGACTGTGTACTGCCCTAGTTTCCGCTGTTCGACTGTGTACTGCCCTAGTTTCCGCTGTTCGACTGTGTACTGCCCTAGTTTATAGTCTCAGTGTAATAATCATATTAGCAGTTGCAAATAATGAGTGAAGACGTTCATTTTCGGCAAGATTCTTCAAGGAATTACTGGGATAACATACATGTCAGTGAAGCCATCCACAGGAATACCGCCGTCGACAGCTATATTACCACAATAGCATCACTGACATGTATGCCATCCCAAAGGATTTGCCGACATGTATGTTATCCCAATGGCATCGCTGACATGTATGTTATCCCAGTGGCATCGCTGACATGTATGTTATCCCAGTGACATCGCTGACATGTATGTTATCCCAGTGGCATCGCTGACATGTATGTTATCCCAGTGGCATCGCTGACATGTATGTTATCCCAGTGGTGATGCCGACATGTATGTTATCCCAGTGGCATCGCTGACATGTATGTTATCCCAGTGGCATCGCTGACATGTATGTTATCCCAGTGGTAATGCCGACATGTATGTTATCCCAGTGGTGATGCCGATATGTATGTTATCCCAGTGGTGATGCCGACATGTATGTTATCCCAGTGGTGATGCCGACATGTATGTTATCCCAGTGGTGATGCCGACATGTATGTTATCCCAATGGCATCGCTGACATGTATGTTATCCCAGTGGTGATGCCGACATGTATGTTATCCCAATGGCATCGCTGACATGTATGTTATCCCAATGGTGATGCTGACATGTATGTTATCCCAATGGCATCGCTGACATGTATGTTATCCCAATGGCATCGCTGACATGTATGTTATCCCAGTGGTGATGCCGACATGTATGTTATCCCAATGACGTCACTAACATATATGTTATCCCAGCCAGTGGTGATGCTGATATGTATGTTATCCCAGTGGTGATGCTGACATGTATGTTATCCCAGTGGCATCGCTGACATGTATGTTATCCCAGTGACATCGCTGACATGTATGTTTTCCCAGTGACATCGCTGACATGTATGTTATCCCAGTGGCATCGCTGACATGTATGTTATCCCAGTGGCATCGCTGACATGTATGTTATCCCAGTGACATCGCTGACATGTATGTTATCCCAATGGCATCGCTGATATGTATGTTATCCTAATGGCATCGCTGATATGTATGTTATCCCAATGGCATCGCTGATATGTATGTTATCCTAATGGCATCGCTGATATGTATGTTATCCCAGCCAGTGGTGATGCCGACATGTATGTTATTCCAGTGGTGATGCTGACATGTATGTTATCCCAGTGGTGATGCCAACATGTATGTTATCCCAGTGGTGATGCCGACATGTATGTTATTCCAGTGACATCGCTGACATGTATGTTATCCCAATGGCATCGCTGACATGTATGTTATCCCAATGGCATCGCTGACATGTATGTTATCCCAATGGCATCGCTGATATGTATGTTATCCCAGTGGTGATGCCGACATGTATGTTATCCAAATGACTTCACTGACATATATGTTATCCCAGCCAGTTGTGATGCCGACATGTGTGTTATCCCAGCCAGTGGTGATGCCGACATGTGTGTTATCCCAGCCAGTGGTGATGCCGACATGTCTGTTATCCCAGCCAGTGGTGATGCCGACATGTCTGTTATCCCAGCCAGTGGTGATGCCGACATGTGTGTTATCCCAGCCAATGGTGATGCCGACATGTATGTTATCCCAGCCAGTGGTGATGCCGACATGTGTGTTATCCCAGCCAGTGGTGATGCCGACATGTGTGTTATCCCAGCCAGTGGTGATGCCAACATGTGTGTTATTCCAGCCAGTGGTGATGCCGACATGTGTGTTATCCCAGCCAGTGGTGATGCCAACATGTATGTTATCCCAGCCAGTGGTGATGCCGACATGTATGTTATCCCAGCCAGTGGTGATGCCGACATGTGTGTCAGCTCTGTATATAATTTAATAGACGTAACCAAATACTTCCTGTAATTAAGCTATGAAAAGATTAATTCATCAACTCATGATCTATATTATGTGGCTAGACAAAGCCTAAATGCAGCTCTTACATTGTTAATTTGTAAAATTGCACAGAAGAAAATGCTTCGTTTTAGACATCCACCGCAAAAACAATACGAGAAAACCCTATAGGCGATGTCGAACTGGCAAGATTACCTTCAAATGGTGTAATTATTGTGAAGTGATATTTCGTGCCTGTCGAAAACTATTTCTGCACAATTTTTCTTTCATGTCAATGTAGTGTATGAAGAATTCATTTTTCTAATTGATTACCATGCAGTATTATAATGCTCGTGTAGCTATTTCCTGTAGGTTTCGTGACTTGTGAATTTCACCGGTCTGGGGTCTGTGTCCCTACTTCAAAGATTGAGGTCACACATTTTTAAACTTTATTTATTTTTACAACGATTGCGAAGCAAGTTTTAGCAACTTATATTAATCACTCTCGTTGGCGCGGATGAAAGCGTATATGTGGTCATTCGGGTGGGAGGAAACCGGAGTACCCGGAGAAAACCCACCTGTCTGATCTGGCGACCATTGTACCATCTCACATACTTACCGGTCCGAGGATCGAACCCGGGTTGCATTGGTGAGAAGCGAGCGTGCTAACCATTGCGCTAATCGGAGGTCACACATTGAGGTCGTAGGTTGAATATTGGTATATTTTGTGTCTTAGCTTTGTCATGCATTTGGGGAATTTCAAATAACTTCGCCACATGAAGATGACTTGTCGCATCCAAGACCCGTGTACCTACCTTCGAAGGTCAAGGTCACATGTAGAGGTTAAATGTCAAATATTGGTATAATATATCGTGTCTGCTCTGTTACTTTGCCATCGATGAGGGGATTCTAAAATAAGGTGGCTGAAATGTACCCCATAAATATGAACATGATGTGTCGCGTCTAAGACATGAGTTCCTACCCAGGGATCATTTTAGAGGGCGATGTGGGCGAAATAGTCGCCCTAGGGACCATGACTTCGTCCTCTGGGGGCCCCACTTCTCTCTAAAAACAAAAATACTTTGGCCAGTAAGATACACTGGCCCATTATAAACCACTCCTTCTATTCAAATGTTGTAGTTAATTTTAACCATATTTTGTTGAAATTTATTAAATAACACCATTTAACCCTTGCCCTCATAGAAGCACCTCTCGACGCCATTACCAATACAATATACATTAACCCTTCCCCTCATAGAAGCACCTCTCGACGCCATTACCAATACAATATACATTAACCCTTTCCCTCATAGAAGCACCTCTCGACGCCATTACCAATACAATATACATTAACCCTTCCCCTCATAGAAGCACCTCTCGACGCCATTACCAATACAACATACATTAACCCTTTCCCTCATAGAAGCACCTCTCGACGCCATTACCAATACAACATACATTAACCCTTTCCCTCATAGAAGCACCTCTCGACGCCATTACCAATACAACATACATTAACCCTTTCCTCATAGAAGCACCTCTCGACGCCATTACCAATACAATATACATTAACCCTTCCCCTCATAGAAGCACCTCTCGACGCCATTACCAATACAATATACATTAACCCTTTCCCTCATAGAAGCACCTCTCGACGCCATTACCAATACAATATACATTAACCCTTCCCCTCATAGAAGCACCTCTCGACGCCATTACCATACAATATACATTAACCCTTCCCCTCATAGAAGCACCTCTCGACGCCATTACCAATACAATATACATTAACCCTTCCCCTCATAGAAGCACCTCTCGACGCCATTACCAATACAATATACATTAACCCTTCCCCTCATAGAAGCACCTCTCGACGCCATTACCAATACAATATACATTAACCCTTTCCCTCATAGAAGCACCTCTTGACGCCATTACCAATACGACATACATTAACCCTTTCCCTCATAGAAGCACCTCTCGAGCCATTACCAATATACATACATTAACCCTTTCCCTCATAGAAACACTCTCGACGCCATTACCAATACAACTACATATCCTTCCCCTCATAGAAGCACCTCTCGACACCAATACGACATACATTAACCCTTTCCCTCATAGAAGCACCTCTTGACGCCATTACCAATACAACATACATTAACCCTTTCCCTCATAGAAGCACCTCTTGACGCCATTACCAATACAACATACATTAACCCTTTCCCTCATAGAACACCTCTCGACGCCATTACCAATACAACATACATTAACCCTTTCCCTCATAGAAGCACCTCTCGACGCCATTACCAATACGACATACATTAACCCTTTCCCTCATAGAAGCACCTCTCGACGCCATTACCATACAACATACATTAACCCTTTCCCTCATAGAGCACCTCTCGACGCCATTACCAATACAACATACATTAACCCTTTCCCTCATAGAAGCACCTCTCGACGCCATTACCAATACAACATACATTAACCCTTTCCCTCATAGAAGCACCTCTCGACGCCATTACCAATACAACATACATTAACCCTTTCCCCTCATAGAAGCACCTCTCGACGCCATTACCAATACACATACATTAACCCTTTCCCTCATAGAAGCACCTCTTGACGCCATTACCAATACAACATACATTAACCCTTTCCCTCATAGAAGCACCTCTCGACGCCATTACCAATACGACATACATTAACCCTTTCCCTCATAGAAGCACCTCTTGACGCCATTACCAATACGACATACATTAACCCTTTCCCTCATAGAAGCCCTCTCGATGCCATTACCAATACATATACATTAACCCTTTCCTCCATAGAAGCACCTCTTGACGCCATTACAAACACGACATACATTAACCTTTTCCCTCATAGAAGCACCTCTTGACGCATTTACAAATACGACATACATTAACCTTTCCCTCATAGAAGCACCTCTCGACGCCATTACAAGTACGACATACATTAACCCTTTTCTGTAGAAGCACCTCTTGACGCCATAACCAATACGACATACATTAACCCTTACCCTCATAGAAGCACCTCTCGATGCCATTACAAATACGACATACATTAACCCTTTCCCTCATAGAAGCACCTCTCGACGCCATTACAAATACGACATACATTAACCCTTACCCTCATAGAAGCACTTCTCGACGCCATTACAAATACGACATACATTAACCATTTCCCTCATAGAAGCACCTCTCGACGCCATTACAAATACGACATACATTAACCCTTACCCTCATAGAAGCACCTCTCGATGCCATTACAAATACGACATACATTAACCCTTACCCTCATAGAAGCACCTCTCGACGCCATTACAAATACGACATACATTAACCCTTTCCCTCATAGAAGCACCTCTAGACGCCATTACCAATACCACATACATTAACCCTTTCCCTCATAGAAGCACCTCTCGACTCCATTACCAATACCACATACATTAACCCTGTCCCTCATAGAAGCACCTCTCGACGCCATTACCAATACGACATACATTAACTCTTACCCTCATAGAAGCACCTCTCGACGCCATTACAAACACGACATACATTAACCCTTTCCCTCATAGAAGCACCTCTTGACGCCATTACAAATACGACATACATTAACCCTTTCCCTCATAGAAGCACCTCTCGTCGCCATTACAAATACGACATACGTTAACCCTTTCCTTCATA
>CM026403.1:55719760-55764251 GCA_014843695.1 Archivesica marissinica
CCTCATAGAAGCACCTCTCGACGCCATTACAAATACGACATACATTAACCCTTTCCCTCATAGAAGCACCTCTCGACGCCATTACAAATACGACATACATTAACCCTTTCCTTCATAGAAGCACCTCTCGACGCCATTACAAATACGACATACATTAACCCTTTCCCTCATAGAAGCACCTCTAGACGCCATTACCAATACCACATACATTAACCCTTTCCCTCATAGAAGCACCTCTCGACTCCATTACCAATACCACATACATTAACCCTGTCCCTCATAGAAGCACCTCTCGACGCCATTACCAATACGACATACATTAACTCTTACCCTCATAGAAGCACCTCTCGACGCCATTACAAACACGACATACATTAACCCTTTCCCTCATAGAAGCACCTCTTGACGCCATTACAAATACGACATACATTAACCATTTCCCTCATAGAAGCACCTCTCGACGCCATTACAAATACGACATACATTAACCCTTTCCCTCATAGAAGCAACTCTCGACGCCATAACAAATACGACATACATTAACCCTTACCCTCATAAAAGCACCTCTCGATGCCATTACAAATACGACATACATTAACCCTTACCCTCATAGAAGCACCCCTCGACGCCATTACAAATACGACATACATTAACCCTTTCCCTCATAGAAGCACCTCTCGACGCCATTACAAATACGACATACATTAACCCTTACCCTCATAGAAGCACCTCTCGACGCCATTACAAATACGACATACATTAACCCTTTCCCTCATAGAAGCACCTCTCGACGCCATTACAAATACGACATACATTAACCCTTACCCTCATAGAAGCACCTCTCGACGCCACTACAAATACGACATGCATTAACCCTTTCCCTCATAGAAGCACCTCTCAACGCCATTGCAAATACCACATACATTAACCCTTACCCTCATAGAAGCACCTCTCAACGCCATTACAAATACAACATACCATAACCCTTACCTTCATAGAAGCACCTCTCGACGCCATTACAAATACGACATACATTAACTCTTACCTTCATAGAAGCACCTCTCGACGCCATTACAAACACGACATACATTAACCCTTACCCTCATAGAAGCACCTCTCGATGCCATTACAAATACGACATACATTAACCCTTTCCCTCATAGAAGCAGCTCTCGACGCCATTACAAAAGGACATACATTAACCCTTTCCCTCATAGTAACACCTCTCGACGCCATTACAAATACGACATACATTAACCCATAACCTCATAGAAGCACCTCTCGACGCCATTACAAATACGACATACATTAACCATTTCCCACATAGAAGCACCTCTCGACGCCATTACAAATACGACATACATTAACCCTTTCCCTCATAGAAGCACCTCTCGACGCCATTACAAAAGACATACATTAACCCTTTCCCTCATAGAAGCACCTCTCACGCCATTACAAATACGACATACATTAACCCTTACCCTCATAGAAGCACCTCTCGACGCCATTACAAATACGACATACATTAACCCTTTCCCTCATAGAAGCACCTCTCGACGCCATTACAAATACGACATACATTAACCCTTTCCCTCATAGAAGCACCTCTCGACGCCATTACAAATACGACATACATTAACCCTTTCCCTCATAGAAGCACCTCTCGACGCCATTACAAATACGACATACATTAACCCTTTCCCTCATAGAAGCACCTCTCGACGCCATTACAAATACGACATACATTAACCCTTACCCTCATAGAAGCACCTCTCGACGCCACTACAAATACGACATGCATTAACCCTTTCCCTCATAGAAGCACCTCTCAACGCCATTGCAAATACCACATACATTAACCCTTACCCTCATAGAAGCACCTCTCAACGCCATTACAAATACAACATACCATAACCCTTACCTTCATAGAAGCACCTCTCGACGCCATTACAAATACGACATACATTAACTCTTACCCTCATAGAAGCACCTCTCGACGCCATTACAAACACGACATACATTAACCCTTACCCTCATAGAAGCACCTCTCGATGCCATTACAAATACGACATACATTAACCCTTACCCTCATAGCAGCACCTCTCGACGCCATTACAAATACAACATACATTAAGCCTTACCCTCATAGAAGCACCTCTCGACGACATTACAAATACGACATACATTAACCCTTTCCCCCATAGAAGCACCTCTCGACGCCGTTACAAATACCACATACATTAACCCTTACCCGCATAGAAGGACCTCTCGACGCCATTACAAATACGACATACATTAACTCTTACCCTCATAGAAGCACCTCTCGACGCCATTACAAACACGACATACATTAACCCTTTCCCTCATAGAAGCACCTCTTGACGCCATTACAAATACGACATACATTAACCATTTCCCTCATAGAAGCACCTCTCGACGCCATTACAAATACGACATACATTAACCCTTTCCCTCATAGAAGCACCTCTCGACGCCATAACAAATACGACATACATTAACCCTTACCCTCATAGAAGCACCTCTCGATGCCATTACAAATACGACATACATTAACCCTTTCCCTCATAGAAGCACCTCTCGACGCCATTACAAATACGACATACATTAACCCTTACCCTCATAGAAGCACTTCTCGACGCCATTACAAATACGACATACATTAACCATTTCCCACATAGAAGCACCTCTCGACGCCATAACAAATACGACATACATTAACCCTTACCCTCATAGAAGCACCTCTCGATGCCATTACAAATACGACATACATTAACCCTTACCCTCATAGAAGCACCTCTCGACGCCATTACAAATACGACATACATTAACCCTTTCCCTCATAGAAGCACCTCTCGACGCCATTACAAATACGACATACATTAACCCTTACCCTCATAGAAGCACCTCTCGACGCCATTACAAATACGACATACATTAACCCTTTCCCTCATAGAAGCACCTCTCGACGCCATTACAAATACCACATACATTAACCCTTACCCTCATAGAAGCACCTCTCGACGCCATTACAAATACAACATACATTAACCCTTACCCTCATAGAAGCACCTCTCGACGCCATTACAAATACGACATACATTAACCCTTACCCTCATAGAAGCACCTCTCGACGCCATTACAAATACGACATACATTAACCCTTACCCTCATAGAAGCACCTCTCGACGCCATTACAAATACGACATACATTAACCCTTTCCCTCATAGAAGCACCTCTCGACGCCATTACAAAACGACATACATTAACCCTTTCCCTCATAGAAGCACCTCTCGACGCCATTACAAATACGACATACATTAACCCTTACCCTCATAGAAGCACCTCTCGACGCCATTACAAATACGACATACATTAACCCGTACCCCCATAGAAGCACCTCTCGACGCCATTACAAATACGACATACATTAACCCTTTCCCTCATAGAAGCACCTCTCGACGCCATTACAAATACAACATACATTAACCATTTCCCTCATAGAAGCACCTCTCGACGCCATTACAAATACGACATACATTAACCCTTTCCCTCATAGAAGCACCTCTCGATGCCATTACAAATACGACATACATTAACCCTTACCCTCATAGAAGCACCTCTCGACGCCACTACAAATACGACATGCATTAACCCTTTCCCTCATAGAAGCACCTCTCAACGCCATTGCAAATACCACATACATTAACCCTTACCCTCATAGAAGCACCTCTCAACGCCATTACAAATACAACATACCATAACCCTTACCTTCATAGAAGCACCTCTCGACGCCATTACCAATACGACATACATTAACTCTTACCCTCATAGAAGCACCTCTCGACGCCATTACAAACACGACATACATTAACCCTTACCCTCATAGAAGCACCTCTCGATGCCATTACAAATACGACATACATTAACCCTTTCCCTCATAGAAGCACCTCTCGACGCCATTACAAAACGACATACATTAACCCTTTCCCTCATAGAAGCACCTCTCGACGCCATTACAAATACGACATACATTAACCCTTTCCCTCATAGAAGCACCTCTCGACGCCATTACAAATACGACATACATTAACCCTTACCCCCATAGAAGCACCTCTCGACGCCATTACAAATACGACATACATTAACCCTTTCCCTCATAGAAGCACCTCTCGACGCCATTACAAATACAACATACATTAACCATTTCCCTCATAGAAGCACCTCTCGACGCCATTACAAATACGACATACATTAACCCTTTCCCTCATAGAAGCACCTCTCGACGCCATTACAAATACGACATACATTAACCCTTCCCTCATAGAAGCACCTCTCGACGCCAACAAAACGACATACATTAACCCTTCCCTCATAGAAGCACCTCTCAAAACCCCCCTCATAGAAGCACCTCTCGACGCCATTACAAATACGACATACATTGCTTAACCCTTTCCCTCATAGAAGCACCTCTCGACGCCATTACAAATACGACATACATTGCTTAACCCTTTCCCTCATAGAAACACCTCTCGACGCCATTACAAATACGACATACATTAACCATTTCCCTCATAGAAGCACCTCTCGACGCCATAACAAATACGACATACATTAACCCTTACCCTCATAGAAGCACCTCTCGACGCCATTACAAATACGACATACATTAACCCTTACCCTCATAGAAGCACCTCTCGACGCCATTACAAATACGACATACATTAACCCTTTCCCTCATAGAAGCACCTCTCGACGCCATTACAAATACGACATACATTAACCCCCCCAAAACACCCACCAACAAACACACAAACCCCCAAACACCCACCCAACAAAACAAACAAACCCCCCAAAAACCCCACCCAACAAACACAACAACCCCCCAAACACCCCACCAACAAACACAACAAACCTTACCCTCATAGAAGCACCTCTCGACGCCATTACAAATACGACATACATTAACCCTTTCCCTCATAGAAGCACCTCTCGACGCCATTACAAATACGACATACATTAACCCTTCCCTCATAGAAGCACCTCTCGACGCCATTACAAAACGACATACATTAACCCTTTCCCTCATAGAAGCACCTCTCGACGCCATTACAATACGACATACATTAACCCTTACCCTCATAGAAGCACCTCTCGACGCCATTACAAATACGACATACATTAACCCTTACCCCCATAGAAGCACCTCTCGACGCCATTACAAATACGACATACATTAACCCTTTCCCTCATAGAAGCACCTCTCGACGCCATTACAAATACAACATACATTAACCATTTCCCTATAGAAGCACCTCTCGACGCCATTACAAATACGACATACATTAACCCTTTCCCTCATAGAAGCACCTCTCGACGCCATTACAAATACGACATACATTAACCCTTACCCTCATAGAAGCACCTCTCGACGCCACTACAAATACGACATGCATTAACCCTTTCCCTCATAGAAGCACCTCTCAACGCCATTGCAAATACCACATACATTAACCCTTACCCTCATAGAAGCACCTCTCAACGCCATTACAAATACACATACATAACCCTTACCTTCATAGAAGCACCTCTCGACGCCATTACAAATACGACATACATTAACTCTTACCCTCATAGAAGCACCTCTCGACGCCATTACAAACACGACATACATTAACCCTTACCCTCATAGAAGCACCTCTCGATGCCATTACAAATACGACATACATTAACCCTTTCCCTCATAGAAGCACCTCTCGACGCCATTACAAAAGGACATACATTAACCCTTTCCCTCATAGAAGCACCTCTCGACGCCATTACAAATACGACATACATTAACCCTTACCCTCATAGAAGCACCTCTCGACGCCATTACAAATACGACATACATTAACCCGTACCCCCATAGAAGCACCTCTCGACGCCATTACAAATACGACATACATTAACCCTTTCCCTCATAGAAGCACCTCTCGACGCCATTACAAATACAACATACATTAACCATTTCCCTTGTAGAAGCACCTCTCGACGCCATTACAAATATGACATACATTAACCCTTTCCCTCATAGAAGCACATCTCGATGCCATTACAAATACGACATACATTAACCCTTACCCTCATAGAAGCACCTCTCGACGCCACTACAAATACGACATGCATTAACCCTTTCCCTCATAGAAGCACCTCTCAACGCCATTGCAAATACCACATACATTAACCCTTACCCTCATAGAAGCACCTCTCAACGCCATTACAAATACAACATACCATAACCCTTACCTTCATAGAAGCACCTCTCGACGCCATTACAAACACGACATACATTAACCCTTACCCTCATAGAAGCACCTCTCGATGCCATTACAAATACGACATACATTAACCCTTTCCCTCATAGAAGCAGCTCTTGACGCCATTACAAAAGGACATACATTAACCCTTTCCCTCATAGTAACACCTCTCGACGCCATTACAAATACGACATACATTAACCCATAACCTCATAGAAGCACCTCTCGACGCCATTACAAATACGACATACATTAACCATTTCCCACATAGAAGCACCTCTCGACGCCATAACAAATACGACATACATTAACCCTTACCCTCATAGAAGCACCTCTCGATGCCATTACAAATACGACATACATTAACCCTTACCCTCATAGAAGCACCTCTCGACGCCATTACAAATACGACATACATTAACCCTTTCCCTCATAGAAGCACCTCTCGACGCCATTACAAATACGACATACATTAACCCTTTCCCTCATAGAAGCACCTCTCGACGCCATTACAAATACGACATACATTAACCCTTTCCCTCATAGAAGCACCTCTCGACGCCATTACAAATACGACATACATTAACCCTTTCCCTCATAGAAGCACCTCTCGACGCCATTACAAATACGACATACATTAACCCTTACCCTCATAGAAGCACCTCTCGACGCCACTACAAATACGACATGCATTAACCCTTTCCCTCATAGAAGCACCTCTCAACGCCATTGCAAATACCACATACATTAACCCTTACCCTCATAGAAGCACCTCTCAACGCCATTACAAATACAACATACCATAACCCTTACCTTCATAGAAGCACCTCTCGACGCCATTACAAATACGACATACATTAACTCTTACCCTCATAGAAGCACCTCTCGACGCCATTACAAACACGACATACATTAACCCTTACCCTCATAGAAGCACCTCTCGATGCCATTACAAATACGACATACATTAACCCTTACCCTCATAGCAGCACCTCTCGACGCCATTACAAATACAACATACATTAAGCCTTACCCTCATAGAAGCACCTCTCGACGACATTACAAATACGACATACATTAACCCTTTCCCCCATAGAAGCACCTCTCGACGCCGTTACAAATACCACATACATTAACCCTTACCCGCATAGAAGGACCTCTCGACGCCATTACAAATACGACATACATTAACTCTTACCCTCATAGAAGCACCTCTCGACGCCATTACAAACACGACATACATTAACCCTTTCCCTCATAGAAGCACCTCTTGACGCCATTACAAATACGACATACATTAACCATTTCCCTCATAGAAGCACCTCTCGACGCCATTACAAGTACGACATACATTAACCCTTTCCCTCCTAGAAGCACCTCTCGACGCCATAACAAATACGACATACATTAACCCTTACCCTCATAGAAGCACCTCTCGATGCCATTACAAATACGACATACATTAACCCTTTCCCTCATAGAAGCACCTCTCGACGCCATTACAAATACGACATACATTAACCCTTACCCTCATAGAAGCACTTCTCGACGCCATTACAAATACGACATACATTAACCATTTCCCACATAGAAGCACCTCTCGACGCCATAACAAATACGACATACATTAACCCTTACCCTCATAGAAGCACCTCTCGATGCCATTACAAATACGACATACATTAACCCTTACCCTCATAGAAGCACCTCTCGACGCCATTACAAATACGACATACATTAACCCTTTCCCTCATAGAAGCACCTCTCGACGCCATTACAAATACGACATACATTAACCCTTACCCTCATAGAAGCACCTCTCGACGCCACTACAAATACGACATGCATTAACCCTTTCCCTCATAGAAGCACCTCTCAACGCCATTGCAAATACCACATACATTAACCCTTACCCTCATAGAAGCACCTCTCAACGCCATTACAAATACAACATACCATAACCCTTACCTTCATAGAAGCACCTCTCGACGCCATTACGAATACGACATACATTAACTCTTACCCTCATAGAAGCACCTCTCGACGCCATTACAAACACGACATACATTAACCCTTACCCTCATAGAAGCACCTCTCGATGCCATTACAAATACGACATACATTAACCCTTTCCCTCATAGAAGCACCTCTCGACGCCATTACAAAAGGACATACATTAACCCTTTCCCTCATAGAAGCACCTCTCGACGCCATTACAAATACGACATACATTAACCCTTACCCTCATAGAAGCACCTCTCGACGCCATTACAAATACGACATACATTAACCCGTACCCCCATAGAAGCACCTCTCGACGCCATTACAAATACGACATACATTAACCCTTTCCCTCATAGAAGCACCTCTCGACGCCATTACAAATACAACATACATTAACCATTTCCCTTGTAGAAGCACCTCTCGACGCCATTACAAATACGACATACATTAACCCTTTCCCTCATAGAAGCACCTCTCGATGCCATTACAAATACGACATACATTAACCCTTACCCTCATAGAAGCACCTCTCGACGCCACTACAAATACGACATGCATTAACCCTTTCCCTCATAGAAGCACCTCTCAACGCCATTGCAAATACCACATACATTAACCCTTACCCTCATAGAAGCACCTCTCAACGCCATTACAAATACAACATACCATAACCCTTACCTTCATAGAAGCACCTCTCGACGCCATTACAAATACGACATACATTAACTCTTACCCTCATAGAAGCACCTCTCGACGCCATTACAAACACGACATACATTAACCCTTACCCTCATAGAAGCACCTCTCGATGCCATTACAAATACGACATACATTAACCCTTTCCCTCATAGAAGCACCTCTCGACGCCATTACAAAAGGACATACATTAACCCTTTCCCTCATAGAAGCACCTCTCGACGCCATTACAAATACGACATACATTAACCCTTACCCTCATAGAAGCACCTCTCGACGCCATTACAAATACGACATACATTAACCCGTACCCCCATAGAAGCACCTCTCGATGCCATTACAAATACGACATACATTAACCCTTTCCCTCATAGAAGCACCTCTCGACGCCATTACAAATACAACATACATTAACCATTTCCCTTGTAGAAGCACCTCTCGACGCCATTACAAATATGACATACATTAACCCTTTCCCTCATAGAAGCACATCTCGATGCCATTACAAATACGACATACATTAACCCTTACCCTCATAGAAGCACCTCTCGACGCCACTACAAATACGACATGCATTAACCCTTTCCCTCATAGAAGCACCTCTCAACGCCATTGCAAATACCACATACATTAACCCTTACCCTCATAGAAGCACCTCTCAACGCCATTACAAATACAACATACCATAACCCTTACCTTCATAGAAGCACCTCTCGACGCCATTACAAATACGACATACATTAACTCTTACCCTCATAGAAGCACCTCTCGACGCCATTACAAACACGACATACATTAACCCTTACCCTCATAGAAGCACCTCTCGATGCCATTAAAATACGACATACATTAACCCTTTCCCTCATAGAAGCACCTCTCGACGCCATTACAAACGACATACATTAACCCTTTCCCTCATAGAAGCACCTCTCGACGCCATTACAAATACGACATACATTAACCCTTTCCCTCATAGAAGCACCTCTCGACGCCATAACAAATACGACATACATTAACCCTTACCCTCATAGAAGCACCTCTCGATGCCATTACAAATACGACATACATTAACCCTTACCCTCATAGAAGCACCTCTCGACGCCATTACAAATACGACATACATTAACCCTTTCCCTCATAGAAGCACCTCTCGACGCCATTACAAATACGACATACATTAACCCTTACCCTCATAGAAGCACCTCTCGACGCCATTACAAATACGACATACATTAACCCTTTCCCTCATAGAAGCACCTCTCGACGCCATTACAAATACGACATACATTAACCCTTACCCTCATAGAAGCACCTCTCGACGCCATTACAAATACGACATGCATTAACCCTTTCCCTCATAGAAGCACCTCTCAACGCCATTGCAAATACCACATACATTAACCCTTACCCTCATAGAAGCACCTCTCAACGCCATTACAAATACAACATACCATAACCCTTACCTTCATAGAAGCACCTCTCGACGCCATTACGAATACGACATACATTAACTCTTACCCTCATAGAAGCACCTCTCGACGCCATTACAAACACGACATACATTAACCCTTACCCTCATAGAAGCACCTCTCGATGCCATTACAAATACGACATACATTAACCCTTTCCCTCATAGAAGCACCTCTCGACGCCATTACAAAAGGACATACATTAACCCTTTCCCTCATAGAAGCACCTCTCGACGCCATTACAAATACGACATACATTAACCCTTTCCCTCATAGAAGCACCTCTCGACGCCATTACAAATACGACATACATTAACCCTTTCCTTCATAGAAGCACCTCTCGACGCCATTACAAATACGACATACATTAACCCTTTCCCTCATAGAAGCACCTCTAGACGCCATTACCAATACCACATACATTAACCCTTTCCCTCATAGAAGCACCTCTCGACTCCATTACCAATACCACATACATTAACCCTGTCCCTCATAGAAGCACCTCTCGACGCCATTACCAATACGACATACATTAACTCTTACCCTCATAGAAGCACCTCTCGACGCCATTACAAACACGACATACATTAACCCTTTCCCTCATAGAAGCACCTCTTGACGCCATTACAAACACGACATACATTAACCCTTACCCTCATAGAAGCACCTCTCGACGCCATTACAAATACGACATACATTAACCCTTACCCTCATAGCAGCACCTCTCGACTCCATTACAAATACAACATACACTAACCCTTACCCTCATAGAAGCACCTCTCGACGACATTACAAATACGACATACATTAACCCTTTCCCTCATAGAAGCACCTCTTGACGCCATTACAAATACCACATACATTAACCCTTACCCGCATAGAAGGACCTCTCGACGCCATTACCAATACGACATACATTAACTCTTACCCTCATAGAAGCACCTCTCGACGCCATTACAAACACGACATACATTAACCCTTTCCCTCATAGAAGCACCTCTCGACGCCATAACAAATACGACATACATTAACCATTTCCCTCATAGAAGCACCTCTCGACGCCATTACAAATACGACATACATTAACCCTTTCCCTCATAGAAGCACCTCTCGACGCCATTACAAATACGACATACATTAACCCTTACCCTCATAGAAGCACCTCTCGACGCCATTACAAATACGACATACATTAACCCTTTCCCTCATAGAAGCACCTCTCGACGCCATTACAAATACGACATACATTAACCCTTTCCCTCATAGAAGCACCTCTCGACGCCATTGCAAATACCACATACATTAACCCTTACCCTCATAGAAGCACCTCTCGACGCCATTACAAATACGACATACATTAACCCTTTCCCTCATAGAAGCACCTCTCGACGCCATTACAAATACGACATACATTAACCCTTTCCCTCATAGAAGCACCTCTCGACGCCATTACAAATACGACATACATTAACCCTTTCCCTCATAGAAGCACCTCTCGACGCCATTACAAATACGACATACATTAACCCTTACCCCCATAGAAGCACCTCTCGACGCCATTACAAATACGACATACATTAACCCTTACCCTCATAGAAGCACCTCTCGACGCCATTACAAATACGACATACATTAACCCTTTCCCTCATAGAAGCACCTCTCGACGCCATTACAAATACGACATACATTAACCCTTTCCCTCATAGAAGCACCTCTCGACGCCTTTACAAATACCACATACATTAACCCTTACCCGCATAGAAGGACCTCTCGACGCCATTACCAATACGACATACATTAACTCTTACCCTCATAGAAGCACCTCTTGACGCCATTACAAACACGACATACATTAACCCTTTCCCTCATAGAAGCACCTCTCGACGCCATTACAAATACGACATACATTAACCCTTTCCCTCATAGAAGCACCTCTCGACGCCATTACCAATACGACATACATTAACCCTTTCCCTCATAGAAGCACCTCTCGACGCCATTACAAATACGACATACATTAACCCTTACCCTCATAGAAGCACCTCTCGACGCCATTACAAATACGACATACATTAACCATTTCCCTCATAGAAGCACCTCTCGACGCCATTACAAATACGACATACATTAACCCTTTCCCTCATAGAAGCACCCCTCGACGCCATTACAAATACGACATACATTAACCCTTTCCCTCATAGAAGCACCTCTCGACGCCATTACAAATACGACATACATTAACCCTTACCCTCATAGAAGCACCTCTCGACGCCATTACAAATACGACATACATTAACCATTTCCCTCATAGAAGCACCTCTCGACGCCATTACAAATACGACATACATTAACCCTTTCCCTCATAGAAGCACCTCTCGACGCCATTACAAATACGACATACATTAACCCTTACCCTCATAGAAGCACCTCTCGACGCCATTACAAATACGACATGCATTAACCCTTTCCCTCATAGAAGCAACTCTCAACG
This sequence comes from Archivesica marissinica, assembly GCA_014843695.1. NCBI lineage: Eukaryota > Metazoa > Mollusca > Bivalvia > Venerida > Vesicomyidae > Archivesica > Archivesica marissinica. The sequence goes on from CM026403.1 coordinate 55,732,739, forward strand.
CCATTGCAAATACCACATACATTAACCCTTACCCTCATAGAAGCACCTCTCAACGCCATTACAAATACAACATACCATAACCCTTACCTTCATAGAAGCACCTCTCGACGCCATTACAAATACAACATACATTAACCCTTTCCCTCATAGAAGCACCTCTCGACGCCTTTACAAATACCACATACATTAACCCTTACCCTCATAGAAGCACCTCTCGACGCCATTACAAATACAACATTCATTAACCCTTACCCTCATAGAAGCACCTCTTGACGCCATTACAAATACGACATACATTAACCCTTTCCTTCATAGAAGCACCTCTCGACGCCATTACAAATACGACATACATTAACCCTTTCCCTCATAGAAGCACCTCTAGACGCCATTACCAATACCACATACATTAACCCTTTCCCTCATAGAAGCACCTCTCGACGCCATTACCAATACCATATACATTAACCCTTTCCCTCATAGAAGCACCTCTCGATGCCATTACCAATACCACATACATTAACCCTTTCCCTCATAGAAGCACCTCTCGACGCCATTACCAATACCACATACATTAACCCTTTCCCTCATAGAAGCACCTCTCGACGCCATTACAAATACGACATACATTAACCCTTTCCCTCATAGAAGCACCTCTCGACGCCATTACCAATACGACATACATTGACAATGTAGTAGCCATACCAATGTTTATATAATAAAGTCCAGAATCTCATGTGGTCCCGTAATACATGTATCTATGGAGGTGGGATAGATATGGCAACTACTTATCCACTGCATGATAGCTAAATGGCTGTCGTTTGTATGGAGATATAATAGTCAATTAACCTAAATCTCTATGAAGTCCCAGTAATATCTATGGAGGTGGGATAGATATGGCGACTATTTATCCACTGCATGATAGCTAATTGGCTGTCGTTTGTATGGAGATATAATAGTATATTAACCTAAATCTCTATGAAGTCCCAGTAATATCTATGGAGGTGGGATAGATATGGCTACTACTTATCCACTGCATGATAGCTAAATGGCTGTCGTTTGTATGGAGATATAATAGTATATTAACCTAAATCTCTATGAAGTCCCAGTGATATCTATGGAGGTGGGATAGATAGGGCGACTACTTATCCACTGCATGATAGCTAAATGGCTGTCGTTTGTATGGAGATATAATAGTATATTAACCTAAATCTCTATGTAGTCCCAGTAATATCTATGGAGGTGGGATAGATATGGTGACTACTTATCCACTGCATGATAGCTAAATGGCTGTCGTTGTATGGAGATATAATATTATATTAACCTAAATCTCTATGTAGTCCCAGTAATATCTATGGAGGTGGGATAGATATGGCGACTACTTATCCACTGCACGATAGCTAAATGGCTGTCGTTGTATGGAGATATAATATTATATTAACCTAAATCTCTATGTAGTCCCAGTAATATCTATGGAGATGGGATAGATATGGCGACTACTTATCCACTGCATGATAGCTAAATGGCTGTTGTTTGTATGGAGATATAATAGTATATTAACCTAAATCTCTATGACGGAAAGGTTTTTTTTTTTTATTTATACAAATTTATTTTTATTTTAGCTCAATTGCGAAACAAGTTCTTTCAACTTATATAAATCACTCTCGAGACCTCATTCCTGATGGAATCCATCGCCACGAGGGAGAGAGAAGAGGCAACGTGGAATTTAAATGCCTTGCTTAAGGACACAATCGTAACGGCTCCAGTGGGGCTCGAACTCCGGACCTTTCGCACCTGAAGCGAACGCGCATCCACTGTGCTATCACGACTTCCACAACGGAAAGGGTTAAAGCGACATTACATTGCAAAAAGCCCCAAAAATGTCTTTTAGGTATAAATAGCATTGTTACAAGAAATTCTTCCGAAATAATTAATTCGACACAACTTTTATACATAAACAGTGTTTTTGTGGTATACAAACTCTCAAAAGTGAAAGTAGGATTTCATATAACGGTCAGCTACGCTCCTGAATTGACATTTGTTTATAATTGGAGTTTATACCAAGTGCTCTACTGTCGTTTGAGATATTTTAAATCGTATTAGTCCAAAAATAAAAAACAGCACAAGTGGTCGAAATAACGGTAAATCTGTACAATAAATTGTGTTATTCAGGATACACACATTGCATTACACATGGATGTTGACCCTATTTACATTTGTTTGTTATGTTTATTAGTTGAAATATTCTGCATTTGAGGCAAATATTCGGAAAATATTTATAATAACATATAATGAGAAATTACATTCTGTATAAATTTGCGTTTTCACAGATGTAGTGTCGCTTTAAGGAATAGGGAGTGAACACAAAACCTGGCATATTACCTTTTTATCAAACTTGAGCCAGGCTATATAGCCCTTTGAATCAATGTACTGCAGACCAAAGTACCAGGTTTCCCTCAAACCAATCGTCTTACTCACTAGCTCAAACAACTCCTTCCCTGATGCCTTGTGCTGTTACAATATAAGGAAACAAATATTTAATAATAAGTCAGACCAGCGCTCATTCCAAAGGGAAACATAGACATAATAGACCAGGACTCATTCCAAAGGGAAACATAGGCATAATAGACCAGGGCTCATTCTAGAGGGAAACATAGGCATAATAGACCAGGACTCATTCCAGAGGGAAACATGGGCATAATAGACCAGGACTCATTCCAAAGGGAAACATGGGCATAATAGACCAGGACTCATTCCAGAGGGAAACATGGGCATAATAGACCAGGACTCATTATAGAGGGAAACATGGGCATAATAGACCAGGACTCATTCCAGAGGGAAACATGGGCATACTAGACCAGGACTCATTCTAGAGGGAAACATGGGCATAATAGACCAGGACTCATTCCAGAGGGAAACATGGGCATAATAGACCAGGACTCATTCTAGAGGGAAACATGGGCATAATAGACCAGGACTCATTCTAGAGGGAAACATGGGCATAATAGACCAGGACTCATTCCAGAGGGAAACATGGGCATAATAGACCAGGACTCATTCTAGAGGGAAACATGGGCATAATAGACCAGGACTCATTCTAGAGGGAAACATGGGCATAATAGACCAGGACTCATTCTAGAGGGAAACATGGGCATAATAGACCCTGACTTCGCCCCCAGGCAGGGTTTCCACGGGAGAAAATAAAATGTTTGCTACTTTTTCCTGCTACTTGGAAATTGGATATATTATTATTACCTTCTTCTTCTTCTTTGTTTAAGCAGCACTCCTTCACTTATGAAGATTAGGTGCTGGCGCCGTAATAAAAAGTGTTAGTTAAGTAGAACTTAAGAAAGTCATCACTTTGCACATTTATATGTCGACATATATTTGTAAATAATTAAAATACAGTTTGTTTTTATATTCTATATATATCCAATTGTCGAGGAACTATTGTACGATCCTGCAATAATTATATTGCGAATGGGGCTATCTACATCACATCATACTCCCAACCATACTCCCAACACTCAATATTGAGTATCGGTATGACTGGGAGGCGCTCGTCAAGGACAGTGGTTAAACAGGTATGACTGGGAGGCGCTCGTCAGGGACAGTGGTTAATAAGTACCGGTATGAGCGGGAGGCGCTCGTCAGGGACAGTGGTTAAACAGGTATGACAGGGAGTTGCTTGTCAGGGACAGTGGTTAAACAGGTATGACAGGGAGGCACTCGTCAGGGACAGTGGTTAAACAGGTATGACAGGGAGGCACTCTTCAGGGACAGTGGTTAAACAGGCAATGTAAAACTGAGGTTCATCACTTACTTCAATGTTTGCAAACTCCAGTTCTGCATCCATGGTTTGAACTCTCACAGAGAAACTTTTCCCTGAAGACTTGGCAGCAGCCTTACTGGCCTTCTTCATGTTGACCAGGGGCATTGTGGGAACTTTATTATCTCAACTGGAAAAATATATAAACACCAACTACGTAATTGGCTTGGAAGTATACATTATATTAATTTTAGAAACTTTTGTCAACTTTTTTTTCGTCGATGTCACTTGAGGATCGTTTTTTAATCTGACAGACGCTTGAATATGGGGACAGGTTTAAAACGCGGCGTAGATATTATTAGGAAAGGAACGGAAAACACGGCACCCCAATCCCATCATAACTTTTTTATTGCTTTGAATATTTTAATATTTCACCCTGCCATCTGACCTTTCCAGAAATATAAACTATATTGAAATCCAATATTTAGACTATCCAGCATATTTAATAATTGTTATGGATTTTTGTTTTATATGAGGCCAAATGGGTACATCTAGCTCTCAAAGTACATGTTTGTCAAGCAATGAATTTTGAAGTCAAAAGTGGACAGCTGTACTGCTGGCAATGAGATCCATGACTGTACAACAGGTCTCATGATAATGCGATCCTTCAAATGACCCAAAAAGGGTCATTTTTGGACACGTAGAGGATCTTAAATACTAATTATCTCCCACCCAAGCACCTTGGGGGTACTAGTCATGATCTGTATATTATTTTCATACACAATATCAATCCGCTGTGGCTGCCACCGTAAATACCGTCTTACTTATACCTTTGTACTATGTTGAACTTTCAAAGTGTTAATGGTCACGAGGAGAGTTGTGGCGAGTAGTAGGGACACCATTATCGTTGACCAATCACCTGCTTTTAAAGTTACGCCTCCAATGTTTGCCTACGAAGAAAACGTCCAGAATATACCAGAAGGTGTCATGTGGTCCACATTTTCTTCGCAGTACCTTATCAGGCGACGTACACGCTTCGGACGATCTGAGTGGTATACTATAGAGGCCCCCAGGAGGATTATTTCAGAACTAATTAGGTCACCATCTATAAATAAACAAATATATAGTGTGTATTTACGTTTATTTATCGTCGCTACCGGTTGCCCATATGAGCGACGTTTCCTGAAGAGATTAGTCATTTTAGATGTTGGAGGATATAGTGCAATGGTACAGACAGAGACCCATTCCAGAGTCTCCTCTGAACCTTTTACGTGCACGGTGTAAAGCACCGACACGAGGCATCGGTGTAAAGTCTCATCTGAAAGACTGTTGATTTTATTAGGGTCAGACGGGTGTCTAACCTGCGACCCCTGGATTATTAGTTCAATGTCTTAACCACTGGACTACAGATCCGTCTGTAACAAATCTATCGTTATCGTATAAGCCTTATTACTCCAGTTAATATAACTATTGGTTCAAACTAATTAGCGCGATATTGAAAATAGACACGGAAGTGGACCCGTGAAAAGCCGCATTGCTGTGCAATAAGAAAAGGGTACATTTTAAATGTAGTTTATTTTATTTTACTGTGAAAGACATCCAAGAAGCAAAACATTAACCAGCCCTAGACAAATTTAATAAATGCTAAGTATAACGTGTTTTCACGACAATTGCTGCAATTTAAATTGGCCTTTCATTTGCTATAAACTGTGATACGTTGAAACGGATGCCAACTATTCATTTGTAAACCATGTGAATTTCATCATCACCTTATTTGTACACGAATATAATCAGTATTCACTATAAACATTGTACACCCTGGGTTCATTCCAATATTCGTAGACTCTTAAGGCAAAGAACCAGACTATAGAGATATGCAAAGTTGTTGAAAACAGAAACAGCAAAGTAAGTATGAAGTAACAAGAGAAGAAAGAAAAGCCAAACATATATATAAACAAAATATCATTGAAAAACTAAACCAGGAAAACACTGATGCCAAAAACTTAGTTTAAATTATCCAAACAATTATCCAACAATGTAAAGACAACCGTACTACCGGTCCTCATTCACAATGGAGTCACAGCCTTAACTAACACCGAAAAAGTCAACCTCTTAAACGAAAGTTTCTGCCGACAATCAACCAGAATCGCTGATCAATACTTGCATTGGTACACATATCATGTCAAGATGTAATAATAAGACTTAATAAGCCATAGAATGATAAAAGAAGGTAGTCATATATTTGCACATCCATTAGTGTCATTCTTCAATAAACTCATCCATCATTCATAGTTCCCGTCAGGAAACAGGCCAACGTATCTATTTACAAGAAGTCTCACCCGTTTGATCCTCATAAATATTGACCAATTTCACTGTTAAGTTGTCTTGGAAAACTGATGTAACGTTGCATACACAAACACTTCTATAATTTCATTGTCCAAAACAACCTACTTACTAGTTACCAATCCGGGTTTATCAGAGGGGATTCGATAATCAACCAACGTGTGCTCATCTATAGCGACGTTTGCAAGGCTATTGACGAGGGCAAGGAAGTGTGAGCGGTATGCTATGACATCTCAAAAGCATTTGATCGGGTCTGGCACAAGGGTCTCTTATTCAAACTCTCCTCATTTGGTATTCGTGGTAAATGTCTGCACTGGTTCAGTTCTTACCTCTCTAATCGCAAGCAACGTGTGGTCTCCGCTAATTCATATTCTGATTGGTGTTCTATCAATGCCGGTGTGCCTCAATGTTCAATACTGGGTCCGTTGCTTTTCTTAGTCTATATTAACGATATCGTGTCCGAGATACGCTGTAATATCAGACTGTTTGCTGATGACACTAGTATTTATATTGTTGTCGAAAATCCTTTGACATTGGCTGCTGCAACCTTAAAAACACTGATCTTGACAGTATCCGCAATTGGCCCAATTCATGGTCAGTTACATTTAACCCAGCTAAAACAAAATATGTTACTTTCTCCCGAAAAACTGTTCGACAAAGCACATCCTGGCCTTTTCTTTGATCATGTTATGTTGCATCCGACAAACACTCACAAACACCTGGGTATATTCCTGTCCGACAACTGTAAATGGAATGAACATATCACAGGATCAGTAAGTAAAGCTTGGAAAAGACTTGCACTTCTACGTTCTGTTAAATATCTCCTCTAGACAATATCTCCGTCGCCTATATATCTCTGTTATACGCACACTTCTAGAATACGGCGACGTAGTCTGGGACAACTGCTCTGACTATCTGAAAGCAGAACTCAAATTTATGCAAACGGAGGCATTAATAATCAAAGTATTGTAGTCTAGACAAATTGTACAGTGAAGCAAACATTGAGCTCCTTGCAACTATACCAAGAAAACACAAATTAACCTTATTATACAATATGAAGAACAAACTTACACCTTCTTATCTAAGCAACCCTATTCCTCCATATATTGGCCATCGTTTCAATCTTAGAAACACACACCACATACCCCTGATACAATGTAGAACATAGTTCTATATATCTTCCTTTCTTCCGCCAGGAACCAGCTGCCATCAACAATTTCAAACAAGAATAGTATTCAGTCGTTCAAAAAACTCCTAGAAATAACATTACACCAAATCCACTATTTGACTTGGGGGCCAAGAAAGACACATATTCTACATTCACGGCTGAGACTCTCTTGCAGTTCACTGAACTATGATTTACATCGTCAGTCATTAATTGACTCCCCACTGTGTTCATGTGGCCAAGTTGAAACAGTTAGCCACTTCTTACTGTATTGTACAAACTTCACTCTTCTTAGACAAAATATGTTCACACAGCTCCCGTGTACACTCACAGCTGAACATTTACTATCAGGAAACAACAAGCTGTCCTTTGAACAAAATAAATGTGTTATCCTAGAAGTACAACAATATATAGCAGCGATAGCAAGATTCCAATAAGGTCACTATCTGGAACGGTTGGGGTGGGTGTATCCGGAGCAACAAAATCACAGGTTTTTTCCCCAGTTTCTTTTTGTCTCTTCCTTTTATATAAAAACGAATGATTCCAACAAAATAGTTAATTTCCGAACTTTTTTGTTGCATGTTTTATTTCCTTCGTGTGCTTAAACTCGCTTTATAACATTATAAAATATGTCAAACTAAACAATACTTGTAATGTAACATGTTATAAGAGAATATGTGTGTGTATGTAATTGTATTGAAGGAAAGGGATTCGAATAAGTTACTATGTAACTTTTCCTTTCCCCCCAATCCTAACTGTGCTATTGCAATTATTCCTATGTTATGTACTATTCTTGAATAATATATTGTTTAAACTAACAGTGTGACTTAATACAGATGTTGCTGCTTTTCCCCAGAAAACTACGGAAGCGTATATATGCCACATTTACACATTTTGTTTTCATTCCACAATCGGCGATAGCTTGATTCGTATGCCAAATTCTGGCACTATTCAGTCTCTTCTATTTAAACACTGTTATTTTCTTCTTCAACCATGCTATATCTTGGAGGTACATGAGACCGTCTAGCAGTACATTTGGAGGCATAGCCATTATGTCATATTTAAGTATTGCTTGGAAATATATATAATTGTTTCTTGGTGACACTTTTTGTGTTTATATTGTTCATTTGCACAGTCTCTAGTACAACTTAATCTGAACCTGTTTATTGGCCGTCACTGTAATTTCAACGGTACACACTCTTGATCGGCAACTTCTACGACTTGCTGCTGAGAAATATACTTATTTCTCAAACCTGATATAGGGGTGGTGTATGTACTAAGAATCATCATGGAAACATTGTATACGCATACAATGCCAGCTAACATGGAACTGAACAATACTATGTAGCATGTCTCTATTACAGAGTATAAAGCCAGTAGGAAACACAAGGACGTTGGTACAGACGAATCTGTAGTCCAGTGGTAACACGCTGGACTGGTAATCCATGGATCGCAGGTTCGACCCCCCGTCTGATCCCAATAAAATGACAGTCTTTCAGATGGGAATTTAAACCGAGGTCTCGTGTCGGTGCTGTACACCGTGCACGTAAAAGAACCAGAGGATACTCTGGAATGGGTCTCTGTCTGTATCATTGCACTATCCTCCAAGAATCTAAAATGACTAATCTCTTCAGAAGGCGTCGCTCATATAGGTAACCGGTAGCGACGATAAATAAACGTAAACCACACAAGGGCGTTGGTAAAGCTTGATCTTCCCGAGACAGTAAAACACTAGAGAAGTGTTGACATTTCTTCTACAGCGATCTCCTTTTGATGAGACAGATATAGCGTTAAGAAATATTGAAACAGTTACTGCGGGTGACAAAGTAAATGTCGACAAGGCAAAGGCAATTGGAGAAGTACTATTGAAAGATATGGTTAGGAAATCTTCAGGTACGTCTAAATGACAAAAAAACACTGGTGACAGGTGAAACAGTAATAATATTCTCAACTACTCTCAGAGATAAAAAGCAGATGCTGAAGATATTTCAACACTATTAGGTATGAGCTCAGTAGCCTTCCATAAGCTTGGCTTAAAACAATGTACCACCTCAAGTACCCCATAAGTCAAGTCTGGCAGACGCTATTTAGGTACTTGGAGACTGCAGAATTATCGATGACGAGGAACAATCTGATGAACAGACATGTTATGTGGTAGATGGAGGTTCCTTGATACAAAATATTCAATCGCAAACGAATAAAACAGTTTGTGATATGTTGCCAGTAATATTACAGTTATCAACAAAAATGATACAAAAATGTCACTGAAATATTTTTTTGTTTTTTGTTTTTAATCTCCCACGAACTATCTACAAAATACCAATTACCAATTACAGACGAGGAAATGGAATAGTTTGAACTGAAGTTAAATTCGCATACATGACACCTTTCAAATGAAACAATGATGTATTTTTGAAAAACCTGAACAATAAGCAAAACTGTACTACACTTCTAGGAGAATTCCTGACATCAATCGGAATTTATGTCAGATATGCATCCAGATATTGTCAATGTGGTACTTCAGCTTGCAGCAACCAGAAAAGCTTTCCTTATTGTTGAAGACACAGACTTACAACTTCTCTTTATGTTACCATGTGTGGCAATATTCGAAAAGCACTATTCTTCAGATCAGACTCAAGGAAAACTGCGGCAAAGAGAAACAATATATGGGATATTCAAATGACCCAAAAAGTTCTGTCGAGAGAAATATGTGATTTTCGTCTTTTCCTTCATGCCACCACAGGTTGCGAGTATATAGCATTGGAAAAACGTTTGCTCTTAAATGTATTCGAGAAGTTGCCATACACTTCATTGAAAGTTCACAACATGATGTTGCAAAATGTGGCGAGTTAGCAGTAATTCATTTTATAGATATTAACTTGACTGGACGTCAAGACACAGCCATGTTTAAGAAGTTTTCGCCAACGGTTATGATATATACGTCATTTGTTCAGGTCGATACCCATCTATCCATATCTATTGTTTTGAAATGTCATTGTTTGTGTTTTCTTCTTCGTGTATACAGCACTCCTTCACTTATGAAGATTAGGTTTTTACCAAAGTCTGGAAATGATCGGAAAAACTTCCCCCAGACAATTGGCGTTGGGAAGTTATAAATTAGTATGTTGCTAGAACTTGTGGATGTGGTCGACGGTTTGGCAGCTGCAGAATTGGATGGGGACAGTACAGGATCCATGCTGATTGCGGGTGTCTGTCTGCTGGACGTCTTGTCCGAGTTTGTGTCACCAAAGGTCAAGAGGCGGGTACTACTTGGTTCTGGAGTGGTGGACGTTTGTAGTCCGATTGGTGTAGTTGGCGACGGAGATGGCAATGTAGCCGAGGTGATCGGGTCTGGTGGTGCTGTAGTTGGTCAATTGGCTGCGTCTACAGTAGTTGGTTTGCGACAGGCTCGTGGTCCTTGTGTGATGTGACAAGTACATTATGTTTTAGCCGGATGTCACCCTCGATGTTTATCTTGTAGGAGGAGGTATCTGCACTGGAATGTACTTCCGAAGGAACTTCCTGTTGCGTAATGTTACCCTTGCCGACCCATCACACTTTACAACGTATTGGTCAAACTGGCGAACCTCGATAACAACACAAGTTTTATCCCATTTTAGTTGATGCGGTCCGACCTGGTTTTTAATGCGAACATGGTCACCAATTATAAGTGGCGGTAGTCTTCTGGTGTGTTCAGTCCAGCGCTCTGTTTTTCTCATTTGACGATTCCGTAGAGCCATTTCTCGAGCGTTCGAGACCTCCTGCCATGTGTTATGAGGCTTATATCTGCCAGGGGGGATTGGAATGAAGTTCCGGATTGGGTGACCGAATACACACATAGCTGGAGGGAGTTTCGTGTCTCTGTCAGGAGTATTTCTGTACTGAAGCATGGCACGTTGGAATGCATCAGTATTAAGATCGCCATTGATACCTGTGTTGACGGTGATAAGTCGCTTAACAGTCTTCACACGAACTTCAGCTCGGCAGTTACTGTGTGGATAGGCAACCAAAGAGAGACGGTGGTGTACACCCCAATCTTTGAGAAACCGACGTGTTGCTATGGATGTGAATTCAGGACCACCATCAGAGGCTAGTTCATTAGGGATACCAAATATGACAAATGTACGTCGCAGGCAGTTGACAGGTCCAGTTGCACCTTCAGATGCCCTTTCAACGATAGGCCAGTTTGAGTATCGGTCAACTACAACCAAGTAATTTGCCCCCTTGTAGTGAGAGAAGTCAGCGCATACATATTGGAAAGGGTAGTCTGGAGTCGTCAGAGGTGTAGGTGGAGAACTCGGATTGGAGGGAGCAATGCGATTATATTGATTGCACCCAGGCCAAAGTGATGTGATGGCAAGAGTGATCCCTGGCCAGAAGACGGACACTTCAGCTCTCGACGTCATCGAAGTTACTCATTGATTGGCTGCATCAAGAGCGGCTAGTACTTCTTGTATGAGAGATGGCGGTATAACAACACGATCCTTGTAAAGTACAACACCATCGACAGTGTAGAGATCATCTCGGAACTGGGAGTATTCATGCATGAGAGAAAGTAGCTCATGTCGGAATTCGGGTATGCCCGACTCAATGAGGTCAACTACCATGTGCATGTTAGCATCACTTAGATAGATAGATAGTTTTATTCTGGTAAAAATAGAATATATGTCATAAAACAAATACCAACTCAATGTCAACATAATACCTGTGAGCATTAACGTGCAGAGTAGATGACATATACTCAATACCAAGGATAACACAAAAACAGAGCAACAAAGCTCTCTCCATTGTGGTCCTTAGAATTAATCATATGACATCGGAAAGGCAAACTAGTCAATCAAATGATTGCACACAGTGAATTACAGTAACATAGCACATGATTGCATGCATATTTATATAATATTACAGTGAATTTCCTGACATTGAACAGGTATTTACTAAAACTCAATACATTGGAAATAAAACATTAAATGAAATAAAAAGAATGACCAGATAAAAGGACTATATTGATACTGATTGCACAAAATGTTCCTTCGCAGATTTTTTAAACTGACTGTGATTACTAATAGATCTAAAATGTGACAGCAACCTGTTTCACACCTGACAGCCATTATAAGCGAATTATTTCCCCCCAAAACCCTTAACCTTGGGAATGGAATAACTGTTACTGTCTCTGAAACGAATTGAATAAGAGTGTACCTCATTAGCTAATTTAAAATGCTCATCAAAATAGCTGGGTGCACTATTACAGTGTATATTTTGTACGTGACCAAGGATAATGGAGTCAACCCCAGTTGAACAGGCAACCAGCCAACTTCAGTGAATTGGGACCTGCCAATATGAGTATGAGGACTGAGATTAAGTATAAATCTCACCATCTTATTATGGGCGGCCTAAAGTCTATTTTTCAGGTTTTGGCATAACCCCAAATACCAGGAGGCACAAGCATAGTCAAGGTGACATTGTATTAATGAAGAAACCAGTAGCTGTTTAGTATACCTATTTAAAAACATAATGTTGCTAAATAAAAGCTTTAGTTTTGCATTGGACTTCTTAATAATAACTTGATTGGCTATGGACTCCCCGGATATACTTTGGTCGAGATCAGCACCTAAGTATTTGACAGATTTGGTGGATGCAATTGAAGTTTCATTGCATGCAATGTCTAGTTAATCACATGACCTCAATCTGGGCTTAGAAGCAAACAAAATGGACTCTTACCGAGATGCAACCTTGGCACTAGATGAAAGTATACCGGAGACATTGACCATTTGTGTACGGCTAGATAAGTAAGACCTAAACCAGTGAATATCATCATTTGAAAACCCCATTGCATCTGGTTTCATAAGTAAAATATCATGGTCGACAGTGTCGAACGCCTTCTGTAAATCTAAAAGGACCATGCCAATATAATTTACTTTATCCATTTCAAGCTTAATAATATCAGTAAGATGTAAAAGACAGGTATCTGTTGAATATTTATGTCTAAAACCAGATTGATGGGCATAAAGTAACTAATTGTCCACTTGCTGTGGCAGGCCGTACCCTCCCCAAAGTGACTGATTTCATTGGGAGAGAGAGAGTCGAGGGAAGATGCAGCGGACGAGTATGCTCTCCTCAGTAATATTCGTATCTGGTCCGTATGCTTGCCAGAAATGTTGATGAAGGTGACATGGAACCGGCACTGGGTCACCAGTAGGATGGCGGGATACTCCATCAGCAGCTCGGTACTTGATGCACATGTACAATCCGGAATCGGTATCGGAGTGTCTTCTCCTTCGGGTTTCTGAGGCGCGAGTTGGAGATGTCTTCTAGTGAACGATCGCCAAATATCTTTAGAAGTGGCTTGTGATCTGCAGCAATGATGAGGTCTTCACAGCCCATTACAAAATAACTGGCATTGTCCAGTGCATCAGCGACTGCCAACGATTCACCTCCGACTGGTGCGTAACGTGATTCCGCAGGATGTGTGAATCTGCTATCGACGAGTGTAATTCTCCATCCTGTGTGACAGCAAAATGGTTTGGTCTCAGGACAAGAACAATGTTTCTGAAGTAGCCAAAACCCAATACCAGTCTTTGACCAGTCTGTTGCGAGGCGGTGGGCTTGCTTTGTTCGAATATTCTGACGCCTTCCTCTATCTCACTTATGATAGCAGCTTTTGACTCTTCAAACAGTGTGTTGAGTTGTTCATCCCACATGCAGGTTGTACCGGGTTTGAGCAACTAGCGAAATGGTTGCATCTTGTCAGCCATGCTGAAGGCGTAGGACACCTGGTTGATCAGGCCAAACCAGGAACGTACATCAGTGATATTCTTGTGGGCTGGGAAGTCTACGATCGCCTGTAGGTATTCCATGCGAGGACGAACGCTGTTGAGCGTTATCTCAAACCCAGCAAAATCCCAAAATCCACCACATCTTTGACGAACACAAATTGCCCTTAGGCAAGACATTTAAGCTCTCTCTCTCTCTCTCTCTCTTCTCTATCTCCTCTCCTCTCCTCTCTCTCTCTCTCTCTCTCTCTCTCTCTCTCTTGGTGATGGATTCAATCAGGAATGAGGTCTCGAGGGTGATTAATATACGTTGTAAGAACCTGTTTCACAATCGAGCTGAAATAAACTAAATTATTATTAAACATTATTTAGTCAATAAACAGCCCACAGACTGGCACAGGCCTTTGAAGATATTTCTAGTTAATTAGACCAATTTACCTGACACACAGGGGATACTGGTTCTATATTTACGTGTATTATACCTGATCTGTACTACAAATAAATAACTAAATACCCTGTAAAACAAATTTCAATCGAAAACAGCTCGTCCATTTTAAATTGACATCTAAATCATGCAATCCAAGACCTCTGTAGCATGTGCTCGCTTAAACAATTTTAAGTTAAAAAACGTTTTTTATCAGCTTTTTCAGTTACTTCCACATTCAAGAATATAGCTTGTACACCTATAGTGTACATAGCTGAATAATTGAACCTACCTCCAGTAGAGTATCGTATTGGTCTTGGGGCATTGTAGTATGTAATGCACGGATAACCTACCACCAGTAGAGTATCGTATTGGACCTGGGGCATTGTAGTATGTAATGCACGGATAACCTACCTCCAGTAGAGTATCGTATTGGTCCTGGGGCATTGTAGTATGTAATGCACGGATAACCTACCTCCAGTAGAGTATCGTATTGTTCCTGAGACATTGTAGCATGTAATGCACGGATAACATACCTCCAGTAGAGTATCGTATTGTTCCTGAGACATTGTAGCATGTAATGCACGGATAACCTACCACCAGTAGAGTATCGTATTGGTCCTGGGGCATTGTAGTATGTAATGCACGGATAACCTACCACCAGTAGAGTATCGTATTGGTCCTGGGGCATTGTAGTATGTAATGCACGGATAACCTACCACCAGTAGAGTATCGTATTGGTCCTGGGGCATTGTAGTATGTAATGCACGGATAACCTACCTCCAGTAGAGTATCGTATTGGTCCTGGGGCATTGTAGTATGTAATGCACGGATAACCTACCACCAGTAGAGTATCGTATTGGTCCTGGGGCATTGTAGCATGTAATGCACGGATAACCTACCACCAGTAGAGTATCGTATTGGTCCTGGGGCATTGTAGTATGTAATGCACGGATAACCTACCTCCAGTAGAGTATCGTATTGGTCCTGGGGCATTGTAGTATGTAATGCACGGATAACCTACCTCCAGTAGAGTATCGTATTGGTCCTGAGGCATTGTAGTATGTAATGCACGGATAACCTACCACCAGTAGAGTATCGTATTGGTCCTGGGGCATTGTAGTATGTAATGCACGGATAACCTACCTCCAGTAGAGTATCGTATTGGTCCTGAGGCATTGTAGTATGTAATGCACGGATAACCTACCTCCAGTAGAGTATCGTATTGGTCCTGGGGCATTGTAGTATGTAATGTACGGATAACCTACCTCCAGTAGAGTATCGTATTGGTCCGGGAGCATTGTAGTATGTAATGCACGGATAACCTACCACCAGTAGAGTATCGTATTGGTATTGGGGCAAGGTAGCATGTAATGCACGGATAATTAACCTACGTCCAGTAGAGTATCGTATTGGTCCGGGAGCATTGTAGTATGTAATGCACAGATAACCTACCTCCAGTATAGTATCGTAGTGGTCCTGGGGCATTGTAGTATGTAATGCAAAGATAATTGAACCTACCTCCAGAAGAGTATCGTATTGGTCCTGGGGCATTGTAGTATGTAATGCACGGATAATTGAACCTACCTCCAGTAGAGTATCGTATTGGTCCTGGGGCATTGTAGTATGTAATGCACGGATAATTGAACCTACCTCCAGTAGAGTATCGTATTGGTCCTGGGGCATTGTATTATGTAATGCACGGATAATTGAACCTACCTCAAGTAGAGTATCGTATTGGTCCTGGGGCATTGTAGTATGTAATGCACGGATAATTGAACCTACCACCAGTAGAGTATCGTATTGGTCCTGGGGCATTGTAGTATGTAATGCACGGATAACCTACCACCAGTAGAGTATCGTATTGGTCCTGGAGCATTGTAGCATGTAATTCACGGATAACCTACCACCAGTAGAGTATCGTAATGGTCCTGAGGCATTGTAGCATGTAATGCACGGATAACCTACCTCCAGTAGAGTATCGTATTGGTCCTGGGGCATTGTAGTATGTAATGCACGGATAACCTACCACCAGTAGAGTATCGTATTGGTCCTGGGGCATTGTAGCATGTAATGCACGAATAACCTACCTCCAGTAGAGTATCGTATTGTTCCTGGGGCATTGTAGTATGTAATGCACGGGTAATTGAACCTACCTCCAGTAGAGTATCGTATTGGTCCTGGGGCATTGTAGTATGTAATGCACGGGTAATTGAACCCACCTCCAGTAGAGTATCGTATTGGTCCTGAGGCATTGTAGTATGTAATGCACGGATAACCTACCTCCAGTAGAGTATCGTATTGGTCCTGGGGCATTGTAGTATGTAATGCACGGATAACCTACCACCAGTAGAGTATCGTATTGGTCCTGAGGCATTGTAGCATGTAATGCACGGATAACCTACCTCCAGTAGAGTATCGTATTGGTCCTGAGGCATTGTAATATGTAATGCACGGATAATCTACCTCCAGTAGAGTATCGTATTGGTCCTGAGGCATTGTAATATGTAATGCACGGATAACCTACCTCCAGTAGAGTATCGTATTGGTCCTGAGGCATTGTAATATGTAATGCACGGATAACCTACCTCCAGTAGAGTATCGTATTGGTCCTGAGGCATTGTAATATGTAATGCACGGATAACCTACCACCAGTAGAGTATCGTATTGGTCCTGAGGCATTGTAATATGTAATGCACGGATAACCTACCACCAGTAGAGTATCGTATTGGTCCTGAGGCATTGTAGTATGTAATGCACGGATAACCTACCTCCAGTAGAGTATCGTATTGGTCCTGAGGCATTGTAATATGTAATGCACGGATAACCTACCACCAGTAGAGTATCGTATTGGTCCTGAGGCATTGTAATATGTAATGCACGGATAACCTACCTCCAGTAGAGTATCGTATTGGTCCTGAGGCATTGTAATATGTAATGCACGGATAACCTACCACCAGTAGAGTATCGTATTGGTCCTGAGGCATTGTAATATGTAATGCACGGATAACCTACCTCCAGTAGAGTATCGTATTGGTCCTGAGGCATTGTAGTATGTAATGCACGGAATAACCTACCTCCAGTAGAGTATCGTATTGGTCCTGGGGCATTGTAGCATGTAATGCACGGATAATAACCTACCACCAGTAGAGTATCGTATTGGTCCTGAGGCATTGTAGTATGTAATGCACGGATAATAACCTACCTCCAGTAGAGTATCGTATTGGTCCTGGGGCATTGTAGTATGTAATGCACGGTAATTAACCTACCTCCAGTAGAGTATCGTATTGGTCCTGGGGCATTGTAGCATGTAATGCACGGATAATTGAACCTACCACCAGTAGAGTATCGTATTGGTCCTGAGGCATTGTAGTATGTAATGCACGGTAATTGAACCTACCTCCAGTAGAGTATCGTATTGGTCCTGGGGCATTGTAGTATGTAATGCACGGGTATTGAACCTACCTCCAGTAGAGTATCGTATTGGTCCTGAGGCATTGTAGTATGTAATGCACGGATAACCTACCTCCAGTAGAGTATCGTATTGGTCCTGGGGCATTGTAGTATGTAATGCACGGATAACCTACCACCAGTAGAGTATCGTATTGGTCCTGAGGCATTGTAGCATGTAATGCACGGATAACCTACCTCCAGTAGAGTATCGTATTGGTCCTGAGGCATTGTAATATGTAATGCACGGATAACCTACCTCCAGTAGAGTATCGTATTGGTCCTGAGGCATTGTAATATGTAATGCACGGATAACCTACCTCCAGTAGAGTATCGTATTGGTCCTGAGGCATTGTAATATGTAATGCACGGATAACCTACCTCCAGTAGAGTATCGTATTGGTCCTGAGGCATTGTAGTATGTAATGCACGGATAACCTACCACCAGTAGAGTATCGTATTGGTCCTGAGGCATTGTAGTATGTAATGCACGGATAACCTACCTCCAGTAGAGTATCGTATTGGTCCTGAGGCATTGTAGTATGTAATGCACGGATAACCTACCACCAGTAGAGTATCGTATTGGTCCTGAGGCATTGTAGTATGTAATGCACGGATAACCTACCTCCAGTAGAGTATCGTATTGGTCCTGGGGCATTGTAGCATGTAATGCACGGATAACCTACCTCCAGTAGAGTATCGTATTGGTCCTGGGGCATTGTAGCATGTAATGCACGGATAATTGACCTACCTCCAGTAGAGTATCGTATTGGTCCTGGGGCATTGTAGCATGTAATGCACGGATAATTGAACCTACCTCCAGTAGAGTATCGTATTGGTCCTGAGACATTGTAGTATGTAATGCACGGATAATTGAACCTACCTCCAGTAGAGTATCGTATTGGTCCTGAGGCATTGTAGTATGTAATGCACGGATAACCTACCTCCAGTAGAGTATCGTATTGGTCCTGGGGCATTGTAGTATGTAATGCACGGATAACCTACCACCAGTAGAGTATCGTATTGGTCCTGAGGCATTGTAGCATGTAATGCACGGATAACCTACCTCCAGTAGAGTATCGTATTGGTCCTGAGGCATTGTAATATGTAATGCACGGATAATCTACCTCCAGTAGAGTATCGTATTGGTCCTGAGGCATTGTAATATGTAATGCACGGATAACCTACCTCCAGTAGAGTATCGTATTGGTCCTGAGGCATTGTAATATGTAATGCACGGATAACCTACCTCCAGTAGAGTATCGTATTGGTCCTGAGGCATTGTAATATGTAATGCACGGATAACCTACCACCAGTAGAGTATCGTATTGGTCCTGAGGCATTGTAATATGTAATGCACGGATAACCTACCTCCAGTAGAGTATCGTATTGGTCCTGAGGCATTGTAGTATGTAATGCACGGATAACCTACCACCAGTAGAGTATCGTATTGGTCCTGAGGCATTGTAGTATGTAATGCACGGATAACCTACCACCAGTAGAGTATCGTATTGGTCCTGGGGCATTGTAGTATGTAATGCACGGGTAATTGAACCTACCTCCAGTAGAGTATCGTATTGGTCCTGGGGCATTGTAGCATGTAATGCACGGATAATTGAACCTACCTCCAGTAGAGTATCGTATTGGTCCTGGGGCATTGTAGTATGTAATGCACGGGTAATTGAACCCACCTCCAGTAGAGTATCGTATTGGTCCTGAGGCATTGTAGTATGTAATGCACGGATAAGTTACCTACAGTAGAGTATCGTATTGGTCCTGGGCATTGTAGTATGTAATGCACGGATAACCTACCACCAGTAGAGTATCGTATTGGTCCTGAGGCATTGTAGCATGTAATGCACGGATAACCTACCTCCAGTAGAGTATCGTATTGGTCCTGAGGCATTGTAATATGTAATGCACGGATAATCCCCTCCAGTAGAGTATCGTATTGGTCCTGAGGCATTGTATATGTAATGCACGGATAACCTACCTCCAGTAGAGTATCGTATTGGTCCTGAGGCATTGTAGTATGTAATGCACGGATAACCTACCTCCAGTAGAGTATCGTATTGGTCCTGGGGCATTGTAGTATGTAATGCACGGATAACCTACCTCCAGTAGAGTATCGTATTGGTCCTGAGGCATTGTAGTATGTAATGCACGGATAACCTACCTCCAGTAGAGTATCGTATTGGTCCTGAGGCATTGTAGTATGTAATGCACGGATAACCTACCTCCAGTAGAGTATCGTATTGGTCCTGAGGCATTGTAGTATGTAATGCACGGATAACCTACCTCCAGTAGAGTATCGTATTGGTCCTGAGGCATTGTAGTATGTAATGCACGGATAACCTACCACCAGTAGAGTATCGTATTGGTCCTGGGGCATTGTAGCATGTAATGCACGGATAACCTACCTCCAGTAGAGTATCGTATTGGTCCTGGGGCATTGTAGTATGTAATGCACGGTAATTGAACCTACCTCCAGTAGAGTATCGTATTGGTCCTGGGGCATTGTAGTATGTAATGCACGGGTAATTGAACCCACCTCCAGTAGAGTATCGTATTGGTCCTGAGGCATTGTAGTATGTAATGCACGGATAACCTACCTCCAGTAGAGTATCGTATTGGTCCTGGGGCATTGTAGTATGTAATGCACGGATAACCTACCACCAGTAGAGTATCGTATTGGTCCTGAGGCATTGTAGCATGTAATGCACGGATAACCTACCTCCAGTAGAGTATCGTATTGGTCCTGAGGCATTGTAATATGTAATGCACGGATAACCTACCTCCAGTAGAGTATCGTATTGGTCCTGAGGCATTGTAATATGTAATGCACGGATAACCTACCTCCAGTAGAGTATCGTATTGGTCCTGAGGCATTGTAATATGTAATGCACGGATAACCTACCTCCAGTAGAGTATCGTATTGGTCCTGAGGCATTGTAGTATGTAATGCACGGATAACCTACCTCCAGTAGAGTATCGTATTGGTCCTGAGGCATTGTAATATGTAATGCACGGATAACCTACCACCAGTAGAGTATCGTATTGGTCCTGAGGCATTGTAGTATGTAATGCACGGATAACCTACCTCCAGTAGAGTATCGTATTGGTCCTGGGGCATTGTAGTATGTAATGCACGGATAACCTACCACCAGTAAGTATCGTATTGGTCCTGGGGCATTGTAGTATGTAATGCACGGATAACCTACCTCCAGTAGAGTATCGTATTGGTCCTGAGGCATTGTAGTATGTAATGCACGGATAACCTACCTCCAGTAGAGTATCGTATTGGTCCTGAGGCATTGTAGTATGTAATGCACGGATAACCTACCACCAGTAGAGTATCGTATTGGTCCTGAGGCATTGTAGCATGTAATGCACGGATAACCTACCTCCAGTAGAGTATCGTATTGGTCCTGAGGCATTGTAATATGTAATGCACGGATAACCTACCTCCAGTAGAGTATCGTATTGGTCCTGAGGCATTGTAGTATGTAATGCACGGATAACCTACCACCAGTAGAGTATCGTATTGGTCCTGAGGCATTGTAGTATGTAATGCACGGATAACCTACCTCCAGTAGAGTATCGTATTGGTCCTGAGGCATTGTAGTATGTAATGCACGGATAACCTACCTCCAGTAGAGTATCGTATTGGTCCTGGGGCATTGTAGTATGTAATGCACGGGTAATTGAACCTACCTCCAGTAGAGTATCGTATTGGTCCTGGGGCATTGTAGCATGTAATGCACGGATAATTGAACCTACCTCCAGTAGAGTATCGTATTGGTCCTGGGGCATTGTAGTATGTAATGCACCGGTAATTGAACCCACCTCCAGTAGAGTATCGTATTGGTCCTGAGGCATTGTAGTATGTAATGCACGGATAACCTACCTCCAGTAGAGTATCGTATTGGTCCTGGGGCATTGTAGTATGTAATGCACGGATAACCTACCACCAGTAGAGTATCGTATTGGTCCTGAGGCATTGTAGCATGTAATGCACGGATAACCTACCTCCAGTAGAGTATCGTATTGGTCCTGAGGCATTGTAATATGTAATGCACGGATAACCTACCTCCAGTAGAGTATCGTATTGGTCCTGAGGCATTGTAATATGTAATGCACGGATAACCTACCTCCAGTAGAGTATCGTATTGGTCCTGAGGCATTGTAGTATGTAATGCACGGATAACCTACCTCCAGTAGAGTATCGTATTGGTCCTGAGGCATTGTAGTATGTAATGCACGGATAACCTACCACCAGTAGAGTATCGTATTGGTCCTGAGGCATTGTAGCATGTAATGCACGGATAACCTACCTCCAGTAGAGTATCGTATTGGTCCTGAGGCATTGTAGTATGTAATGCACGGATAACCTACCTCCAGTAGAGTATCGTATTGGTCCTGAGGCATTGTAGTATGTAATGCACGGATAACCTACCTCCAGTAGAGTATCGTATTGGTCCTGAGGCATTGTAGTATGTAATGCACGGATAACCTACCACCAGTAGAGTATCGTATTGGTCCTGAGGCATTGTAGTATGTAATGCACGGATAACCTACCTCCAGTAGAGTATCGTATTGGTCCTGGGGCATTGTAGTATGTAATGCACGGTAATTGAACCCACCTCCAGTAGAGTATCGTATTGGTCCTGAGGCATTGTAGTATGTAATGCACGGATAACCTACCTCCAGTAGAGTATCGTATTGGTCCTGGGGCATTGTAGTATGTAATGCACGGATAACCTACCTCCAGTAGAGTATCGTATTGGTCCTGGGGCATTGTAGTATGTAATGCACGGATAATAACCTACCTCCAGTAGAGTATCGTATTGGTCCTGGGGCATTGTAGTATGTAATGCACGGGTAATTGAACCTACCTCCAGTAGAGTATCGTATTGGTCCTGAGGCATTGTAGTATGTAATGCACGGATAACCTACCTCCAGTAGAGTATCGTATTGGTCCTGGGGCATTGTAGTATGTAATGCACGGATAACCTACCACCAGTAGAGTATCGTAATCGTCCTGAGGCATTGTAGTATGTAATGCACGGATAAGTTACCTACAGTAGAGTATCGTATTGGTCCTGGGGCATTGTAGTATGTAATGCACGGATAACCTACCACCAGTAGAGTATCGTATTGGTCCTGAGGCATTGTAATATGTAATGCACGAATAATCTACCTCCAGTAGAGTATCGTATTGGTCCTGAGGCATTGTAATATGTAATGCACGGATAACCTACATCCAGTAGAGTATCGTATTGGTCCTGAGGCATTGTAGTATGTAATGCACGGAAAACCTACCTCCAGTAGAGTATCGTATTGGTCCTGGGGCATTATAGTATGTAATGCACGGATAACTACCACCAGTAGAGTATCGTATTGGTCCTGAGGCATTGTAGCATGTAATGTACGGATAACCTACCTCCAGTATCGTATCGTATTGGTCCTGAGGCATTGTAATATGTAATACACCGATAATCTACCTCCAGTAGAGTATCGTATTGGTCCTGAGGCATTGTAATATGTAATGTACGGATAACCTACCTCCAGTAGAGTATCGTATTGGTCCTGAGGCATTGTAATATGTAATGCACGGATAACCTACCTCCAGTAGAGTATCGTATTGGTCCTGAGGCATTGTAATAAGTAATGCACGGATAACCTACCACCAGTAGAGTATCGTATTGGTCCTGAGGCATTGTAGTATGTAATGCACGGATAACCTACCACCAGTAGAGTATCGTATTGGTCCTGAGGCATTGTAGTATGTAATGCACGGATAACCTACCACCAGTAGAGTATCGTATTGGTCCTGGGGCATTGTAATATGTAATGCACGGATAATTGAACCTACCTCCAGTAGAGTATCGTATTGGTCCTGGGGCATTGTAGTATGTAATGCACGGGTAATTGAACCTACCTCCAGTAGAATGTCGTATTGATACTGGGGCATTGTAGCATGTAATGCACGGGTAACCTACCACCAGTAGAGTATCGTATTGGTCCTGGGGCATTGTAATATGTAATGCACGGATAATTGAACCTACCTCCAGTAGAGTATCGTATTGGTCCTGGGGCATTGTAGTATGTAATGCACGGGTAATTGAACCTACCTCCAGTAGAGTGTCGTATTGATACTGGGGCATTGTAGCATGTAATGAACGGATAATTGAACCTACCACCAGTAGAGTATCGTATTGGTCCTGAGACATTGTAGTATGTAATGCACGGGTAATTGAACCCACCTCCAGTAGAGTATCGTATTGGTCCTGAGGCATTGTAGTATGTAATGCACGGATAACCTACCTCCAGTAGAGTATCGTATTGGTCCTGGGGCATTGTAGTATGTAATGCACGGATAACCTACCACCAGTAGAGTATCGTATTGGTCCTGAGACATTGTAGCATGTAATGCACGGATAACCTACCTCCAGTAGAGTATCGTATTGGTCCTGAGGCATTGTAATATGTAATGCACGGATAATCTACCTCCAGTAGAGTATCGTATTGGTCCTGAGGCATTGTAATATGTAATGCACGGATAACCTACCTCCAGTAGAGTATCGTATTGGTCCTGAGGCATTGTAATATGTAATGCACGGATAACCTACCTCCAGTAGAGTATCGTATTGGTCCTGAGGCATTGTAATATGTAATGCACGGATAACCTACCACCAGTAGAGTATCGTATTGGTCCTGAGGCATTGTAATATGTAATGCACGGATAACCTACCTCCATTAGAGTATCGTATTGGTCCTGGGGCATTGTAGTATGTAATGCACGGATAATTGAACCTACCTCCAGTAGAGTATCGTATTGGTCCTGGGGCATTATAGTATGTTATGCACGGGTAATTGAACCCATCTCCAGTAGAGTATCGTATTGGTCCTGAGGCATTGTAGTATGTAATGAACGGATAACCTACCTCCAGTAGAGTATCGTATTGGTCCTGGGGCATTGTAGCATGTAATGTACGGATAATTGAACCTACCTCCAGTAGAGTATCGTATTGGTCCTGGGGCATTGTATCATGTAATGTACGGATAACCTACCTCCAGTAGAGTATCGTATTGGTCCTTGGGCATTGTAGCATGTAATGCACGGATAGCAAACCTCCAGTAGAGTATCGTATTGGTCCTTGGGCATTGTAGTATGTAATGCACGGATAATTGAACCTACCTCAAGTAGAGTATCGTATTGGTCCTGGGGCATTGTAGTATGTAATGCACGGATAATTGAACCTACCACCAGTAGAGTATCGTATTGGTCCTGGGGCATTGTAGTATGTAATGCACGGATAACCTACCACCAGTAGAGTATCGTATTGGTCCTGGGGCATTGTAGCATGTAATTCACGAATAACATACCACCAGTAGAGTATCGTATTTGTCCTGAGGCATTGTAGTATGTAATGCACGGATAACCTACCTCCAGTAGAGTATCGTATTGGTCCTGGATGCACGAAACACCCAGTAGAGTTTTGAGGCATTGTAGTATGTAATGCACGGATAACCTACCTCCAGTAGAGTATCGTATTGGTCCTGAGGCATTGTAGTATGTAATGCACGGATAACCTACCTCCAGTAGAGTATCGTATTGGTCCTGAGGCATTGTAATATGTAATGCACGGATAACCTACCTCCAGTAGAGTATCGTATTGGTCCTGAGGCATTGTAATATGTAATGCACGGATAACCTACCTCCAGTAGAGTATCGTATTGGTCCTGAGGCATTGTAGTATGTAATGCACGGATAACCTACCTCCAGTAGAGTATCGTATTGGTCCTGGGGCATTGTAGTATGTAATGCACGGATAACCTACCACCAGTAGAGTATCGTATTGGTCCTGAGGCATTGTAGTATGTAATGCACGGATAACCTACCTCCAGTAGAGTATCGTATTGGTCCTGAGGCATTGTAGTATGTAATGCACGGATAACCTACCTCCAGTAGAGTATCGTATTGGTCCTGAGGCATTGTAATATGTAATGCACGGATAACCTACCTCCAGTAGAGTATCGTATTGGTCCTGAGGCATTGTAGTATGTAATGCACGGATAACCTACCTCCAGTAGAGTATCGTATTGGTCCTGAGGCATTGTAGTATGTAATGCACGGATAACCTACCTCCAGTAGAGTATCGTATTGGTCCTGAGGCATTGTAGTATGTAATGCACGGATAACCTACCTCCAGTAGAGTATCGTATTGGTCCTGAGGCATTGTAGTATGTAATGCACGGATAACCTACCACCAGTAGAGTATCGTATTGGTCCTGGGGCATTGTAGCATGTAATGCACGAATAACCTACCACCAGTAGAGTATCGTATTGGTCCTGAGGCATTGTAGTATGTAATGCACGGATAACCTACCTCCAGTAGAGTATCGTATTGGTCCTGGGGCATTGTAGTATGTAATGCACGGATAACCTACCTCCAGTAGAGTATCGTATTGGTCCTGAGGCATTGTAGTATGTAATGCACGGATAACCTACCTCCAGTAGAGTATCGTATTGGTCCTGGGGCATTGTAGTATGTAATGCACGGATAACCTACCACCAGTAGAGTATCGTATTGGTCCTGAGGCATTGTAGTATGTAATGCACGGATAACCTACCACCAGTAGAGTATCGTATTGGTCCTGAGGCATTGTAATATGTAATGCACGGATAACCTACCTCCAGTAGAGTATCGTATTGGTCCTGAGGCATTGTAATATGTAATGCACGGATAACCTACCTCCAGTAGAGTATCGTATTGGTCCTGAGGCATTGTAATATGTAATGCACGGATAACCTACCTCCAGTAGAGTATCGTATTGGTCCTGAGGCATTGTAGTATGTAATGCACGGATAACCTACCACCAGTAGAGTATCGTATTGGTCCTGAGGCATTGTAATATGTAATGCACGGATAACCTACCTCCAGTAGAGTATCGTATTGGTCCTGAGGCATTGTAGTATGTAATGCACGGATATAACCTACCTCCAGTAGAGTATCGTATTGGTCCTGGGGCATTGTAGTATGTAATGCACGGGTAATAACCTACCTCCAGTAGAGTATCGTATTGGTCCTGGGGCATTGTAGCATGTAATGCACGGATAATTGAACCTACCACCAGTAGAGTATCGTATTGGTCCTGAGGCATTGTAGTATGTAATGCACGGATAATTGAACCTACCTCCAGTAGAGTATCGTATTGGTCCTGGGGCATTGTAGTATGTAATGCACGGGTAATTGAACCCACCTCCAGTAGAGTATCGTATTGGTCCTGAGGCATTGTAGTATGTAATGCACGGATAACCTACCTCCAGTAGAGTATCGTATTGGTCCTGGGGCATTGTAGTATGTAATGCACGGATAACCTACCACCAGTAGAGTATCGTATTGGTCCTGAGGCATTGTAGCATGTAATGCACGGATAACCTACCTCCAGTAGAGTATCGTATTGGTCCTGAGGCATTGTAATATGTAATGCACGGATAACCTACCTCCAGTAGAGTATCGTATTGGTCCTGAGGCATTGTAATATGTAATGCACGGATAACCTACCTCCAGTAGAGTATCGTATTGGTCCTGAGGCATTGTAGTATGTAATGCACGGATAACCTACCTCCAGTAGAGTATCGTATTGGTCCTGAGGCATTGTAGTATGTAATGCACGGATAACCTACCACCAGTAGAGTATCGTATTGGTCCTGAGGCATTGTAGCATGTAATGCACGGATAACCTACCTCCAGTAGAGTATCGTATTGGTCCTGAGGCATTGTAATATGTAATGCACGGATAACCTACCTCCAGTAGAGTATCGTATTGGTCCTGAGGCATTGTAATATGTAATGCACGGATAACCTACCTCCAGTAGAGTATCGTATTGGTCCTGAGGCATTGTAATATGTAATGCACGGATAACCTACCACCAGTAAAGTATCGTATTGGTCCTGAGACATTGTAGTATGTAATGCAAGGATAACCTACCACCAGTAAAGTATCGTATTGGTCCTTAGACATTGTAGTATGTAATGCACGGATAACCTACCACCAGTAAAGTATCGTATTGGTCCTGAGACATTGTAGTATGTAATGCACGGATAACCTACCACCATTAAGTATCGTATTGGTCCTGAGACATTGTAGTATGTAATGCACGGATAACCTACCACCAGTAAAGTATCGTATTGGTCCTGGGGCATTGTAGTATGTAATGCACGGATAACCTACCACCAGTAGAGTATCGTATTGGTCCTGGGGTATTGTAGTATGTAATGCACGGATAATTGAACCTACCTCCAGAAGAGTATCGTAGTGGTCCTGGGGCATTGTAGTATGTAATACAGGGATAATTGAACCTACCTCCAGTAGAGTATCGTATTGGTCCTGGGGCATTGTAGTATGTTATGCACGGGTAATTGAACCCACCTCCAGTAGAGTATCGTATTGGTCCTGAGGCATTGTAGTATGTAATGCACGGATAACCTACCTCCAGTAGAGTATCGTATTGGTCCTGGGGCATTGTAGCATGTAATGCACGGATAATTGAACCTACCTCAAGTAGAGTATCGTATTGGTCCTGGGGCATTGTATCATGTAATGTACGGATAACCTACCTCCAGTAGAGTATCGTATTGGTCCTGAGGCATTGTATCATGTAATGCACGGATAGCAAACCTCCAGTAGAGTATCGTATTGGTCCTGGGGCATTGTAGCATGTAATGCACGGATAACCTACCTCCAGTAGAGTATCGTATTGGTCCTGAGGCATTGTAGTATGTAATGCACGGATAACCTACCACCAGTAAGTATCGTATTGGTCCTGAGGCATTGTAGTATGTAATGCACGGATAACCTACCACCAGTAGAGTATCGTATTGTTCCTGGGGCATTGTAGTATGTAATGTACGGATAACCTACCTCCAGTAGAGTATCGTATTGGTCCTGAGACATTGTAGTATGTAATGCACGGATAACCTACCTCCAGTAGAGTATCGTATTGGTCCTGAGGCATTGTAGTATGTAATGCACGGATAACCTACCTCCAGTAGAGTATCGTATTGGTCCTGGGGCATTGTAGCATGTAATGCACGGATAATTGAACCTACCTCCAGTAGAGTATCGTATTGGTCCTGAGGCATTGTAGTATGTAATGCACGGATAACCTACGCAAATTGGTCCTGAGGCATTGTAGTATGTAATGCACGGATAACCTACCTCCAGTAGAGTATCGTATTGGTCCTGGGGCATTGTAGTATGTAATGCACGGATAACCTACCACCAGTAGAGTATCGTATTGGTCCTGGGGCATTGTAGTATGTAATGCACGGATAACTACCTCCAGTAGAGTATCGTATTGGTCCTGGGGCATTGTAGTATGTAATGCACGGATAACCTACCTCCAGTAGAGTATCGTATTGGTCCTGAGGCATTGTAGTATGTAATGCACGGATAACCTACCTCCAGTAGAGTATCGTATTGGTCCTGAGGCATTGTAGTATGTAATGCACGGATAACCTACCTCCAGTAGAGTATCGTATTGGTCCTGAGGCATTGTAGTATGTAATGCACGGATAACCTACCTCCAGTAGAGTATCGTATTGGTCCTGGGGCATTGTAGCATGTAATGCACGGATAACCTACCTCCAGTAGAGTATCGTATTGGTCCTGAGGCATTGTAGCATGTAATGCACGGATAACATACCTCCAGTAGAGTATCGTATTGGTCCTGGGGCATTGTAGTATGTAATGCACGGATAACCTACCTCCAGTAGAGTATCGTATTGGTCCTGAGGCATTGTAGTATGTAATGCACGGATAACCTACCACCAGTAGAGTATCGTATTGGTCCTGAGGCATTGTAGTATGTAATGCACGGATAACCTACCACCAGTAGAGTATCGTATTGGTCCTGGGGCATTGTAGTATGTAATGCACGGATAACCTACCTCCAGTAGAGTATCGTATTGGTCCTGAGGCATTGTAGTATGTAATGCACGGATAACCTACCTCCAGTAGAGTATCGTATTGGTCCTGAGGCATTGTAGTATGTAATGCACGGATAACCTACCTCCAGTAGAGTATCGTATTGGTCCTGGGGCATTGTAGCATGTAATGCACGGATAATTGAACCTACCTCCAGTAGAGTATCGTATTGGTCCTGAGGCATTGTAGTATGTAATGCACGGATAACCTACCTCCAGTAGAGTATCGTATTGGTCCTGAGGCATTGTAGTATGTAATGCACGGATAACCTACCACCAGTAAGTATCGTATTGGTCCTGGGGCATTGTAGCATGTAATGCACGGATAACCTACCTCCAGTAGAGTATCGTATTGGTCCTGAGGCATTGTAGCATGTAATGCACGGATAACCTACCTCCAGTAGAGTACTATTGGCCTGAGGCATTGTAATATGTAATGCACGGATAACCTACCTCCAGTAGAGTATCGTATTGGTCCTGAGGCATTGTAGTATGTAATGCACGGATAACCTACCTCCAGTAGAGTATCGTATTGGTCCTGAGGCATTGTAATATGTAATGCACGGATAACCTACCACCAGTAAAGTATCGTATTGGTCCTGAGACATTGTAGTATGTAATGCACGGATAACCTACCACCAGTAGAGTATCGTATTGGTCCTGAGGCATTGTAGTATGTAATGCACGGATAACCTACCTCCAGTAGAGTATCGTATTGGTCCTGAGACATTGTAGTATGTAATGCACGGATAACCTACCTCCAGTAGAGTATCGTATTGGTCCTGAGGCATTGTAGTATGTAATGCACGGATAACCTACCTCCAGTAGAGTATCGTATTGGTCCTGAGGCATTGTAGTATGTAATGCACGGATAACCTACCTCCAGTAGAGTATCGTATTGGTCCTGGGGCATTGTAGTATGTAATGCACGGATAATTGAACCTACCTCCAGTAGAGTATCGTATTGGTCCTGAGGCATTGTAGTATGTAATGCACGGATAACCTACCTCCAGTAGAGTATCGTATTGGTCCTGAGGCATTGTAGTATGTAATGCACGGATAACCTACCACCAGTAGAGTATCGTATTGGTCCTGAGGCATTGTAGTATGTAATGCACGGATAACCTACCTCCAGTAGAGTATCGTATTGGTCCTGAGGCATTGTAGTATGTAATGCACGGATAACCTACCTCCAGTAGAGTATCGTATTGGTCCTGGGGCATTGTAGTATGTAATGCACGGATAACCTACCTCCAGTAGAGTATCGTATTGGTCCTGGGGCATTGTAGTATGTAATGCACGGATAACCTACCTCCAGTAGAGTATCGTATTGGTCCTGAGGCATTGTAGCATGTAATGCACGGATAACCTACCTCCAGTAGAGTATCGTATTGGTCCTGAGGCATTGTAGTATGTAATGCACGGGAATAACCTACCTCAAGTAGAGTATCGTATTGGTCCTGAGGCATTGTAGTATGTAATGCACGGATAACCTACCTCCAGTAGAGTATCGTATTGGTCCTGAGGCATTGTAGCATGTAATGCACGGATAACCTACCTCCAGTAGAGTATCGTATTGGTCCTGAGGCATTGTAA
>CM026403.1:55765251-55796924 GCA_014843695.1 Archivesica marissinica
CCTCATAGAAGCACCTCTTGACGCCATTACCAATACAATATACATTAACCCTTTCCCTCATAGAAGCACCTCTCGACGCCATTACCAATACAATATACATTAACCCTTCCCCTCATAGAAGCACCTCTCGACGCCATTACCAATACAATATACATTAACCCTTCCCCTCATAGAAGCACCTCTCGACGCCATTACCAATACAATATACATTAACCCTTCCCCTCATAGAAGCACCTCTCGACGCCATTACCAATACAATATACATTAACCCTTCCCCTCATAGAAGCACCTCTCGACACCATTACCAATACAATATACATTAACCCTTCCCCTCATAGAAGCACCTCTCGACGCCATTACCAATACAATATACATTAACCCTTCCCCTCATAGAAGCACCTCTTGACGCCATTACCAATACAATATACATTGACAATGTAGTAGCCAAACCAATGTTCATAATGCAGGCCAGAATCTTGTGTAGTCCCAGTAATATCTATGGAGGTGGGATAGATATGGCGACTACTGCATGATAGATAAATGACTGTCGTTATATAGAGATATAATAGTATATTAACCTAAATCTCTATGAAGGAAAGGGTTATGGACGCGACATTTTAGGGAGAAATGACTATTTCGCCCACATCGCCCTCTAAAATGATCCCTGAGGAGTATCAATACATTTTGTAAGAAATGCAAATGAAAGGTGCATGAATGGTAGACATGGTATGTCTAATATGGTCAATCAGAATTATTTTGTGATGTGTGATAAAGTCATGTGTTTATAACTAAAAGAATATAGAACCAGATCAACCGCCACGAAATGTGCCGTCTCATCAGGTTCTATGCTGTTTGCTATTCAGATGATATTGCTAAGACACTTGGCTATGTAGCAAACAACATAGATCCTGATCAGCATGTAGCGTCACACTGCGGCTGATCTGGATCTATGTTGTTTGCAAAAGCCATTAAATGTATCCAGAATGAAATGTGTTAATGATCCAAGTGGAAAGTGAGTTTGATCCCCTGTCCTACCATTATAATGTTAACCCGTAACCTGCCAATCACAACTAAAGTCGCTTTTGCAAACATCATAGGGCCAGATCAGACAGCACAGAACAGTTCCTTTTTGTTGAAGTTGTGATAATACTATAATTATAAATGCGGGTCTAAAAGGCGTTGCGAACGTGAAAGCCCATCCGGTTGACGAATCCATCTTTCAAGGGTGGGACTGTCTGTCCGCCTGAAGACGATCAAGCTTTCTGATGAACTATGTTTTGAATGAAATGCAAAATTCCCCCTTGAGAAATCTCTGATTCCCTTCTTTTCTCTATATAAATGTTTTTGAATACCCAGTTTTGGAATGAAGCGGTGAGTTGTAAAATCTACTCTTGAGGTAGTCCCACGTTGGGCGCCAGAATGCTGCGCATGGTACAGAAGTCAATTGTGTGACAATTTCTTCTCAATATCTTCAAACTAAATCTTAAAAATGTGATTTCTGCACACATCCATAAATTGTCTGCTGCCCTTTCCTCGGTATTCCAAATGTAATTTATCAGGAGCTTCTCAATATTGTCGCTATTTTCTCCGGAGAGTAAAATGCAGAAATGTTCTAAATCAATCCATAGTCTGCATAAGACCTGTGGCAGTTTGTGCTGAACTTGGTGTTTTTGTCACAGTCTCGCATAGATTGCATAAGACCTGTGGCAGTATGTGCTGAACTTGGTGTTTTTGTCACAGTCTCGCATAGATTGCATAAGACCTGTGGCAGTTTGTGCTGAACTTGGTGTTTTTGTCACAGTCTCGCATAGATTGCATAAGACCTGTGGCAGTTTGTGCTGAACTTGGTGTTTTTGTCACAGTCTCGCATAGATTGCTTCAATAGAATTTGTATAGGATTATATTCGAAAAGACCGTTTACTTAATATCGGCAGAATAAATAACACACTATTTTGCATGAAGTTTGATGCTGCCATTATTTACCAGTGACTATGTTACCGACCTGTTCTCGATATATCAGTTTGTTTCAGTATGAAAAATTGCAAGCCTGAATCATAGTACATGACTGTATTATAGAAATAATAAGTCCAATTACCACCTTTATGCATACAGAGCATCTTTGTAATGTAGAGCTTATACCCTGGCTTTGACCGTTACATGATCATATTTGAGGTGACCGATTAAAGGTAGGAACAATTGATTGGCTCTACTGCTGTGATTTCATGCAGATGTGAAAGTGGTGGTTTCGTAATTATCTCACAGTTTAATTTAAATGAAATTGAAATGTTCAGTTTATTGTTGCTGCTCTGAAAACCTCCATATCAATAGATCCAGGTATGATCTCTGTAAGTTATGTTGCTGCTCTGCAAACCGCCATATCAATAGATCCAGGTATGATCTCTGTAAGTTATGTTGCTGCTCAGCAAACCTCATATCAATAGATCCAGGTATGATCTCTGTAAGTTATGTTGCTGCTCTGCAAACCTCCATGCCAATGACGACAATATGTCCATGTGTGAGTATGCTTAGCTATGTTGGGATATATCCGGTATTACTGTAAGCTATGTTGGGATATATCCCAGTATTACTGTAAGCTATGTTGGGATATATCCCGGTATTACTGTAAGCTATGTTGGGATATATCCCGGTATTACTGTAAGCTATGTTGGGATATATCCCAGTATTACTGTAAGCTATGTTGGGATATATCCGGTATTACTGTAAGCTATGTTGGGATATATCCCGGTATTACTGTAAGCTATGTTGGGATATATCCCGGTATTATTGTAAGCTATGTTGGGATATATCCCGTATTACTGTAAGCTATGTTGGGATATATCCCAGTATTACTGTAAGCTATGTTGGGATATATCCCAGTATTACTGTAAGCTATGTTGGGATATATCCCGGTATTACTGTAAGCCATGTTGGGATATATCCCGGTATTACTGTAAGCTATGTTGGGATATATCCGGTATTACTGTAAGCTATGTTGGGATATATCCCAGTATTACTGTAAGCTATGTTGGGATATATCCCGGTATTACTGTAAGCTATGTTGGGATATATCCGGTATTACTGTAAGCTATGTTGGGATATATCCGGTATTACTGTAAGCTATGTTGGGATACATCCCAGTATTACTGTAAGCTATGTTGGGATATATCCCGGTATTACTGTAAGCTATGTTGGGATATATCCCGGTATTACTGTAAGCTATGTTGGGATATATCCCGGTATTACTGTAAGCTATGTTGGGATATATCCGGTATTACTGTAAGCTATGTTGGGATATATCCGGTATTACTGTAAGCTATAATGGGATATATCCCGGTATTACTGTAAGCTATGTTGGGATATATCCGGTATTACTGTAAGCTATGTTGGGATATATCCGGTATTACTGTAAGCTATGTTGGGATATATCCCAGTATTACTGTAAGCTATGTTGGGATATATCCCAGTATTACTGTAAGCTATGTTGGGATATATCCGGTATTACTGTAAGCTATGTTGGGATATATCCGGTATTACTGTAAGCTATGTTGGGATACATCCCAGTATTACTGTAAGCTATGTTGGGATATATCCCGGTATTACTGTAAGCTATGTTGGGATATATCCCGGTATTACTGTAAGCTATGTTGGGATATATCCCGGTATTACTGTAAGCTATGTTGGGATATATCCGGTATTACTGTAAGCTATGTTGGGATATATCCGGTATTACTGTAAGCTATAATGGGATATATCCCGGTATTACTGTAAGCTATGTTGGGATATATCCGGTATTACTGTAAGCTATGTTGGGATATATCCGGTATTACTGTAAGCTATGTTGGGATATATCCGGTATTACTGTAAGCTATGTTGGGATATATCCCGGTATTACTGTAAGCTATGTTGGGATATATCCCGTATTACTGTAAGCTATGTTGGGATATATCCGGTATTACTGTAACTATGTTGGATATATCCGGTATTACTGTAAGCTATAATGGGATATATCCCGTATTATTGTAAGCTATGTTGGGATATATCCCGGTATTACTGTAAGCTATGTTGGGATATATCCCGGTATTATTGTAAGCTATGTTGGGATATATCCCGGTATTACTGTAAGCTATGTTGGGATATACCCGGTATTACTGTAAGCTATGTTGGGATATATCCCAGTATTACTGTAAGCTATGTTGGGATATATCCCGGTATTACTGTAAGCTATGTTGGGATATATCCCGGTATTACTGTAAGCTATGTTGGGATATATCCCGGTATTACTGTAAGCTATAATGGGATATATCCCGGTATTACTGTAAGCTATGATGGGATATATCCCGGTATTACTGTAAGCTATGTTGGGATATATCCCGGTATTACTGTAAGCTATGTTGGGATATACCCGGTATTACTGTAAGCTATGTTGGGATATATCCCAGTATTACTGTAAGCTATGTTGGGATATATCCCGGTATTACTGTAAGCTATGTTGGGATATATCCCGGTATTACTGTAAGCTATGTTGGGATATATCCCGGTATTACTGTAAGCTATAATGGGATATATCCCGGTATTACTGTAAGCTATAATGGGATATATCCCGGTATTACTGTAAGCTATGTTGGGATATATCCCGGTATTACTGTAAGCTATGTTGGGATATATCCCGGTATTACTGTAAGCTATGTTGGGATATATCCCGGTATTACTGTAAGCTATGTTGGGATATATCCCGGTATTACTGTAAGCTATGTTGGGATATATCCCGGTATTACTGTAAGCTATGTTGGGATATATCCCGGTATTACTGTAAGCTATGTTGGGATATATCCCGGTATTACTGTAAGCTATGTTGGGATATATCCCGGTATTACTGTAAGCTATGTTGGGATATATCCCGGTATTACTGTAAGCTATGTTGGGATATATCCCGGTATTACTGTAAGCTATGTTGGGATATACCCGGTATTACTGTAAGCTATGTTGGGATATATCCCGGTATTACTGTAAGCTATGTTGGGATATATCCCGGTATTACTGTAAGCTATGTTGGGATATATCCCGGTATTACTGTAAGTTATAATGGGATATATCCCGGTATTACTGTAAGCTATGTTGGGATATATCCCGGTATTACTGTAAGCTATGTTGGGATATATCCCGGTATTACTGTAAGCTATGTTGGGATATATCCGGTATTATTGTAAGCTATGTTGGGATATATCCGGTATTATTGTAAGCTATGTTGGGATATATCCTGGTATTACTGTAAGCTATGTTGGGATATATCCGGTATTACTGTAAGCTATGTTGGGATATATCCGGTATTACTGTAAGCTATGTTGGGATATATCCCGGTATTACTGTAAGCTATGTTGGGATATATCCCGGTATTACTGTAAGCCAGAATGTAACCGAACATATTTTGTTTGTCCTTCATGCGTAATAATGGACAAAAATGGCATGCCTAATAAACTTTGCTCTTAATAACTTTGCGTTTAATAAACGCTGCTGGTATGACATAATAACACTGCTTGTATGACATCATAACACTGCTTGTATGACATCATAACACTGCTTGTATGATGTCATAACACTGCTTGTATGACATCATAACACTGCTTGTATGACATCATAACACTGCTTGTATGACGTCATAACGCTGCTTGTATGATGTCATAACACTGCTTGTATGACATCATAACACTGCTTGTATGATGTCATAGCACTGCTTGTATGATGTCATAGCACTGCTTGTATGACATCATAACACTGCTTGTATGATGTCATAACACTGCTTGTATGATGTCATAACACTGCTTGTATGATGTCATAACACTGCTTGTATGACATCATAACACTGCTTGTATGATGTCATAACACTGCTTGTATGATGTCATAACACTGCTTGTATGACATCATAACACTGCTTGTATGATGTCATAACACTGCTTGTATGATGTCATAACACTGCTTGTATGATGTCATAACACTGCTTGTATGACATCATAACACTGCTTGTATGATGTCATAACACTGCTTGTATGATGTCATAACACTGCTTGTATGATGTCATAACACTGCTTGTATGATGTCATAAACTGCTTGTATGACATCATAAAACTGCTTGTATGACATCATAACACTGCTTGTATGACATCATAACACTGCTTGTATGACATCATAACACTGCTTGTATGATGTCATAACACTGCTTGTATGACATCATAACACTGCTTGTATGACATCATAACACTGCTTGTATGACATCATAACGCTGCTTGTATGATGTCATAACACTGCTTGTATGACATCATAACACTGCTTGTATGACATCATAACACTGCTTGTATGATGTCATAACACTGCTTGTATGATGTCATAACACTGCTTGTATGATGTCATAACACTGCTTGTATGACATCATAACACTGCTTGTATGATGTCATAACACTGCTTGTATGATGTCATAACACTGCTTGTATGATGTCATAAACTGCTTGTATGACATCATAAAACTGCTTGTATGACATCATAACACTGCTTGTATGACATCATAACACTGCTTGTATGACATCATAACACTGCTTGTATGATGTCATAACACTGCTTGTATGACATCATAACACTGCTTGTATGACATCATAACACTGCTTGTATGACATCATAACGCTGCTTGTATGATGTCATAACACTGCTTGTATGACATCATAACACTGCTTGTATGACATCATAACACTGCTTGTATGATGTCATAACACTGCTTGTATGATGTCATAACACTGCTTGTATGATGTCATAACACTGCTTGTATGACATCATAACACTGCTTGTATGATGTCATAACACTGCTTGTATGATGTCATAACACTGCTTGTATGATGTCATAACACTGCTTGTATGATGTCATAACACTGCTTGTATGATGTCATAAAACTGCTTGTATGACATCATAACACTGCTTGTATGACATCATAACACTGCTTGTATGACATCATAACACTGCTTGTATGACATCATAACGCTGCTTGTATGATGTCATAACACTGCTTGTATGATGTCATAACACTGCTTGTATGACATCATAACACTGCTTGTATGATGTCATAACACTGCTTGTATGACATCATAACACTGCTTGTATGACATCATAACACTGCTTGTATGACATCATAACGCTGCTTGTATGATGTCATAACACTGCTTGTATGATGTCATAACACTTTGTTGTTTGCTTGTATGATGTCATAACACTGCTTGTATGACATCATAACACTGCTTGTATGATGTCATAACACTGCTTGTATGATGTCATAACACTGCTTGTATGATGTCATAACACTGCTTGTATGACATCATAACGCTGCTTGTATGACATCATAACGCTGCTTGTATGACATCATAACACTGCTTGTATGACATCATAACACTGCTTGTATGACATCATAACACTGCTTGTATGACATCATAACACTGCTTGTATGACGTCATAATGCTGCTTGTATGACGTCATAACGCTGTTTGTATGATGTCATAATGCTGCTTGTATGACATCATGATGCTGCTTGTATGACATCATAACCCTGCTTGTATGACGTCATAATGCTGCTTGTATGACGTCATAACGCTGCTTGTATGACGTCATAACGCTGCTTGTATGACGTCATAACGCTACTTGTATGACGTCATAGTTATGTTCCTAGATGTGATAAACTTCAGGTCATGAATATTGATAGTCTTTCCTCCCTAAAACTTCTCGCCTTGTGTATTTTTGTATATTTTCTCCACCTCTCCTAATAAATGAATATTTATAAGACACTAACCTAATATTCTGTATATATTTTCAGTTGACCATGAATGACTTTAGTGTTCACAGAATTATCGGTAGAGGAGGTTTTGGTGAAGTATATGGTTGCAGGAAGGCGGACACTGGTAAAATGTAAGTACAGTCAAACCTGTGTTAGTGGCCACCTCCATTAAGCAGCCACTTTCCAGATTCCCAATATGTTGTTTTCATTATACATTTGACCTCTATTAAGCAGCCAACCTGTGCTAAGCAGCCACTTTCCAGATTCCCTTGGCTGGCTGCTTAAGACAGGTTTGACTGTAAACACCATTTGTATTGACCATCAACAAAGGTAAGGGGCTTGGAAAAGGGTCAGATTGTGACAGCTAGTGATGTGCCGTATATATATTGTGTGTTACACCGTAAAATGTGTATCAAGAAATATTACATTAAAGCGATATTACATCGTAGAAAACCCCAAAAATGCGTACAAATTCTTCCGAAGTACTTCGAACACTTTATGTTTTGCGATCTACAAACTCTCAAAAGTGAAAATAGGATTTCCTATAACGGTCAGATACGCTCCTGAATAGTGTTTTTTATTGGAGTCTATGGCAAGTTCGTGCTACTATCTATATTTAGAGATAATTTAAATCAGATTAGTCTAAAAATAAGTACAGTCAAACATGTGCTAATGACAACCTGTTAATAATGACCACCTGCCGACCACGATATACGGCCAGTCAAAACTATTCCCGGCAAGCCAAAATTAACACTGACCAACGCCACATGTTGTCATCTTTCAAAGTTGTG
The DNA here is from genome assembly GCA_014843695.1 of Archivesica marissinica. Taxonomy (NCBI): domain Eukaryota; kingdom Metazoa; phylum Mollusca; class Bivalvia; order Venerida; family Vesicomyidae; genus Archivesica; species Archivesica marissinica. Next base: position 55,773,851 of record CM026403.1, read on the forward strand.
AAAAATAAGTGGTCACTAGTACATCGATTTGTAGACAGTTAGGCGATTCGTATGTCTCCCGGCCTGTTTGATTAGGTCCCTGGATTACATGTTTGTTTGTTACATGTTCTAATCTTAGAAGGAGTATGTATAGTTATCGACCATCGGCTCCAAGGTCAGCCTTAATTGAGTAACCACACTTTTCTTAACTTATTTATGGAAGTGGTCATACAATTCCCTTTCCGAGAGCCAAATAAAACAATCGGCGGCGTATTATACTGCCTCCTGATTTCCAAATGACGTTTATTAACGTCGCATTTCATTGGCTTAACTGAGGAGATTTCCTGTACTATTTTCAAAATAAACCAATGAAAAACGAGTTTATAAAAGAATAATTTAGCATCCAGGCAAGTTTTCAAACATTCTGCCAAAACTCAAATCAGTAAAAAATAGCATTGAAGACGTAGAATATTTTGATTTTTGTTACAATGGCTGCCGATTCATATGAAAATATGAGCATTTACTATATGATTCAGTTAAATAGTAACAAACAATCACTTTTCTTGGCTTAATTCTGACAACCTTCCAAACGATCTTGAGTTTTCGTCCATAAAAGAAAATCGAAGACTTTGACTTACCTCAACGGTCGCAGTGGAGTTTGAATCTTTGAATGACCGGAGCAATCACGTAAAAAATGATTTTATCGGTCCACCACCAGGTCCTAATGTGACTTTCCCAATAGATTCCAGGAAAATTTATTTTTTGAAATTTATTTCCCTCATGCCATTAAGTCTTATTCAGCTTCTCCCTTGTTGTGCTGCAAATAAAACAATTTAGACATATTGCCGTTGCCGTCGTCTGTCCGGCCGTCCATCCATTCACACACAGAGGTATACTTATGCTACTATGAGAACAGTCTATTGTCTAGTTATGTATAGGATATAAGCCGAAAACGATCCAATATGTAAAATATTGGACTGTGTGAGGCGCGTAGCACAGAAAACAGTACCAATATTTTACATATTGGATCCGTTTGAGGCTTATATCTTACTTAAAACACACACTTATATCACAAGATCCTACTAATTAAAATTGTTAATTATTACATTTACGCGTAGTATTTAATATAATACGCCTTTTAACACCAGTCCAATATTAATAATAATGGACTGCAACGGTATGACATCACGATAGTGTTTTAAGTTAGGTGACTCATGTGACTAAAAGAACAATAGAGAGAACAACAGGGTAGTCACACTAGATCATTCTGTGTGTCCGTCCGTCTGTCCAAGGTGTAAAATATCTAACTCTGAATTATGGGATTTATGTAATATGCATTTAGAAACATTATTCTGGCAATGTACTGTACAAAACCAATGTAATATCTGACAAATGTATAAGCTTTATGTTTAACTATGAAATAATTTTTTTTGGTATACTTGAAAAATAGTAAATATCGTAAATTATGTAATTTTATATTTGAAATGTTCATCTTTTTCCCATGTTAAACAAGTGCAAGTGTATAGGATATAAGCCGAAAACGATCCAATATGTAAAATATTGGACTGTGTGAGGCACGTAGCACAGAAAACAGTACCAATATTTTACATATTGTTGACCTACCGACTCGGAAAATCCTACTTTCGGTTTCGAGTTTGTTTTATCGCAAAAAAACAGTGTTTATTAATTGAACATAATTAGTATATACAGTTTATAATTTAAGAATGTGTAGCAGCATTGCTACCAATACGTAAAATTTGAATTTTTCAAATATCTTTTATGTCGTACGATGTAATGCTGCTTTAACTCTGAAATAAATTTTTTTGGTATACTTGAAAAATAGTAAACATCGTAAATTATGTAGTTTTTTATATTTGAAATATTTCATCTTTGGAATGAAATGCAAGAACAAATTCATGTAGTGCTTTTTTATTGCAGGTATGCCATGAAGTGTTTAGACAAAAAACGAATAAAGATGAAAGGTGGTGAAACGTTAGCGTTAAATGAACGAATAATGTTGTCTCTAGTCAGTACAGGGGTAAGTAGTGCACAATTGTTTTCATACTTTGTAATTGTTGTTTGTACACACAACTGATGGAAGGGGCAGGGCCTCTGTGGCTGAGTGGTTATGGTCACTGACTTCAAATCACTTGCCTATAATTGTTATAGGTATGAATCCCACTAAAATAGAGGAAGCTATCCACCTGGATTCCTGCGAGTCTGTGCCTAAAATAGAGGAAGCTATCCACTTGGCTCCTGGATTCCTGCGAGTCTGTGCCTAAAATAGAGGAAGCTATCCACTTGGCTCCTGGATTCCTGCGAGTCTGTGCCTAAAATAGAGGAAGCTATTCACTTGGCTCCTGGATTCCTGCGAGTCTGTGCCTAAAATAGAGGAAGCTATCCACTTGGCTCCTGGATTCCTGCGAGTCTGTGCCTAAAATAGAGGAAGCTATCCACCTGGCTCCTGGATTCCTGCGAGTCTGTGCCTAAAATAGAGGAAGCTATTCACTTGGCTCTTGGATTCCCACCAGTCTGTGCCTAAAATAGAGGAAGCTATCCACTTGGCTCTTGGATTCCCACCAGTCTGTGCCTAAAATAGAGGAAGCTATCCACCTGGCTCCTGGATTCCTGCGAGTCTGTGCCTAAAATAGAGGAAGCTATCCACCTGGCTCCTGGATTCCTGCGAGTCTGTGCCTAAAATAGAGGAAGCTATCCACCTGGCTCCTGGATTCCTGCGAGTCTGTGCCTAAAATAGAGAAGCTATTCACGGCTCTTGGATTCCCACCAGTCTGTGCCTAAAATAGAGGAAGCTATCCACTTGGCTCTTGGATTCCCACCAGTCTGTGCCTAAAATAGAGGAAGCTATCCACCTGGCTCCTGGATTCCTGCGAGTCTGTGCCTAAAATAGAGGAAGCTATCCACTTGGCTCCTGGATTCCTGCAAGTCTGTGCCTAAAATAGAGGAAGCTATTCACTTGGCTCCTGGATTCCTGCAAGTCTGTGCCTAAAATAGAGGAAGCTATCCACCTGGCTCCTGGATTCCTGCGAGTCTGTGCCTAAAATAGAGGAAGCTATCCACTTGGCTCCTGGATTCCTGCGAGTCTGTGCCTAAAATAGAGGAAGCTATCCACCTGGCTCTTGGATTCCTGCGAGTCTGTGCCTAAAATAGAGGAAGCTATCCACTTGGCTCCTGGATTCCTGCGAGTCTGTGCCTAAAATAGAGGAAGCTATCCATCTGGCTCTTGGATTCCTGTGAGTCTGTGCCTAAAATAGAGGAAGCTATCCACCTGGCTCCTGGATTCCTGCGAGTCTGTGCCTAAAATAGAGGAAGCTATCCACCTGGCTCCTGGATTCCTGCGAGTCTGTGCCTAAAATAGAGGAAGCTATCCACCTGGCTCCTGGATTCCTGCGAGTCTGTGCCTAAAATAGATGAAGCTATCCACCTGGGTCCTGGATTCCTGCGAGTCTGTGCCTAAAATAGAGGAAGCTATCCACCTGGATTCCTGCCAGTCTGTGCCTAAAATAGAGGAAGCTCTCCACCTGGATTCCTGCGAGTCTGTGCCTAAAATAGAGGAAGCTATCCACCTGGCTCCTGGATTCCTGCGAGTCTGTGCCTAAAATAGAGGAAGCTATCCACCTGGCTCCTGGATTCCCCGCCAGTCTGTGCCTAAAATAGGAGGCTGGTGTTGGGGGATGGGGATGGCAGGTGGGGGAATAAAGTGCTGATTTTGTTAGCGCCCAATAATTGCAGTCATAGTGTAATAACAGATAGGAGGCTGGTGTTGGGGGATGGGTGTGGGGGTGGCAGGTGGGGGGGTGGGGGAATAGAGTGCTCATTTTGTTAGCACCCAATAATTGGGAGTCACAGTAAATCAGCTGCAATTACAGCTAGCAATGGAAAGCACACAATGTTAATAAAGAACTAATGAATATTCATCAAATTCATGACTGTGCAAGAGATGTCTAGACCATTGTTCAGCCTGTCTGATTGATACGGTCACCACAGACTTGTGCCGAGTTAGGACATTATGAAATCCATCGGCATGCATCTAGTACCGCACGATAAGCATAATTAAGACAAATGTCAGGGGAGGGGCCTCCGTGGCTCAGTGGTTATGGTCGTTGACTTGAATTATGTATAGGATATAAGCCGAAAACGATCCAATATGTAAAATATTGGACTGTGTGAGGCGCTTAGCGCCGAAGACAGTACCGATATTTTACATATTGGATCCGTTTGAGGCTTATATCTTACTTAAAACACACACTTATATAACAAGATCCTACTAATTAAAATTGTTAATTTCGTACATGTACGCGTAGGATTTAATATTATACTCTGGCCTTTTGACAGCAGGCCAATATTAATAATAATGGATTGCAAGTACAAAGGTATGACGTCACGACACTGTTTTAACCCTTTCAACACCACAGACCTCTAAATAGGCTTACAAAAAGTGTAGATCCAGATGAGCCGGCTCGTGACGAGCCGTCTCATCAGGATCTGCACTTTTTGCCAGTGATATGACTATTTTTAGATATAATTACCCATTTTGATAAATGAACTTGTCCAAATCTGATTTTCTGATTCATTTATTGGTTTATGAATATCATGGACCAGTCCATGTGAGTTACTTGGTGTTGAAAGGGTTAATATCTTTTATAAGAGAGTACTCCTTATTGTATGTTTTACTATGATATATGTAAAATTCAATGCTATTAAATAGTTTTGCATGCTGAAAAAAAAAGGCCGTTGATTTGAACTCACTTGCCCCTCACTGCTGTAGGTTCGAATCCCACTGGGTGTCAAATTCTTTCATGTGAGAAAGCTATCCTGCTGACTTGCAGAAGGTTGGTGGTTCTACCCCTGTGCCAGTCCGTGCATGAAATACGGCTCGGGGAGGGGGGGGCACCCGTGGTCTTCCTCCACCAATAATAGCTGGAGAGTCGCCATATGACCCAAGAGCTGTTGGTGCGACTTTAAACCACCCCAAACACAAACAGAAATAACAAATAAATATCAAGTCTCCAAGGGCATGCTCTTGGCAATTGGCAGGCTGATCATGTAGCCTGATTGACCTGTGGCACAACTTGCTCAACAAAGCCCGCTATGCAATTGATAGATTAATGCTTGTGCGATAGCGTACATATACTCTGCTTTATAATTGACAGACAGTGTGATTTGCTTTGCTGGTGTACAAATCATGCTTTACAATTGACAGATAGTGTGACTTGCTTTGCTGGTGTACAAATCCTGCTTTACAAGTGACAGAGAGTGTGACTTGCTTTGCTGGTGTACAAATCCTGCTTTACAATTGACAGAGAGTGTGACTTGCTTTGCTGGTGTACAAATCCGGTTTTACAATTGACAGATAGTGTAGCTTGGTTTGCTGGTGTACAAATCCGGTTTTACAATTGACAGAGAGTGTAGCTTGGTTTGCCGGTGTACAAATCCTGCTTTACAATTGACAGAGAGTGTAGCTTGGTTTGCCGGTGTACAAATCCTGCTTTACAATTGACAGATAGTGTAGCTTGGTTTGCTGGTGTACAAATCCTGCTTTACAATTGACAGATAGTGTAGCTTGGTTTGCCGGTGTACAAATCCTGCTTTACAATTGACAGATAGTGTAGCTTGGTTTGCCAGTGTACAAATCCTGCTTTACAATTGACAGAGAGTGTGACTTGGTTTGCCAGTGTACAAATCCTGCTTTACAATTGACAGATAGTGTAGCTTGGTTTGTCGGTGTACAAATCCTGCTTTACAATTGACAGATAGTGTAGCTTGGTTTGCCAGTGTACAAATCCTGCTTTACAATTGACAGAGAGTGTGACTTGGTTTGCCGGTGTACAAATCCTGCTTTACAATTGACAGATAGTGTAGCTTGGTTTGCCGGTGTACAAATCCTGCTTTACAATTGACAGAGTGTAGCTTGGTTTGCCGGTGTACAAATTCTGCTTTACAGTTGACAGAGAGTGTAGCTTGGTTGGCTGGTGTACAAATCCTGTTATACAATTGACAGATAGTGTAGCTTGGTTTGCCAGTGTACAAATCCTGCTTTACAATTGACAGAGAGTGTGACTTGGTTTGCCGGTGTACAAATCCTGCTTTACAATTGACAGAGAGTGTAGCTTGGTTTGCTGGTGTACAAATTGTGCTTTACAATTGACAGAGAGTGTAGCTTGGTTTGCCGGTGTACAAATTCTGCTTTACAATTATTGACAGAGTGTAGCTTGGTTTGCCAGTGTACAAATTCTGCTTTACAATTATTGACAGAGAGTGTAGCTTGGTTTGCCGGTGTACAAATTCTGCTTTACAATTATTGACAAGAGAGTGTAGCTTGGTTTGCCGGTGTACAAATCCTGTTTTACAATTGACAGTGTAGCTTGCTTTGCCAGTGTACACATCCTGCTTTTCAATTGACAGAGTGTAGCTTGCTTTGCCTGTGTACACATCCTGCTTTACAATTGACAGAGAGTGTAGCTTGGTTTGCCGGTGTACAAATCCTGCTTTATAATTGACAGATAGTGTAGCTTGGTTTGCCGGTGTACAAATTCTGCTTTACAATTGACAGATAGTGTAGCTTGGTTTGCCGGTGTACAAATCATGTTTTACAATTGACATATAGTGTAGCTTGGTTTGCCGGTGTACAAATCCTGTTTTACAATAATATTAACAGATAGTGTAGCCTGCTTTGCCAGTGGCTAGCCTGCTTTGCCAGTGGCTAGCCTGCTTTGCCTTATATTTTCTCTACAAAACCTACATAGTGTCTATATATTGCACTCCATAATTGCCTATCTATGTACCAAGTAATACTTTCTTGCACCATTTGATACTATATAAAACTTCCATTATAATTGACAATTTCTAATCTAAAGCAACCTGCCTAAGGATAAAAGATAAACCTGCTTGTGTTCATAGAGATGAAATGCATCAGTACTATGCATCATAAATTGATATGGGAATTATTTTTTATTTTGTGCAACTATGCCTTGGTTGAGCTGATGGGCCGTAAAAATTGGTGCATTGATACTAAGTATCGGGAATGTCAAAGTTTTCTTTGAATTAACCTTTTCTCACGTTTAAGTGACCCAGGCATGAACACATTAGTAGTCAAACCAACATTCATATCTTAAACTGAAATGTGACACCACTTCCTGCTGTATCTTGCCGTGGCCCCACGTCCTGCTGTATCTTGCACCACTTCCTGCTGTATCTTGCCATGACACCACTTCCTGCTGTATCTTGCCGTGGCCCCACGTCCTGCTGTATCTTGCTGTGGCCCCACTTCCTGCTGTATCTTGCCGTGGCCCCACGTCCTGCTGTATCTTGCTGTGGCACCACTTCCTGCTGTATCTTGCCGTGGCCCCACGTTCTGCTGTATCTTGCACCACTTCCTGCTGTATCTTGCCATGGCACCACTTCCTGCTGTATCTTGCCACCACTTCCTGCTGTATCTTGCTGTGGCACCACTTCCTGCTGTATCTTGCCGTGGCCCCACGTCCTGCTGTATCTTGCACCACTTCCTGCTGTATCTTGCACCACTTCCTGCTGTATCTTGCACCACTTCCTGCTGTATCTTACCATGACACCACTTCCTGCTGTATCTTGCCACCACTTCCTGCTGTATCTTGCCGTGGCACCACTTCCTGCTGTATCTTGCCGTGGCACCACTTCCTGCTGTATCTTGCCATGACACCACTTCCTGCTGTATCTTGCCACCACTTCCTGCTGTATCTTGCCATGGCACCACTTCCTGCTGTATCTTGCTGTGGCACCACTTCCTGCTGTATCTTGCCACCACTTCCTGCTGTATCTTGCCGTGGCACCACTTCCTGCTGTATCTTGCCATGGCACCACTTCCTGCCGTATCTTGCTGTGGCACCACTTCCTGCTGTAACTTGCCACCACTTCCTGCTGTATCTTGGTGGCCTCACTTCCTGCTGTATCTTGGTGGCACCACTTCCTGCTGTATCTTGGTGGCCCCACTTCCTGCTGTATCTTGCCACCACTTCCTGCTGTATCTTGCTGTGGCCCTACTTCCTGCTGTATCTTGCCATGGCACCACTTCCTGCTGTATTGTGGCCCCACTTCCTGCTGTTCAAGGCAGCATTATCATCCGCCACATGTCAACTTCCTGTAATATGGAACTTGTATTGTGTATTATTGATCTGTTACTGTAGCAACTGATTTAATAATTAACAGCTTGACAGGCTGGTTTACTGCTATGCGTTATCAGTCTCCTGTCAGTTTTAGAACTAGATCTCCTGGTTCCCTCTGTCTGAATATTTGTCTGTACCACTTCTGTCGCCAATTGACAATGGAGCCAATCTGAAATACTTGGAGCCAACCAACTAAGAACCAACCAACTAAGAACCATATACCGTAATAGGAACAATACGGTAGGTCACAGATAAATATTTGAAGCACGTATTTGACAATTTTTTAAAAACAAAAAGAAAAAACAAGTTGCCCCAAATATTGTCCGCCAATTCAGATGAATATTAATGAGATGGTAAATTTTGAATTAAAAAATATACGAAAATGAAATAATTGATGTGAACGATTTCTAGGGCCGTAGGTGGACAACTCTCAATCCATTGCAGACTTTAAAATATTTATATAGAACAAAGAAGAAAAAGTAAGTTCTCAACTGGTATGTCCTGTACCATGCATGATACAGACAGAGACCCATTCCAGAATCTCCTCTGGTTCTTTTACGTGCACGGTGTAAAGTACCGACATGAGACCTTGGTTTAACGTCCCATCTGAAAGACTGTTAATTTTATTAGGGTCAGACGGGGGATCGAACCTGTGATCCCTGGATTACCAGTCCAGCGTGTTACCATATCCGTCTGTAAAAAGTTGTTTATTATAGTGTCACCCCTATATAAATAAAGGGCCAGTCATTTCTGACTTATGAGACACTTCTTTTTATGAGCATCAGTACTTCCCGAATCCTATGCTTGTATGCCAGGCTGCATGTAGGCAATCGGTAACCATTATTTAACTAGCTGGCGGCTCACCAACCGACCATATCAGAACAAACACCTGACGAGGTTCGAACCTTCGACCTCCCGCTCCTTAGTCATTATGGATAACAATTAACACATTAAAAGAAATGTTGATTTTCTATTAGCACTCGCTATAAGACGGGAAGCCACTTTGAGGCCGTAATCCGGTTGTAAAAACCGCGTCTTATAGGTGAGTATATACGGTACATTTTGGAAATATAGCTCAATTTAAATAAAGGACTACTGTGCATTTTGGAGGCAGTTGTTTAGCATTTCAAAGAGTTGATGGATTGGAAGTCGTGATAGCGCAGTAGTGGCGCGTTTGCTTCAGGTGTGAAAGATCCGGAGTTCAAGCCCTGCTGGAACCATTACGATCGTGCCCGTAGGCAAGGCATTTAAATTCCACATACCACTTCTCTCTCCCTCATGGCTATGAGGTCTCGAGAGTGATTAGTATAAGTTGTAAGAACTTGTTTCGCAATAAACTAATTTAATTTTTGTTCAATTGTCGAGAATCACTCTCGAGACCTCATTCCTGATGGAATCCATCGCCACGAGGGAGAGAGAAGAGGCATGTGGAATTTAAATGAACTGGTCCATGATATTTTTAGACAATAAATGAATAAGAAAATTACATTTGGACCAGTTCATTTATCAAAATGGGTAATTTTGTCTAAATATAGTAATATTACTGGCAAAAAGTGCAGATCCTGATGAGTTGGCTCAATTCAACCGAGGCCTTGTGTTGGTGCTTTACACCGTACACGTAAAAGAACCAGAGAAGAATGGGTCTCTGTCTGTATCATTGCACTAAATCTAAAATGACTGGCTTGGTCTACACTTTTGGTAAGCCTATTTAGAGGTCGGTTGTGTCGACAGGGTTAAAGGACAGATGAATTCTAAGGACACAGTTGTTACTCTAGTCCATACCTATCATTTTATAATAGCTGCCCAACAAATTAAGTTACTGAAGAGTGATATTGTGCCCAGAGGAGCGAAGAATGTATAGGAAGTATCAACTGGAATTGAGATTAGTGTCAGACTCCGCGTAAAACTCCTAGAGCAGTAATCATGTTAGCATGGCACATCGTATATTACATCGGCCAGAAATAATAAAGGGTAGGTTGTATTGAGAGTGGCTGGAGTATGAATATGGCCTTTCCTTTGCAGATACAGTGAAACCCCTATTAACCGAACAGTCACTGGACTGTAGGTAAAGTTCGGTTTGGTGGGGTTTTCGGTGTAGAGGTTTTTATAGTGAGGTAGATTTCTCCTAAATTAACAATTCAACTCTGAAATGTATAGAAGGAGGCTGAGACATGTTTATTTATAGTTTGGCAGTGAGACATATTTATTTATAGTTTGGCAATGTTTATTTATAGTTTGGCAATGTTTATTTATAGTTTGGCAGTGAGACATGTTTATTTATGGTTTGGCAGTGAGACATGTTTATTTATAGTTTGGCAGTGAGACATGTTTATTTATGGTTTGGCAGTGATATGTTTATTTATAGTTTGGCAGTGAGACATGTTTATTTATAGTTTGGCAGTAAGACATGGTTATTTATAGTTTGGCAATGAGACATGTTTATTTATAGTTTGGCAATGAGACATATTTATTTATAGTTTGGCAGTGAGACATGTTTATTTATAGTTTGGCAATGAGACATGTTTATTTATAGTTTGGCAGTAAGACATATTTATTTATGGTTTGGCTGTAAGAAATTTTTATTTATAGTTTGGCAGTGAGACATGTTTATTTATAGTTTGGCAGTGAGACATGTTTATTTATAGTTTGGCAGTAAGACATGGTTGTTTATAGTTTGGCAATGAGACATGTTTATTTATAGTTTGGCAGTAAGACATGTTTATTTATAGTTTGGCAATGAGTATTTATAGTTTGGCAGTGAGACATGTTTATTTATAGTTTGGCAATGAGACATGTTTATTTATAGTTTGGCAGTGAGATATGTTTATTTATAGTTTGGCAGTGAGACATGTTTATTTATAGTTTGGCAGTGAGACATGTTTATTTATGGTTTGGCAGTGAGACATGTTTATTTATAGTTTGGCATTGAGACATGTTTATTTATAGTTTGGCAGTGAGACATGTTTATTTATAGTTTGGCAGTGAGACATATTTATTTATAGTTTGGCAGTGAGACATATTTATTTATAGTTTGGCAATAAGACATGTTTATTTATAGTTTGGCAGTTAGCAAAGAACTAATTAATTGTATGTGTACAATACTATATTCTGAAATAAATAGCTGAAAGTTTGTTTAAAATAATAGATAGATAGATTTCTTTATTTATAGAGGGTGACCTAATTAGTTCTGAAGAAATCTTCCTTAGGGCTCTCTTAAATGTTTCAACACTATAGTATTAATGCACATACACAATAATTATAACGAAAGTAGCAGTTATGCCATGCAATATACATTTATAATGTTGTACAATGTAACATAAACAAATCAGGTAATGTTATCGAAATACAATAAGCATATTGAATGACAATCATTATATATATAACTTTCTAGTGTCTACCTATTAAAAAGTTGTTGTATCCATATTTTACATTTTGTCTTGAACATATTTAAAGATCTGGACGTCTTAATTTCCAATGGTAGACAGTTTCTAGATAAGACAAGTTACTGTTCAGATTACAGGGGTAAATTACAGTTGAAAATGCATCATATTTTTTTAAAAATCTACAATGAACAAAGAATGGTACTATACAGTTTGGGAACCAAGAAATGTGTTTGGTTTGTAGGGAATTCCAGTTTAGATGGGTTCCGGTTATGAGGGGTTGCTAGAGTATATGCATGGTTGGTTGGACTGTTTTTACCTTTCGTTGAAAATGCTCGAGTAGAGTCTTCACATCATATTAACCCATTCAACACCAAGTAACTGCCATAGACTGGTCCATGACATTCTTAGACCAATAAATGAATAAGAAAATTACATTCGGACCAGTTCATTTATCAAAATGGGTAAATTATTTAAAAAAAATTGTAATATTACCTGCAAAAAGTGCAGATCCTGATGAGACGGCTCGTTACGAGCCGGCTCATCTGGATCTACACTTTTTGTAAGCCTATTGAGAGGTCTGTGGTGTTGAAAGGGTTAAATGCACGAGAAACACTTGTTTCATTTTGAGTGCTATGCATTTGTAATCTATCGTGCAAACCTGAATGTAATGAATGCTTTTTCATAATAGATGAGATATTTAAGAATTATTTTTTGTATATGCGTTACTTATTGGCGAATAATTCAGGATTTGGAGTTTTGACGCGTAAGAATTAATCTCGCTGGCTGTAGACCTAAGTTGTTCATTCCGGCACTCTGAATGACAAACCGTGTTATATTCGCCAATAAATAACGCAAGTACAGATATGATTTTGATTATAACACGACCAATATATATAAATAGCACAATAGTAGTGTTGGTGTTATTTTTTAGTATGCATAAAATATTTAATGGTGTCGTGAAACTACAAAGATGCCAGTAACAACAGTGTGTGTGTGTGTGTGTGTGTGTGTGTGGTGGTGTGGTGTGGTGTGGTGTGGTGTGGTGTGGTGTGGTGTGGTGTTGGTGTGGGTGTGGTGTGGGGTGGTTGTGGTGTGGTGTGGGTGGTGTGGTGTGGTGTGGTGTGGTGTGGTGGTGGTGTGGGTGTGGTGTGGTGTGGTGTGTGTGTGTGTTGTGTGTGTTGTGGTGTGGGGGGGGGGGGGGGGTCCCCAGGGGGTCGAATTCAGGGTCCCTATGTCGACTGTCAGCACCTAGGATGAGCCATGTTTACAGACTATATATAACAATAGTATTGGTTGAATTCGCTCTTCTAACCATTATCAAATTTATGTCTTTTTTTTACCCCTGAAGGCAATACATCAAGTTCTTACAACTTATATTAATCACTCTCGAAAATCACTCATTCCTGATGCAATCCATCTCCATGAGGGAGAGAGAAGAGGCAATGTGGAAATTAAATGCCTTGCCTAAGGGCACAATGTAATGGCTCCAGCGGGGCGCAAACTCCGGGCCTTTCGCACCTGAAGTGAACGCCTTACCACTGCGCTATCACGACTTCCACAAGATCCCTGTATTTACAGTCCATGTTAACCCATTCATCACTTCATAGTCTAAATTGTGTATGTTTTAGTTCATGAAGGTCTGCCTGAAGACACTTGGTCACGAATTGAGGTTTGACCCAGACATGTATATCTCAGTCTCTAAAGATATATGTGTGAGGCGCGTAGCGCCCAACAAAGTTCCAATATTTTACATATTGCATCCGTTTGAGGATTATATCGTACTTAAAACACACACTTATATAACAAAATCTTACTAATTAAATTTGTTAATTTCATACCGGTAGGCCTAAGATTTAATATAATGCTCTGGCATTTTGACAGCAGTCCAATAATAATAATAATGGACTGCAAGTATAAAGGTATGACGTCACGATGGTGTTTTAACATTTGGATAAAAACAGCCTGTGTTTTTGACATTTTAGTATAATTTGAACTCTCAGTCTGAATAAATATAATTTGTGGATTTAACCCTTTCAACACCAAGTAACTCAGATGGACTGGTCCATGATATTCATAAACCAATAAATGAATCAGAAAATCACATTTGGACAAGTTCATTTATCAAAATGGGTAATTATGTCTAAAAATAGTCATATCACTGGCAAAAAGTGCAGATCCTGATGAGACGGCTCGTCACGAGCCGGCTCATCTGGATCTACACTTTTTGTAAGCCTATTTAGAGGTCTGTGGTGTTGAAAGGGTTAAATATGTTAAAAAGATGCAAATACACTTCCTGTGTGTTACAGTGCGAAATTGCTTGGAAGGTGCTGGATTTTCCGAGGATAATTACCTTGAAGTCTGTAGATATGCTGTACACAGCTAGGCCCAGACTCTTGATTAAAAATGTTCAATGACAGAGAATTCTATATGAATATCAATCAATGTCTCCAATTACAGACAGCCGACTGAGTGATCTGTCGTTTAGATGGAACGTCTTTATAATTATAATAATAAAATTAATAATAAAGACTTCATTTTTTTTTGCCCCATTATGCATTTTTTTGCCCCATTATGCATTTAATTAGAAATGCGCTGCACACCCCAAGATATACTTAACCGCAAAAGAAACGGCAACATTTTAGAATTTTATTTTCTCTGTACATTATACTCCATGTTGCAAACATTTTTATTTACCCATTCAACACCAAGTAACTGACATGGACTGGTCCATGATATTTTTAGACCAATAAATTAATTAGAAAAAAATTACAGTTGGACCAGTTCATTATCAAAATGGGTAATTTTGTCTAAAAATAGTAATATTACTGGCAAAACATGCAGATCCTGATCGCGAAATGTAATGAAAGTAATATGTCGACTTATGGCCGATGTACAGAAAAAATAATTTGGTTTAAATTTTTTTTAAACATTTATGTGAATTACAGTAGATTTTACAGAATACTGTGGGAAATGTAATCAGGAAATACAATTTGTGGTAATTCAATAAATTTATTAGATAATTGATTGGATAAATGATACATAACATGCTTATTAAAATATTATAGACTATAGAAATGGTTGATACACAAACTACATAAATCAGCGCCTTTATGATTTGTAATGGAATAAAGTCAACCAGATATCTCAAAGTGAGCCCAATTTCTTTCAAAAATGAGAGAACAAGTTCCAAAAGTACTCTCGACTTATAGAAGGTTCCAGCTTAAAATCAGCTATTTCAGCCAAAACTTGACCCTCGACTTATGGCTGCGCTCGACCTATGGCCGGTTATATACGATACGTTCATTTCCCCCATTGCCATAACGAATGTCATATGTCCACAAAGTACCCTCGACTTATGGAAGGATTCAGCTTAAAATCAGCTTTTTCAAGCAAAATTATTACCCTCGACTTATGGCCGAGATCGACCTATTGCCAGGTATATACGGTACATTCATTTCCCACTTTGTTTATAAAAATAAAACACCAACAAATCAGATGACAATGTCAGAAGAGTCATGTTAGTGTGCAGCAGCAGACACAATGTGTAAAATAATTAAGCAAAAGTGTTCAGACTTGATGAATTGCACCGTATTTCCTTCTGTAAACAACTGTCAGACACAAGAAACTACTGACAGTGAAGTTAACAAGTGCAGCAGATGATAAGGGGTAGCAGGTGTGGAACTGTGTGTTGTTGTGTCAATATAGTCAGCATATTTAAATCTTTAATTTAACCATATTTTATTGCATAATGTAATACATTCGACGATGCAATATTACATACAAGCCTGATTCAGATGTGAAATTAGTTAACAGATTATAAGGCACATATATACATGTGTGCAATATAGCATACGGGTCGGTCGGGCCACAAGTTATAATTAACATTAGAAAACGGGCCTTCCCAATAATCAAACTTTATTTAACAAAATGTGCAATATCGTCTCAGTACTATCAATTGTACTTTATCTATGTTGATATTGATTAACTGGAAACTAATAAACCTAAATTTCGAAAATTAGCTAAGTGGGTAATGTTAATGTAGATAGGTGGGTAATTTTAACCCATTCAACACCAAGTAACTCACATGGACTGGTCCATGATATTCATAAACCAATAAATGAATCAGAAAATCACATTTGGACAAGTTCATTTATCAAAATGGGTAATTATGTCTAAAAATAGTCATATCACTGGCAAAAAGTGCAGATCCTGATGAGACGGCTCGTTACGAGCCGGCTCATCTCGATCTACTCTTTTTGTAAGCCTATTTAGAGGTATGCGGTGTTGAAAGGGTTAATGTAGATAGGTGGGTAATGTTAATGTAGATAGGTGGTAATGTTAATGTAGATAGGTGGGTAATGTTAATGTAGATAGGTGGGTAATGTTAATGTAGATAGGTCGGTAATGTTAATGTAGATAGGTGGGTAATGTTAATGTAGATAGGTCGGTAATGTTAATGTAGATAGGTGGGTAATGTTAATGTAGATAGGTGGGTAATGTTAATGTAGATAGGTGGTTAATGTAAATGTAGATAGGTCGGTAATGTTAATGTAGATAGGTGGGTAATGTTAATTTAGATAGGTGGGTAATGTTAATGTAGATAGGTTGGTAACGTTAATGTAGATAGGTGGGTAATGTTAATGTAGATAGGTTGGTAATGTTAATGTAGATAGGTCGGTAATGTTAATGTAGATAGGTGGGTAATGTTAATGTAGATAGGTGGGTAATGTTAATGTAGATAGGTCGGTAATGTTAATGTAGATAGGTGGGTAATGTTAATGTAGATAGGTGGGTAATGTTAATGTAGATAGGTGGGTAATGTTAATGTAGATAGGTGGGTAATGTTAATGTAGATAGGTGGGTAATGTAGATAGGTGGGTAATGTTAATGTAGATAGGTGGGTAATGTTAATGTAGATAGGTGGGTAATGTTAATGTAGATAGGTGGGTAATGTTAATGTAGATAGGTGGGTAATGTTAATGTAGATAGGTCAGTAATGTTAATGTAGATAGGTGGGTAATGTTAATGTAAAGACGAAAACGAGAAATAGTTATAAAGACGAAGGATTCGAAAATAAAAAAATATTTTAGTTTTAGTTTAGTTTATACAAATTTATTTTAGCTCGATTGCGAAACAAGTTCTTATAACTTATACTAATCACTCTCGAGACCTCATTCCTGATGGAATCCATCGCCACGAGTATATAAAATATTTTCATAAATCCATCAATAATTTAATGAAAAGAAGTTACTAAAATGAAACAATAGGGGAAACAAGAAAGAAAATATAGAAAAAAATGTTGATTATGATTTGTTGGAAATGTCAGTAAACAGTCAAACCTGTGTTAGAGGTCACCTCCATTAGGCAGCCAACCTGTATTAAACAGCCAGTTTCCATATTCCCAATATGTTGTTTTTATTATAAATTTGCCCTCTATTAAGCAGCCACCTGTGCTAAGCAGTCACTTTCTGTGATTCCCTTGACTGGCTGCTTAAGACAGGTTTGACTGTACGTAGTCTATTCCCCTTATTTGCATAGCCAATTTGTTGGACTAAATTATGCAATTAACCCTTTCAACACCACAGACCTCTATTTATAGGCTTACAAAAAGTGTAGATCCAGATGAGCCGGCTCGTGACGAGCCGTCTCATCAGGATCTGCACTTTTTGCAAGTAGTATTACTAATTTTAGACAAAATTACCCATCTTGATAAATGAACTGGTCCGAATGTAATTTTCTGATTCATTTATTGGTCTAAGAATATCATGGACCAGTCCATGTGAGTTACTTGGTGTTGAAAGGGTTAACTGGCACCATGTTAACTCTTTGCACGCTAGCGGCAGATAAAATCACCTTTGCAAACAGCATAGAGCCAGATCAGACGGCACAGAACGTGCCGTCTGATCAGGCTCTATGCTGTTTGCTATTCGGATAGTGGAGCTAAAACACTTGGCTGAATAGCAAACAACATGGATCCTGATCAGACGCGGCGTTGCGCCACGGCTGATCTGGATCTATGTTGTTTGCAAATGTGATTTTATTTACTCAGCAGGCAAAGGGTTAATTTATCAGCATCTGTCAGAATGTTTTAGAGAATTATTAACAAATATGAACCTCTGTGTTGATATTATGTATTGAATAAGTAGCATATTATAGGACAACCTGATAAAGAATTGTTTTGTGAAAAGTACCCTACATACTCATGGCTCAAGCTAGACCCAACAGGGCTCGACAAATCCACTCGTCCGCTCGTATTTACGAGTGACTTTTCGATCTGGACGAGTAGAAATTCCAAGTCGCTTGCCCAGTCGGACGAGTGAAAATTTCAGCTAAATATCCAATATAAATCGAAGGAACAAAATAAAATAATATCCGTTTTACTTTCTTCGGAATGATTACCAGGCGTGGTAATGGGAAATCACCGAGGATATTTTAATGTGTTTATGCTGCCACATAATTGCATTTATTAATAAATTAAAGTGCAATTCCGACGATTTTTAATTTTCCTAAAATACATGGGACGAGTGATAGTCCAATCTGGACGAGTGGAACAGTGGCATCACTCGCCCAGTAGGACGAGTAAGAAATTAAAAAATTGTCGAGGCCTGCCCAAATGTTTCTGAGAAGTGAGATTTAAAGCGCGTGATTAAATAAATTTCAGCATAATAGTGTTAAAATACACAATATGACAGTTAACCCATTCAACACCAAGTAACTCACATGGACTGGTCCATGATATTCATAAACCAATAAATGAATCAGAAAATCACATTTGGACAAGTTCATTTATCAAAATGGGTAATTATGTCTAAAAATAATCATATCATTGGCAAAAAGTGCAGATCCTGATGAGACGGCTCATCACGAGCCGGCTCATCTGGATCTACACTTTTTTGTAAGCCTATTTAGAGGTCTGTGGTGTTGAAAGGGTTAAATACAATATTTGAATAGAAGGCGTGCTTTACAATGACCAGTGTATCTTACTGGACAATATTTTGTATGGAAATTGTAAAAAAAAAAGGTTTTTAAGGAGAAGTGGTGCCCCCAGGCGGCTAGGTCAGGGTCCCTAGGGTGACTACCTAGCCCATGTTGCCCTGCATACTTAAGCCCTGCATACTTACCTACAAGAGGACCCTCCTACTTTGTCCCTGAAACCTGTGGGTTTTGGCATGTACTCAGATATAAGACGGGTTGATAAAATGAACACCAGGCCATGACTTTGTATAGAATGAATGTTTGTCCAGTGCAAGTTGAAGAAATGTTCAGTGTCATAGTGGTTTATTTTCTAAAACACTATTATGGATACCATTTAACACTTTTTTTATTAGCATTCACTTATAAGACGGGAAGCCACTTTGTGATTATAATCTGGTGGTAAAAGACTAGGCGAGTATGGACGCAAACAACCAAATTATGCATTTAACCCATTCAACACCAAGTAACTGACATGGACTGGTCCATGATATTTTTAGACCAATAAATTAATAACAAAATTACATTTGGATCAGTTCATTTATCAAAATGGGTAAACAAAATTCTAAAAATAGTTATATTACTTGAAAAAAGTGCAGATCTACACTTTTTTGTAAGCCAATTTAGAGGTCTGTGGTGTTGAAAGGGTTAAGAGATATGCAATTATGTGCAATTACCACATTGAGTACTGTGTGAAAATATTGTTTAGCTATGGGTTGATTACCGTAATCGTGTATGTATAAGACGCACTTTTCCCCCTCAAATAGTATCCAAAAGTCTGGTGCGTGTTATACTCCAGTTTAGAACTAAATTCCATTGTTTCAAAGACTCAAAAACGAGAACTGTGTGAAAATATTGTTTAACTGTTGATTGATTAGAACTGTCGTATAATAGACAAACCATAGACAATGTAACAGTTTGAACTGTAAAACAATTTGAAATGTCGATATTGCCACACTGGCTTGTGACCCAAGAAGTATTGATTTGAAACGTAAATACCCGGTACAGCCTAACTCTGGACTTCCAGTGTCTGATTTCGAATTTTGTTGAACAATTTATGATTTTCTTTGGTTAACATATGGAACTCCATTATTGCTTGATTTGATGCCTATATCTGCTTGATTTGATGCCCATATCTGCTTGATTTGATGCCCATATCTGCTTGATTTGATGCCCATATCTGCTTGATTTGATGCCCATATCTGCTTGATTTGATGCCTATATCTGCTTGATTTGATGCCCATATCTGCTTGATTTGATGCCTATATCTGCTTGATTTGATGCCTATATCTGCTTGATTTGATGCCTATATCTGCTTGATTTGATGCCCATATCTGCTTGATTTGATGCCCATATCTGCTTGATTTGATGCCTATGTCTGCTTGATTTGGTGCCTATATCTGCTTGATTTGGTGCCTATATCTGCTTGATTTGATGCCCATATCTGCTTGATTTGATGCCTATATCTGCTTGATTTGATGCCCATATCTGCTTGATTTGGTGCCTATATCTGCTTGATTTGATGCCTATATCTGCTTGATTTGGTGCCTATATCTGCTTGATTTGGTGCCTATATCTGCTTGATTTGATGCCTATATCTGCTTGATTTGATGCCGATATCTGCTTGATTTGGTGCCTATATCTGCTTGATTTGGTGCCTATATCTGCTTGATTTGGTGCCTATATCTGCTTGATTTGATGCCTATATCTGCTTGATTTGGTGCCTATATCTGCTTGATTTGGTGCCTATATCTGCTGAAGTAGAAATGTTAAGCATGGCAGAATTACATTGGACTGTGTTAGTAGTGGCAGTATACTGGAAATGTGTATAGTGTCATAATCTGAAATGTCTGTACAAGCAAACTTCAATTTTTAGACAATTTGAAATCCCCACATTTCGTAACCACATATCATAATTGTGCAATTTCGTGTATTTTCAGGAAGGTAGCCCGTTTATAGTGTGTATGACGTATGCCTTTCAGACTCCAGAAAAACTGTGCTTTATATTAGATTTAATGAATGGCGGCGATCTACACTATCACCTGTCACAACACGGGGTCTTCCTTGAAAAGGAGGTGCGCTTTTATGCAGCAGAAGTCATCCTTGGTCTCGAGCATATGCACAGTCGTTTTGTTGTCTATAGAGATTTAAAGGTATAGTATGCACATATAAACATTTGCATAATCGTCTTATTGTCAATAGAGATTTAAAGGTATAGCAAGCACATATAAACATTTGCATAATCGTCTTATTGTCAATAGAGATTTAAAGGTATAGTATGCACATATAAACATTTGCATAATCGTCTTATTGTCAATAGAGATTTAAAGGTATAGCAAGCACATATAAACATTTGCATAATCATTTTAATATTAAGATTTAAAGGTGTAGCAAGCACATATAAACATTTGCATAGTCATTTTAATATTAAGATTTAAAGGTGTAGCTAGCATGTGCATACAAACTTTCAAGAGCATTTTGCTTCATGTTATATGAGCTAACTTGTATTGATGTGTAGCAAAACCCAACTGTACAGCAATCATTTACTAACACGAGAGGCAGGGCATCTAAAATTTACCAAACCAAATCGATCCAGTCCGAAATCGACTGTCAGGACTTCAATTTTTGTTGTTCTAATATTTTTGCCCCATAGAAATATGTACAATCGGTGTTTTTGAAAATCGTTTTTAAAACAAGGCTTTTATTGTAAAGTGTGTTGATATATGAACAGTGAAGTGCAGGTCATTCATTAAAAATCGAAAATTGCCACGCACAATGGCTGGGGGTACTACAGTATAAGACGATGCCGAGGATAGAGTTGACTAGGGTACAGGTTGACTTGCTGGTTGCTATAACCGGTCCGTCAGTTTAAAATTCAGTCCTGGACCGAGAGACCAGCGGTTTTAGAAGCCCTGACAAGAGGATTAATTCTCCACAAGAAGCTGATTAGTCATTTTATATTTTTGGAGGATAGTGCAATGATACAGACAAGATACCCATTCCAGAGTTCCAGAGTCTCCTCTGGTTCTGTTATGTGCACGGTGTAAAGCACCGACACGAGACCTCGGTTTAAATTCCCATCTGAAAGACTTTTAATTTTATTAGGGTCAGACGAGGGGGGATCGAACCTGCGATCCCTGGATTACCAGTCCAACGTGTTAACCACTGGACTACAGATCCGTCTGGGGGGGGGGACTTTGTGTTACATGGCAATATTTTATTTGTTATCACTGCCCTTTTCATATCTCTTTGCAGCCAGCAAATATTTTATTGGACGAAAATGGCCATGTACGAATATCAGATTTAGG
The DNA here is from genome assembly GCA_014843695.1 of Archivesica marissinica. Lineage (NCBI taxonomy): Eukaryota > Metazoa > Mollusca > Bivalvia > Venerida > Vesicomyidae > Archivesica > Archivesica marissinica. The sequence goes on from CM026403.1 coordinate 55,795,652, forward strand.
ACTCGCCTGTGATTTTTCCAAAAAGAAACCTCATGCCAGTGTGTAAGTATAGTACCATGTGTTATCAATGTATGCTACGCACGGAAATCGGGTTGAAAACGAAGTTCCTGTGTATAACTCACATGTGAAAATAGCAATCTCTGCAATCCAATAGTGCTCACAATCCGTTAACATTTTACTTGATTATAGCTGAAGTTGCGATAATGTTAATTTTAATCTACCAAATAATGAATGTGAAACACAAAGTGAGCGGTTATCTGAATGAAATTGTACTGCTTGTCTCTTCACAGCTTCAAAGACATGGCATTGAATTAGCAATTTAAGTAATAACTAATTTCTCAAACAGTTAACACATGCTCAAATTTCACAACACATTCTCCAACTTCACAACACATGCTCCAACTTCACATCACATGCTCCAACTTCACAACACATTCTCCAACTTCACAACACATGCTCCAACTTCACATCACATGCTCCAACTTCACAACACATGTTCCAACTTCACCTTCACAACACATTCTCCAACATCACAACACATGCTCCAACTTCACAACACATTCTCCAACATCACAACATGCTCCAACTTCACAACACATTCTCCAACTTCACAACACATTCTCCAACATCACAACATGCTCCAACTTCACAACACATGCTCCAACTTCACAACACATTCTCCAACATCACAACATGCTCCAACTTCACAACACATGCTCCAACTTCACAACACATTCTCCAACATCACAACATGCTCCAACTTCACAACACATTCTCCAACTTCACAACATGCTCCAACTTCACAACACATGCTCCAACTTCACAACACATGCTCCAACTTCACAACACATGCTCCAACTTCACAACACATGCTCCAACTTCACAATACATTCTCCAACTTCACAACACATGCTCCAACTTCACAACACATGCTCCAACTTCACAACACATGCTCCAACTTCACAACACATGCTCCAACTTCACAACACATTCTCCAACATCACAACACATGCTCCAACTTCACAACACATTCTCCAACATCACAACATGCTCCAACTTCACAACACATGCTCCAACTTCACAACACATTCTCCAACATCACAACATGCTCCAACTTCACAACACATGCTCCAACTTCACAACACATGCTCCAACTTCACAACACATGCTCCAACTTCACAACACATTCTCCAACATCACAACACATTCTCCAACATCACAACACATTCTCCAACATCACAACATGCTCCAACTTCACAACACATGCTCCAAC
>CM026403.1:55797924-55869950 GCA_014843695.1 Archivesica marissinica
GCCATGTACGAATATCAGATTTAGGACTCGCCTGTGATTTTTCCAAAAAGAAACCTCATGCCAGTGTGTAAGTATAGTACCATGTGTTATCAATGTATGCTACGCACGGAAATCGGGTTGAAAACGAAGTTCCTGTGTATAACTCACATGTGAAAATAGCAATCTCTGCAATCCAATAGTGCTCACAATCCGTTAACATTTTACTTGATTATAGCTGAAGTTGCGATAATGTTAATTTTAATCTACCAAATAATGAATGTGAAACACAAAGTGAGCGGTTATCTGAATGAAATTGTACTGCTTGTCTCTTCACAGCTTCAAAGACATGGCATTGAATTAGCAATTTAAGTAATAACTAATTTCTCAAACAGTTAACACATGCTCAAATTTCACAACACATTCTCCTACATACAATACATTCTCCTACTTACAACACATTCTCCATTCATATTCTCCTACATACAATACATTCTCCTACTTACAACACATTCTCCTACATACAATACATTCTCCTACATACAACACATTCTCCAACATACAATACATTCTCCTACATACAACACATTCTCCAACATCACAACATTCTCCTACTTACAACACATTCTCCAAATTCACAATACATTCTCCTACATACAACACATTCTCCAACTTCACAATACATTCTCATACATACAACACATTCTCCAAATATTCTCCTACTTCACAACACATGCTCCAACTTCACAACACATTCTCCAACATCACAACATTCTCCAACTTCACAATACATGCTCCAACTTCACAACACATTCTCCAACATCACAACATGCTCCAACTTACAACACATGCTCCAACTTCACAACACATTCTCCAACTTCACAACACATTCTCCAACTTCACAACACATGCTCCAACTTCACAACACATTCTCCAACATACAACATGCTCCAACTTCACAACACATGCTCCAACTTCACAACACATTCTCCAACATCACAACATGCTCCAACTTACAACACATGCTCCAACTTCACAACACATTCTCCAACATCACAACATGCTCCAACTTCACAACACATGCTCCAACTTCACAACACATTCTCCACATACACACATTCTCCTACTTACAACACATTCTCCTACTTACAACACATTCTCCTACATACAACACATTCTCCAACTTCACAACACATTCTCCAACTCACAACATTCTCCTACATACAACACATTCTCCAACTTCACAACACATTCTCCAACATACAACATGCTCCAACTTCACAACACATTCTCCAACTTCACAACACATTCTCCAACATACAACACATTCTCCAACTTACAACACATTCTCCAACTTCACAACACATTCTCCAACTTCACAACACATGCTCCAACTTCACAACACATTCTCCAACATCACAACACATTCTCCAACATCACAACACATTCTCCAACATCACAACATGCTCCAACTTCACAACACATGCTCCAACTTCACAACACATGCTCCAACTTCACAACACATGCTCCAACTTCACAACACATGCTCCAGCTTCACAATACATTCTCCAACTTCTCAACACATGCTCCAACTTCACAATACATGCTCCAACTTCACAACACATGCTCCAACTTCACAACACATGCTCCAACTTCACAACACATTCTCCAACATCACAACACATGCTCCAACTTCACAACACATTCTCCAACATCACAACATGCTCCAACTTCACAACACATGCTCCAACTTCACAACACATTCTCCAACATCACAACACATGCTCCAACTTCACAACACATGCTCCAACTTCACAACACATTCTCCAACATCACAATATGCTCCAACTTCACAACACATGCTCCAACTTCACAACACATTCTCCAACATCACAACATGCTCCAACTTCACAACACATTCTCCAACTTCACAACACATGCTCCAACTTCACAACACCTCCAACATACAATACATGCTCCAACTTCACAACACATTCTCCAACATCACAACATTCTCCAACTTACAACACATTCTCCAACATACAATACATGCTCCAACTTCACAACACATTCTCCAACATCACAACATGCTCCAACTTCACAACACATGCTCCAACTTCACAACACATTCTCCAACATCACAACATGCTCCAACTTCACAACACATGCTCCAACTTCACAACACATGCTCCAACTTCACAACACATGCTCCAACTTCACAACACATGCTCCAGCTTCACAATACATTCTCCAACTTCTCAACACATGCTCCAACGTCTCAACACATGCTCCGACTTCTCAACACAAATGTTTCTATGCATGTTCACACATCTAAAGATGTGTACGTAATGGAGAGACAACGTGTATGACATATCTAGTTTACATTGATAATGTGTATTGTATGGGACACCATGAAATATCTAGTTTACATTGACAATGTGTATTGTATGGGACACCATGAAATATCTAGTTTACATTGACAATGTGTATTGTATGGGACACCATGAAATATCTAGTTTACATTGACAATGTGTATTGTATGGGACACCATGAAATATCTAGTTTACATTGATAATGTGTATTGTATGGGACACCATGAAATATCTAGTTTACATTGATAATGTGTATTGTATGGGACACCATGAAATATCTAGTTTACATTGACAATGTGTATTGTATGGGACACCATGAAATATCTAGTTTACATTGATAATGTGTATTGTATGGGACACCATGAAATATCTAGTTTACATTGACAATGTGTATTGTATGGGACACCATGAAATATCTAGTTTACATTGATAATGTGTATTGTATGGGACACCATGAAATATCTAGTTTACATTGACAATGTGTATTGTATGGGACACCATGAAATATCTAGTTTACATTGATAATGTGTATTGTATGGGACACCATGAAATATCTAGTTTACATTGACAATGTGTATTGTATGGGACACCATGAAATATCTAGTTTACATTGATAATGTGTATTGTATGGGACACCATGAAATATCTAGTTTACATTGATAATGTGTGTTGTATGGGACACCATGAAATATCTAGTTTACATTTATAATGTGTATTGTATGGGACACCATGAAATATCTAGTTTACATTGATAATGTGTATTGTATGGGACACCATGAAATATCTAGTTTACATTGACAATGTGTATTGTATGGGACACCATGAAATATCTAGTTTACATTGACAATGTGTATTTTAGGGGCACTCACGGTTATATGGCACCAGAAGTGTTACAGAAGGGCACGGCGTACGACTCCAGCGCTGATTGGTTCTCATTTGGTTGCATGCTTTATAAATTGTTAAAAGGGTAAGATTTATATTTTTGTGAGTGTGTTGTTGCATTGAGTGTGTACACACAGTCTATCCCACTAGTTTATATGCTATTTATACACACATTTCTCCTGTTGTAATGGGTTACACACAGTTCTCCTGTTGTAATGGGTTACACACAGTTCTCCTGTTGTAATGGGTTACACAGTTCTCCTGTTGTAATGGGTTACACACAGTTCTCCTGTTGTAATGGGTTACACAGTTCTCCTGTTGTAATGGGTTACACAGTTCTCCTATTGTAATGGGTTACACAGTTCTCCTGTTGTAATGGGTTACACACAGTTCTCCTATTGTAATGGGTTACACAGTTCTCCTGTTGTAATGGGTTACACACATTTCTCCTGTTGTAATGGGTTACACAGTTCTCCTATTGTAATGGGTTACACTCATTTCTCCTGTTGTAATGGGTTACACACATTTCTCCTGTTGTAATGGGTTACACAGTTCTCCTGTTGTAATGGGTTACACAGTTCTCCTATTGTAATGGGTTACACTCATTTCTCCTGTTGTAATGGGTTACACATTTCTCCTGTTGTAATGGGTTACACAGTTCTCCTGTTGTAATGGGTTACACACATTTCTCCTATTGTAATGGGTTACACACATGTCTCCTGTTGTAATGGGTTACACACATGTCTCCTGTTGTATCACGGTAAATATGTACCATACCTCATGTTATTCAGGATAAACGCATTGTATTACGCATGAATGTCGACCGTACTTACATTATTTTGTTATGTCAACAAACCGCGTATACGACATTTGCTTATTTGTTGAAATACTCAGTTTTTGAGGCAAATATTTGGAAAAAAATTATACCATATAATAGCAAATTGCATTCTGCAGACATTTGCATTTTCGCCGATGGTGTGTCGCTTTAAGATAATAATCAGGTGTTAAAAATTCTGTTTGATTGTTGAGTAAGTATGGTACACTACCAGTGATCTACAGACTCCAAGCATATGCCATACAGTTGTTATTCCGATGGTGTGATTGTGACATAAATACTTTGTTTGTGCTGTGGGGTTTAACCCTTTCAACACCACAGACCTCTAAATTGGCTTACAAAAAAGTGTAGATCCAGATGAGCCGGCTCGTGACGAGCCGTCTCATCAGGATCTGCACTTTTTTCAAGTAATATAACTATTTTTAGAAAACATTTTACCCATTTTGATAAATGAACTGATCCAAATGTAATTTTGTTATTAATTTATTGGTCTAAAAATATCATGGACCAGTCCATGTGAGTTACTTGGTGTTGAAAGGGTTAATACCGTGTACATTTATTTATAGTCGCCTCCGCCGAGGCATGTGGTCGACTGGTTTCTCTAAGTTGATTATCTTTCTATGATGCTTCTGCAGGTATCCTGGTGAGGCCTCTACTTCCTCTGGTCCAAGGTGACAAGTCCAAACAGTCCTTTATAGGGCCACCCTCCTCGCTGTTGGTCATCCCGCAGAAGCATATACCGGGGTAAACGGATCTGGTAGTTAGACATCTGGCCGTCTCGGTCGCTCCAGGGTCTGTCCGATGGTGGTCGGCGATGGTGAAGCGTGTGTTCATTGTGCCCTGACCGCAACGTGCACACCATGAGGAGATCGGTCGGGGTTTAAAGTAGCATCAACAGAGCTTAGTTCATATGGCAATTCTCCTGCTGCTGTTTCGGTCATATGTTGATGTAGCCTGGGTTGTCTGCCCTTGCTACTTGCCAGTGACCATGCAATGCAAGTTGCTGTGGCTAGCTATAAGAATCTTCACACAAAGATCGTGTCTTATACGGGACTAACTAATGTCGATTTATGTTTTAAATTTCAAAACACAATCTTTGAGATATTTGTTTAATTTCAGACATAGTCCATTTAGACAACACAAGACCAAAGACAAGCATGAAATAGACAGAATGACAATGACTATGGTAAGTCAAGGCAATTAAATACAGTCAAACCTGTCTTAAGCAGCCAGCCGAGGGAATCACACAAAGTGGCTGCTCAGCACAGGTGGCTGCTTAATAGAGGTTAAATGTATAATTAATGTGACATATTAGGACTCTGAACACTGGCTGCTTAGCACAGGTGGTTGCTTAATAGAGGTGACCACTAACACAGGTTTGACTGTATACATTAACACAAAGGGCAAGAACTAGTAAAGGTCATTCTATGGCCTCAAAATATACCAATTCTCAAATTCCTGTTATAGGTCAATTATACATTTGGCTGTCCGATTAGCGCAGTGGTTAGCGCATTTGCTTCTCACCAATGCAACCCAGTTCGATCCCTGGACCGGGGAGTATGTGAGATTGTACGGTGGTCGCCAGATCGGACAGCTGGTTTTTCTCCGGGTACTTCCAATTTCCTCCCACATGAATGACCACATTTACGCTTTCATCTGCGCCAATGAGAGTGATTAATATAAGTTGTTAGAACTTGCTTCGCAATCGTTGTAAAACATATAAAGTTTAAACTTGTTTAATGACCACATATACGCTTTCATCTGCGCCAACGAGAGCGATTAATATAAGTTGTTAGAACTTGCTTCGCAATCGTTGTAAAACATATAAAGTTTAAACTTGTTTAATGACCACATATACGCTTTCATCTGCGCCAACGAGAGCGATTAATATAAGTTGTTAAAACTTGCTTCGCAATCGTTGTAAAACATATAAAGTTTAAACTTGTTTAATGACCACATATACGCTTTCATCTGCGCCAACGAGAGCGATTAATATAAGTTGTTAAAACTTGCTTCGCAATCGTTGTAAAACATATAAAGTTTAAACTTGTTTAATGACCACATATACGCTTTCATCTGCGCCAACGAGAGCGATTAATATAAGTTGTTAAAACTTGCTTCGCAATCGTTGTAAAACATATAAAGTTTAAACTTGTTTAATGACCACATATACGCTTTCATCTGCGCCAACGAGAGCGATTAATATAAGTTGTTAAAACTTGCTTCGCAATCGTTGTAAAATAAATAAAGTTTAAACTCTTTTTTTTTTAACCATTTGTTGTGAAATATAATATTACATAACAGTGTTTGAAATATCGCTCAATTCCTTGTTATTAGTACTGGCATTGAATATAGCCAATTTCAATTTACATAGTACGTGTATTTAGACTGTTATAACATTACATAATGTGTTTTATTAAATTATGTGACGAGATTTATCAAAAGGTGAAATTTTCAAAAATGTTTTTCCCCCCAGAATTATGTTTTTCAGTCATTTCCTTAAGCGATTTTCAACATTTAAGGTCTTCTGTTTAGATTATTTGTTCTAAAAATGAATTTTAAACTTACATGCATAGCGCGAATGTTGCCGTTTTTGATTGCATAACGTAACTTTAGACATCATTTCTCGACGTAACGTCATCCACCCAATGGGTCCCCTTTTTGTAAATCGTGTCACATTTCTCTTAATTCCGGTGTATTAACTTTATTTATTTTACAACAATTGTGAAGCAAGCTTTAACAACTTATATTAATCACTTTTATTGGCACGGGTGAAGACGTATACGTCGTAATTTGTGTAGGAATAAACTGGAGTACCCGGAGAATACGCTCCTGTCCGATTTAGCGACCACCGTACCATCTCGCATTGTTCATAGTCTGAGGATCGAACACAGGTTGCATTGGTGAGAAGCGAACATGCTAACCACTGCACTAATTGGACAGCCATTTAGAATGTGATTATGTTAACTCGTTCAACATTAGCTGTAAAAATGTAACACACACAATTCTAATGAAATTCCGTGACATATTTCCAGAGTATTCAGTTACAAACAAGGAAAACACAATAATATAGATTTAATGAATTGTCGTCTGCTACAATTATTTGAACTATTTATAGCCTTTATCTTACCCAGCATGCAAAGAGTTGATTATGTTGGCAAATATTGTAGTATAATGTTTCAAATATCTCTTCATTCCTGTTTACCGATACAGAGTGTAGAGCTGCCCGACTCCATGTCAGCGGAGATGAAATCCTTGCTAGAAGGTTTGTTGCGACGGGATGTAGAAGAACGACTAGGGTGCCAGGGCAGAGGGTAAGCCTATGTTGCTTTTCAGTGCCATTTGTTGTCGGTTCTTGGCTTGGATGCCAGGGCAGAGGGTAACATGTGTATCTTTCAATGCCATTAATTGCATGTCCTTGGCTTGGATGCCAGGACAGAGGGTAACGTGTGTATCTTTCAATGCCATTAGTTGCCTGTCCTTGGCTTGGATGCCAGGACAGAGGGTAACGTGTGTATCTTTCAATGCCATTAGTTGCCTGTCCTTGGCTTGGATGCCAGGACAGAGGGTAACGTGTGTATCTTTCAATGCCATTAGTTGCCTGTCCTAGGCTTGGATGCCAGGGGACTCTATCAGAGTAGAGTCCATCATATCATTTATCAAGGCAATAGGAATTTATAATAAGCTGTGATATCAATTGTTAATCAGGCCTTTGTAGTAATCATTCATTCATATATTACCTGTAATTAATCTTACGTCTTTATAACTTCTTAGTATTAATTTTTACGTAATGCATATACTTATATAGAATTTTATTTCATACACTCGACAATAAACATAACTTTAATGTGCGCTACATGACCTTAGATGTCGATGCGCCGTAAAACACCATTGATTCATTCATTCATTGGATGCCAGGACAGAGGGCAACATGTGTATCTTTCAATGCCATTAGTTGCCTGTCCTAGGCTTGGATGCCAGGACAGAGGGTAACGTGTGTATCTTTCAATGCCACTAGTTGCCTGTCCTAGGCTTGGATGCCAGGACAGAGGGTAACGTGTGTATCTTTCAATGCCATTAGTTGCCTGTCCTAGGCTTGGATGCCAGGACAGAAGGTAACATGTTTATCTTTCATTGCCATTAGTTGCCTGTCCTAGGCTTGGATGCCAGGACAGAGAGTAACATGTTTATCTTTCAATGCCAATAGTTGCCTGTCCTTGTACATTGTTTAGGCTGCTCGCTTCTCACCAATGCAACCTGGGTTCGATCCTCGGACCGGGAAGTATGTGAGATGGTATGGTGGTCGCCAGGTCGGACAGGTGGGCTTTCTCCGGGTACACCTGTTTCCTCCCACACGAATGACCTCATATATATGCTTTCATCCATGCCAACGAGAGTGATTAATATAAGTTGTTAAAACTTGCTTCGCAACCGTTGTAAAATAAATAAAGTTTAAACTTGACAGTGTGTAACAACGTATGTATCTTTCAGTGGCACACGTATAGAAGTAAAGGAACACCCATTTTTTCAGAGCTCAAGAAGTAAAGGAACACCTTTTTTTCAGAGCTCTAGAAGTAAAGGAACGCCCATTTTGTTTTCAGAGCTCAAGAAGTAAAGGAACACCCATTTTGTTTTCAGAGCTCAAGAAGTAAAGGAACACCCATTTTTGTTCAGAGCTCAAGAAGTAAAGGAACACCCATTTTTTCAGAGCTCAAGAAGTAAAGGAACACCCATTTTTGTTCAGAGCTCAAGAAGTAAAGGAACACCCATTTTTTTTCAGAGCTCAAGAAGTAAAGGAACACCCATTATTTTTTCAGAGCTCAAGAAGTAAAGGAACACCCATTATTTTCAGAGCTCAAGAAGTAAAGGAACGCCCATTTTTATTCAGAGCTCAAGAAGTAAAGGAACACCTTTTTTTTCTTCAGAGCTCAAGAAGTAAAGGAACACCCATTTTTCAAGTCAATAGATTGGAATCAGGTATACTTACAAAAGTACCCACCACCACTGATACCCCCACGTGGCGAGGTTAACGCTGCTGACGCGTTTGATATTGGCTCATTCGATGAGGAGGATACGAAGGGAATAAAAGTGAGTATGCTTAGTTTAACCCATTCAACACCAAGTAACTCACATGGACTGGTCCATGATATTCATAAACCAATAAATGAATCAGAAAATCACATTTGGACAAGTTCATTTATCGAAATGGGTAATTATGTCTAAAAATAGTCATATCACTGGCAAAAAGTGCAGATCCTGATGAGACACACGGCTCATCTGGATCTACACTTTTTGTAAGCCTATTTAGAGGTCTGTGGTGTTGAAAGGGTTAAACATATTTTATTTCCCAATATAATACATATTGAACAATGCATACACCTCGCATAATCAGAATACAGAAACAGGATTAGAATGGAAGACAGAGTCTTATATAATTCTTCTCCTCGGATATTTATGCTTAGTGTAATATGTGTTAAATATATTTATCCCATAGCATAGTGGAAGTCGTGGTAGCGTAGTTTACATTAAGCAACACGCATGTATTGTATATCTCCATGGTAACGGAAATAGCGCACTTAAAATATTACTCTGATGTAGCATAATCAAATCATATCGCATACTTTATAAAGCAGTAGCACACAACTATACGAGCCGATTCCACGCCGCCGATTCGATACTCGATCCAAGTCCCGTCATATTCAGATTCACATTCCGAATGCCGGCTTTTAAACGTGTTCAGCGATAAACGCCGAGTTAGCCGAATACAAACAGTAAAATAAAACAAGCAATCTGATTGGCTGAATTTATTCTATTTATCCAATCAATGAGCCCGTTGAAACTTCTGAAAGGTCTGTTTATCAAAATGGCGTCTGCCGTTACTAAATGATTAGTGTGGGCCTATTTTGTATTTCGAGATGTTGACAAGAAGGAAAACAAGGCCACAGGCTGTCTATGTTTCACCGACGTAAGCTATCCACCATCTCGTTCCACATCAAACTTAATGAAGCATCTAAAAAGACACAATAAAGTAGATGTAAACAACGACAAGACCATGAGTCAATCGCCGAACTTTCCCCCACACCAACAACATCAGGGCAATTCCTGATGATTTATATAAGCCATAATTCTTGCCTTGGACACTGTTTCCACACTTGGACACTGGATTATCTACAGCCAATTGAATTTCTAGTCATTTCATTTCGTGTATTATTAATTTATTATTATACATTTATTGTCTTTTGTTTTATGTTTTGTTAAAACGTTAAGTGATGTGACTTGCAAGTTTTGTTCATATGTAGTAGGAACTAGGATTTGTTAAAACGTTAAGTGATGTGACTTGCAAGTTTTGTTCATATGTAGTAGGAACTAGGATTTGTTAAAACGTTAAGTGATGTGACTTGCAAGTTTTGTTCATATGTAGTAGGAACTAGGATTTGTTAAAACGTTAAGTGATGTGACTTGCAAGTTTTGTTCATATGTAGTAAGAACTAGGATTATACACCAGTAACACCAGTAAATTAATTTGCTCTGAAGCCAGACAGACCCAGGACTCTGGACTAGGCAACACAGGTTATTCTTCTTAGAAAGTAATCTATGAATAATAATGGATCGGATCGAAAAAAATCGAATCGGCACATAAAGAATCGAATCGGATCAGGTCGAGCTTCTGGTGGATCGGTGCAGCCCTATTATCTATTAGGGATTGCATCGCTCTTTCATGACTTCACTATAAAAACAAGTTTTTGCCCTGACAATTTTAGAACATAGCTACCGTCAAGTAAAAGGTTATATGCAGGGGATCTGGCTTTTATACACAACTCAATCGCGTCAACCGGTGTTATATGTTATATATATTCACCGTTCTCTGAAACATTTTCTAGTCGATTTAAGTTGTTATTTTATTCAGTGTTTTGATGTTTTTCTAGTTAATAAACACTGTTGAATGAGATAGTGTCTTAAGATGTGTGTAAAATAATCCATGTCATCTTATTAAATACTCTTAATAGAAAAATATAATCACAATGCATGACAAATGCATGAAGATATATAAGGCAATATATCGTTATAAATATTGCCATTATTTGATCAAATATGACAATATATCGTGATAAATATCGCCATTATTTGATCAAATATGACAATATATCGTGATAAATATCGCCACTATTTTTATTAAATATGACAATATATCGTTATAAATATTGCCATTATTTGATCAAATATGACAATATATCGTGATAAATATCGCCATTATTTGATCAAATATGACAATATATCGTGATAAATATCGCCACTATTTTTATTAAATATGACAATATATCGTTATAAATATTGCCATTATTTGATCAAATATGACAATATATCGTGATAAATATCACCATTATTTGATCAAATATGACAATATATCTTGATAAATATCGCCATTATTTGATCAAATATGACAATATATCGTGATACGGGTTGCTGATATCGTGACACACATATTTAACTTTAATGTTTATTAATCCTGAGTGCACAAGTGAAACATAGCTGTTCAGTTCTATGTGTAGCATTTCATTTTTGGATATCACAACACTACTCCTTATTTATGTCCATTCTCACCTATAGGACGCCTCTTTTACCACCAGATTATGGCCACAAAATGGTCGCCTGTCTTATAAGTGAGTGGTAAAAAAAATATTTTTAAAATAACTTATTTTTTCAAAATGTATTAAAATATATGGTATCCATAGTTACGTTTTGGAAAGGAAAGTACTCTCTGGCACTGAAAATTTCTTCAACTTGCAGTCTTGCACTGGCCAAACATGCAATTTTATACATGTTCTGGTGTCCAATTTATCAACCTGACCTATATGCGAGTGCATGCCAAAATCCACATATTTCATTACAAAAGTAGGGGGGGGGGTGGTCATCTTATAGGCGAGATCGTCTTATAGGCGAGGTCATCTTATAGGCGAGATCGTCTTATAGGCGAAGTCATCTTATAGGCGAGGTCGTCTTATAGGTGAGATCGTCCTATAGGTGAGATCGTCTTATAGGCGAGATCGTCTTATAGGCGAGATCGTCTTATAGGCGAGATCGTCTTATAGGCGAGATCGTCTTATAGGTGAGATCCTCTTATAGGTGAGATCGTCTTATAGGTGAGATCGTCTTATAGGTGAGATCATCTTATAGGCGAGGTCGTCTTATAGGTGAGATCGTCTTATAGGTGAGATTGTCTTATAGGCGAGATCGTCTTATAGGCGAGATCCTCTTATAGGTGAGATCGTCTTATAGGCGAGATCATCTTATAGGCGAGATCGTCTTATAGGCGAGATCGTCTTATAGGCGAGATCGTCTTATAGGCGAGATCGTCTTATAGGTGAGATCGTCTTATAGGCGAGATCGTCTTATAGGCGAGATCGTCTTATAGGGGAGATCGTCTTATAGGCGAGATCGTCTTATAGGCGAGATCGTCTTATAGGTGAGTATGGATGGTACACCATTTTCTTACACTTTGACAAGTCTGTTGGACATAACAGTCACGTGACCTTTTGTTGACAAGGACGCCGGAGGAAGTTTTTGTTCAGAATTGTTAAATTTAAACTGTTCATTACAATATTGTGAGGAACAGTCATTTAATACATACATAAAATATGTACATGTATAGGTATGTTTACTTACTTACCTTTTTGGCTTTCGTGTAAATCACGAGATGGAAGCATTCACAGTTGATGCGCTATGTCGCATACCACGCCATAACCGATGCCACCCACGATACCCACATGAAACAAAATATATTAGGCCTCCACACACACTAACAGTACAAATGTATTAAATAACCCCAATAAATGTAATGTATTCGGACCTCACACACACTTTGAACAGTACAAATGTATTAAATAACCCCAATAAATGTAATGTATTCGAACTTCACACACACTTTGAACAGTACAAATGTATTAAATAACCCCAATAAATGAAATGTATTCGAACTTCACACACACTTTGAACAGTACAAATGTATTAAATAACCCCAATAAATGTAATGTATTCGGACCTCACACACACTTTGAACAGTACAAAATTTAATGTATTTATATACCCCAATACATTTTATTACTTAAATGTAACCAGTTGGTCACGTGTAGTAATACAGGTTAGCCATTTCAACACTACATACCTCTAAATAGGCTTACAAAAAGTGTAGATCCAGATGAGCCGGCTCGTGACGAGCCGTCTCATCAGGATCTGCACTTTTGCCAGTAATAGTACCGGTACTATATTTAGACAAAATTACCCATTTTGATAAATGAACTGGTCCAAATGTAATTTTCTTATTATTTTATTGGTCTAAAAATATTGTGGACCAGTCCATGTCAGTTACTTGGTGTTGAATTGGTTAATAAGAGAACAAATGTATACCCTTTCGTTGTACAGACGGATATATAGTCCAGTGGTAACACGCTGGACTGGTAATCCAGGGATCGCAGGTTCGATCCCCCGTCTGACCCTAACAAAATTAACAGTCTTTCAGATGGGACGTTAAACCGAGGTTTCGTGTCGGTGCTTTACACCGCGCACGTAAAAGAACCAGAGGAGACTCTGGAATGGGTCTCTCTCTGTATCATTGCACTATCCTCCAAAAATCTAAAATGACTAATCTCTTCAGGAGGCGTCACTCATATGGGCAACCGGTAGCGACGATAAATAAACGTAAAACACACACCCTTTAAGTTGTTTTCAAGCACACAATTTGCAGTATTGTTGAAAGGCCAAAGAAATACAATATTTTCTTGTTATTCTTGTAGTTATCAGAGTCTGATCAGGAATTGTACAAGAATTTCCCGATGGTTGTTTCCGAACGCTGGCAACAGGAAGTGGCAGAGACCGTGTTCGATGCAATCAACACCGAAACCGACAAAATCGAGCAGAAAAAGAAACAGAAGCCGAGAATAGATGAATTAGAAGACGGTTTGTCAATAATTTAAGTTTTGTCTGGAACTAACATGATTTTGCAAGTAAATGGTGGCAGAGTATTGTATGGCAATAACGTCTTATCAAGCAGGGTGACATGGGCGAAATAGATTGTCGCCCTAGGGTCCCTGACTTCGCCCCCAGGGGTCCCCACTTCTCCCTCCCTAAATTTGTCTTTTGCAATTTTCATTGTAAAGCGCTTTTTTTGTTACAATTTTCATTCTATTCAAATGTTGTATTTAATGGTCATATCGTGTATTTAAAGTCTATTGTGTTAGAAATGTATTAAATAATACCATTTAAACCTTTGCCTGCTGTGTAAATAAAATCATATTTGCATACAACATAGATCCAGATCATCTGCTGTTAAGTTTTAGCGTAATGAAGTTTTGATATCACAAAGAACCTTTGTTTCTACAGGTCCGACAGACTGTATAGTTGAGGGTGAGGTACTGAAGCTTGGAGGACCATTCTTACAGACATGGCAGAAGAAACACTTGAAGTTGTACCCAAACAGGCTAGAGTTCTACCACAAGAACCGCGATGGACAGGTGATACGGGGGAAGGGCGTGGAGGTGATGTCCATGTTTGTAATCATATCTAGCATAACTAACTCACTGTGAAAATACATATCCATATAGGAATGTATGGAGCCCATGTATATAGGAATGTATGGAGCCCATGTATCCATGTATACAGGAATGTATGGAGCCCATGTATATAGGAATGTATGGAGCCCATGTATCCATGTATACAGGAATGTATGGAGCCCATGTATCCACGTATACAGGAATGTATGGAGCCCATGTATCCACGTATACAGGAATGTATGGAACCCATGTATCCATGTATACAGGAATGTATGGAGCCCATGTATCCATGTATCCAGGAATGTATGGAGCCCATGTATACAGGAATGTATGGAGCCCATGTATACAGGAATGTATGGAGCCCATGTACCAGGAATGTACGGAGCCCATGTATCCATGTATACAGGAATGTATGGAGCCCATGTATCCATGTATACAGGAATGTACGGAGCCCATGTATCCATGTATACAGGAATGTATGGAGCCCATGTATCCATGTATACAGGAATGTATGGAGCCCATGTATCCATGTAACAGGAATGTATGGAGCCCATGTATCCAGTTACAGGAATGTATGGAGCCCATGTATCCATGTATACAGGAATGTATGGAACCCATGTATGCATGTATACAGGAATGTATGGAGCCCATGTATCCATGTATACAGGAATGTATGGAGCCCATGTATCCAGGAATGTATGGAGCCCATGTATACAGGAATGTATGGAGCCCATGTATACAGGAATGTATGGAGCCCATGTATACAGGAATGTATGGAGCCCATGTATACAGGAATGTATGGAGCCCATGTATCCATTACAGGAATGTATGGAGCCCATGTATCCAACAGGAATGTATGGAGCCCATGTATACAGGAATGTATGGAGCCCATGTATCCATGTATACAGGAATGTATGGAGCCCATGTATCCATGTATACAGGAATGTATGGAGCCCATGTATCCATGTATACAGGAATGTATGGAGCCCATGTATACAGGAATGTATGGAGCCCATGTATCCATGTATACAGGAATGTATGGAGCCCATGTATACAGGAATGTATGGAGCCCATGTATCCATGTATACAGGAATGTATGGAGCCCATGTATCCATGTATACAGGAATGTATGGAGCCCATGTATACAGGAATGTACGGAGCCCATGTATCCATGTATACAGGAATGTATGGAACCCATGTATCCATATATACAGGAATGTATGGAACCCATGTATCCATGTAATGTATACAGGAATGTATGGAACCCATGTATCCATGTATACAGGAATGTATGGAGCACATGTATCCATGTAATGTATACAGGAATGTATGGAGCCCATGTATCCATGTATACAGGAATGTATGGAGCCCATGTATCCATGTATACAGGAATGTATGGAGCTCATGTATCCATGTATACAGGAATGTATGGAACCCATGTATCCATGTATACAGGAATGTATGGAACCCATGTATACAGGAATGTATGGAGCCCATGTATCCACGTATACAGGAATGTATGGAACCCATGTATCCATGTATACAGGAATGTATGGAGCCCATGTATCCAGGAATGTACGGAGCCCATGTATCCAGGAATGTATGGAATCCATGTATACAGGAATGTATGGAGCCCATGTATCCATGTATACAGGAATGTATGGAGCCCACATATCGACGTATACAGGAATGTATGGAGCCCATGTATCCATGTATACAGGAATGTACGGAGCCCATGTATCCATGTATACAGGAATGTATGGAGCCATGTATCCACGTATACAGGAATGTATGGAGCCCATGTATCCACGTATTCAGGAATGTATGGAACCCATGTATACAGGAATGTATGGAGCCCATGTATACAGGAATGTATGGAGCCCATGTATACAGTAATGTACGTAGCCCATGTATCCATGTATACAGGAATGTATGGAGCCCATGTATCCAGAAATGTACGGAGACCATGTATCCATGTATACAGGAATGTATGGAGCCCATGTATCCAGAAATGTACGGAGACCATGTATCCATGTATACAGGAATGTATGGAGCCCATGTATCCAGGAATGTATGGAGCCCATGTATCCATGTATACAGGAATGTATGGAGCCCATGTATCCAGGAATGTACGGAGCCCATGTATCCATGTATACAGGAATGTATGGAACCCATGTATCCAGGAATGTACGGAGCCCATGTATCCATGTATACAGGAATCTATGGAGCCCATGTATCCAGGAATGTATGGAGCCCATGTATCCATGTATACAGGAATGTATGGAGCCCATGTATCCATGTATACAGGAATGTATGGAGCCCATGTATCCATGTATACAGGAATGTATGGAACCCATGTATCCATGTATACAGGAATGTATGGAGCCCATGTATCCATGTATACAGGAATGTATGGAACCCATGTATACAGGAATGTATGGAACCCATGTATCCATGTAAACAGGAATCTATGGAGCCCATGTATCCAGGAATGTATGGAGCCCATGTATCCATGTATACAGGAATGTATGTAGCCCATGTATCCATGTATACTGGAATGTATGGAGCCCATGTATCCATGTATACAGGAATGTATGGAGCCCATGTATACAGGAATGTATGGAGCCCATGTATCCAGGAATGTACGGAGCCCATGTATCCAGGAATGTACGGAGCCCATGTATACAGGAATGTATGGAGCCCATGTATCCATGTATACAGGAATGTATGGAGCCCATGTATACAGGAATGTATGGAACCCATGTATCCACATATACAGGAATGTATGGAGCCCATGTATACAAGAATGTATGGAGCCCATGTATCCATGTATACAGGAATGTACGTAGCCCATGTATCCATGTATACAGGAATGTATGGAGCCCATGTATCCATGTATACAGGAATGTATGGAGCCCATGTATCCACGTATACAGGAATGTATGGAGCCCATGTATCCATGTATACAGGAATATACGTAGCCCATGTATCCATGTATACAGGAATGTACGGTATCCACATATACAAGAATGTACGGAGCCCATGTATACAGGAATGTATGGAGCCCACATATCCATGTATACAGGAATGTATGGAGCCCACATATCCACGTATACAGGAATGTATGGAGCCCATGTATGCATGTATACAGGAATGTATGGAGCCCATGTATACAGGAATGTATGGAGCCCATGTATATAGTAATGTACGTAGCCCATGTATCCATGTATACAGGAATGTATGGAACCCATGTATACAGGAATGTATGGAGCCCATGTATCCAGAAATGTATGGAGCCCATGTATCCAGAAATGTATGGAGCCCATGTATCCAGAAATGTATGGAACCCATGTATCCATGTATACAGGAATGTATGGAGCCCATGTATCCATGTATACAGGAATGTATGGAACCCATGTATCCATGTATACAGGAATGTATGGAGCTCATGTATCCATGTATACAGGAATGTATGGAACCCATGTATCCATGTATACAGGAATGTATGGAGCCCATGTATCCAGGAATGTATGGAGCCCATGTATCCACGTATATAGGAATGTATGGAGCCCATGTATACAGGAATGTACGTAGCCCATGTATCCATGTATGGAGCCCATGTATCCATGTATGGAGCCCATGTATCCAGGAATGTATGTAGCCCATGTATACAGGAATGTACGGAGACCATGTATCCATGTATACAGGAATGTATGGAGCCCATGTATCCATGTATACAGGAATCTATGGAGCCCATGTATCCAGGAATGTACGGAGCCCATGTATCCATGTATACAGGAATGTATGGAACCCATGTATCCATGTATACAGGAATCTATGGAGCCCATGTATCCAGGAATGTATGGAGCCCATGTATCCATGTATACAGGAATGTATGGAGCCCATGTATCCATGTATACAGGAATGTATGGAGCCCATGTATCCACGTATACAGGAATGTATGGAGCCCATGTATACAGAAATGTTTGGAACCCATGTATCCATGTATACAGGAATGTATGGAGCCCATGTATCCATGTATACAGGAATGTACGTAGCCCATGTATCCATGTATACAGGAATGTATGGAGCCCATGTATACAGGAATGTATGGAGCCCATGTATACAGGAATGTATGGAGCCCATGTATCCATGTATACAGGAATGTACGTAGCCCATGTATCCATGTATACAGGAATGTATGGAGCCCATGTATACAGGAATGTATGGAACCCATGTATACAGGAATGTACGGAGCCCATGTATCCATGAATGTATGGAGCCCATGTATCCATGTATACAGGAATGTATGGAGCCCATGTATACAGGAATCTATGGAGCCCATGTATACAGGAATGTATGGAACCCACGTATCCAGGAATCTATGGAGCCCATGTATACAGGAATGTATGGAGCCCATGTATCCACGTATACAGGAATCTATGGAGCCCATGTATACAGGAATGTATGGAAACCATGTATACAGGAATGTATGGAGCCCATGTATACAGGAATGTATGGAGCCCACGTATACAGGAATGTATGGAGCCCATGTATACAGGAATGTATGGAACCCATGTATCCACGTATACAGGAATCTATGGAGCCCATGTATCCATGAATGTACGGAGCCCATGTATCCATGTATCCATGTATACAGGAATGTACGGAGCCCATGTATCCATGTATACAGGAGTGTACGGAGCCCATGTATACAGGAATGTATGGAGCCCATGTATCCATGTATACAGAGGAATGTATGGAGCCCATGTATCCATGTATACAGAAATGTATGGAGCCCATGTATCCACGTATACAGGAATGTATGGAACCCATGTATCCACGTATACAGGAATGTATGGAGCCCATGTATCCACGTATACAGGAATGTATGGAGCCCATGTATCCACGTATACAGGAATGTATGGAGCCCATGTATCCACGTATACAGGAATGTATGGAGCCCATGTATCCACGTACACAGGAATGTATGGAACCCATGTATCCACGTATACAGGAATGTATGGAGCCCATGTATCCACGTATACAGGAATGTATGGAATCCATGTATACAGGAATGTACGTAGCCCATGTATCCATGTATACAGGAATGTATGGAGCCCATGTATCCACGTATACAGGAATGTATGGAACCCATGTATCCATGTATACAGGAATATATGGAACCCATGTATCCATGTATACAGGAATGTATGGAGCCCATGTATGCATGTATACAGGAATGTATGGAGCCCACATATCCACGTATACAGGAATGTATGGAGCCCATGTATACAGGAATGTACGGAGCCCATGTATCCATGTATACAGGAATGTATGGAACCCATGTATCCATGTATACAGGAATGTATGGAACCCATGTATCCATGTATACAGGAATGTATGGAGCCCATGTATCCATGTAATGTATACAGGAATGTATGGAACCCATGTATCCATGTATACAGGAATGTATGGAGCCCATGTATCCATGTAATGTATACAGGAATGTATGGAGCCCATGTATCCATGTATACAGGAATGTATGGAGCCCATGTATACAGGAATGTATGGAGCCCATGTATACAGGAATGTACGGAGCCCATGTATCCATGTATACAGGAATGTATGGAACCCATGTATACAGGAATGTATGGAGCCCATGTATACAGGAATGTATGGAGCCCATGTATACAGTAATGTACGTAGCCCATGTATCCATGTATACAGGAATGTATGGAACCCATGTATACAGGAATGTATGGAGCCCATGTATACAGGAATGTATGGAGCCCATGTATACAGTAATGTACGTAGCCCATGTATCCATGTATACAGGAATGTATGGAACCCATGTATACAGGAATGTATGGAGCCCATGTATCCAGTGTATACAGGAATGTATGGAGCTCATGTATCCATGTATACAGGAATGTATGGAACCCATGTATCCATGTATACAGGAATGTATGGAGCCCATGTATCCAGGAATGTATGGAGCCCATGTATCCACGTATATAGGAATGTATGGAGCCCATGTATACAGGAATGTACGTAGCCCATGTATCCATGTATGGAGCCCATGTATCCATGTATGGAGCCCATGTATCCAGGAATGTATGTAGCCCATGTATACAGGAATGTACGGAGACCATGTATCCATGTATACAGGAATGTATGGAGCCCATGTATCCATGTATACAGGAATCTATGGAGCCCATGTATCCAGGAATGTACGGAGCCCATGTATCCATGTATACAGGAATGTATGGAACCCATGTATCCATGTATACAGGAATCTATGGAGCCCATGTATCCAGGAATGTATGGAGCCCATGTATCCAGGAATGTATGGAGCCCATGTATCCATGTATACAGGAATGTATGGAGCCCATGTATCCACGTATACAGGAATGTATGGAGCCCATGTATACAGAAATGTTTGGAACCCATGTATCCATGTATACAGGAATGTATGGAGCCCATGTATCCATGTATACAGGAATGTACGTAGCCCATGTATCCATGTATACAGGAATGTATGGAGCCCATGTATACAGGAATGTATGGAGCCCATGTATACAGGAATGTATGGAGCCCATGTATCCATGTATACAGGAATGTACGTAGCCCATGTATCCATGTATACAGGAATGTATGGAGCCCATGTATACAGGAATGTATGGAACCCATGTATACAGGAATGTACGGAGCCCATGTATCCATGAATGTATGGAGCCCATGTATCCATGTATACAGGAATGTATGGAGCCCATGTATACAGGAATCTATGGAGCCCATGTATACAGGAATGTATGGAATCCACGTATCCACGTATACAGGAATCTATGGAGCCCATGTATACAGGAATGTATGGAGCCCATGTATCCACGTATACAGGAATCTATGGAGCCCATGTATACAGGAATGTATGGAACCCATGTATACAGGAATGTATGGAGCCCATGTATACAGGAATGTATGGAGCCCACGTATACAGGAATGTATGGAGCCCATGTATACAGGAATGTATGGAACCCATGTATCCACGTATACAGGAATCTATGGAGCCCATGTATCCATGAATGTACGGAGCCCATGTATCCATGTATACAGGAATGTATGGAACCCATGTATCCATGTATACAGGAATGTATGGAGCCCATGTATCCAGGAATGTATGGAGCCCATGTATCCACGTATACAGGAATGTATGGAGCCCATGTATACAGGAATGTACGTAGCCCATGTATCCATGTATGGAGCCCATGTATGGAGCCCATGTATCCATGTATACAGGAATGTATGGAGCCCATGTATCCATGTATACAGGAATGTATGGAGCCCATGTATCCACATATACAGGAATGTATGGAGCCCATGTATCCATGTATACAGGAATGTACGGTATCCACATATACAGGAATGTACGGAGCCCATGTATACAGGAATGTATGGAGCCCACATATCCACGTATACAGGAATGTATGGAGCCCACATATCCATGTATACAGGAATGTATGGAGCCCATGTATCCATGTATACAGGAATATATGGAACCCATGTATCCATGTATACAGGAATGTACGGAGCCCATGTATCCATGTATACAGGAATGTATGGAGCCCATGTATCCAGGAATGTATGGAGCCCATGTATACAGGAATGTATGGAGCCCACATATCCACGTATACAGGAATGTATGGAGCCCATGTATCCATGTATACAGGAATGTACGGAGCCCATGTATCCATGTATACAGGAATGTATGGAGCCATGTATCCACGTATACAGGAATGTATGGAGCCCATGTATCCACGTATTCAGGAATGTATGGAACCCATGTATACAGGAATGTATGGAGCCCATGTATACAGGAATGTATGGAGCCCATGTATACAGTAATGTACGTAGCCCATGTATCCATGTATACAGGAATGTATGGAGCCCATGTATCCAGGAATGTATGGAGCCCATGTATCCAGAAATGTACGGAGCCCATGTATACAGGACTGTATGGAGACCATGTATCCAGGAATGTACGGAGCCCATGTATCCATGTATACAGGAATGTATGGAGCCCATGTATCCATGAATGTATGGAGCCCATGTATACAGGACTGTATGGAGACCATGTATCCATGTATACAGGAATGTATGGAGCCCATGTATCCAGGAATGTACGGAGCCCATGTATCCATGTATACAGGAATGTATGGAACCCATGTATACAGGAATGTATGGAACCCATGTATCCATGTAAACAGGAATCTATGGAGCCCATGTATCCAGGAATGTATGGAGCCCATGTATCCATGTATACAGGAATGTATGGAGCCCATGTATCCATGTATACTGGAATGTATGGAGCCCATGTATCCATGTATACAGGAATGTATGGAGCCCATGTATACAGGAATGTATGGAGCCCATGTATCCAGGAATGTACGGAGCCCATGTATCCAGGAATGTACGGAGCCCATGTATACAGGAATGTATGGAGCCCATGTATCCATGTATACAGGAATGTATGGAGCCCATGTATACAGGAATGTATGGAACCCATGTATCCACATATACAGGAATGTATGGAGCCCATGTATACAAGAATGTATGGAGCCCATGTATCCATGTATACAGGAATGTACGTAGCCCATGTATCCATGTATACAGGAATGTATGGAGCCCATGTATCCATGTATACAGGAATGTATGGAGCCCATGTATCCACGTATACAGGAATGTATGGAGCCCATGTATCCATGTATACAGGAATATACGTAGCCCATGTATCCATGTATACAGGAATGTACGGTATCCACATATACAAGAATGTACGGAGCCCATGTATACAGGAATGTATGGAGCCCACATATCCATGTATACAGGAATGTATGGAGCCCACATATCCACGTATACAGGAATGTATGGAGCCCATGTATGCATGTATACAGGAATGTATGGAGCCCATGTATCCATGTATACAGGAATGTATGGAGCCCATGTATCC
Organism: Archivesica marissinica; assembly: GCA_014843695.1. Classification (NCBI taxonomy): domain Eukaryota; kingdom Metazoa; phylum Mollusca; class Bivalvia; order Venerida; family Vesicomyidae; genus Archivesica; species Archivesica marissinica. Next base: position 55,821,547 of record CM026403.1, read on the forward strand.
ATGTATACAGGAATGTATGGAGCCCATGTATCCACGTATACAGGAGTGTATGGAGCCCATGTATCCATGTATACAGGAATGTATGGAACCCATGTATGCATGTATACAGGAATGTATGGATCCCATGTATCCATGTATACAGGAATGTACGGAGCCCATGTATCCATGTATACAGGAATGTATGGAGCCCATGTATACAGGAATGTATGGAGCCCATGTATACAGGAATGTATGGAGCCCATGTATACAGGAATGTATGGAGCCCATGTATACAGGAATGTATGGAGCCCATGTATACAGGAATGTATGGAGCCCATGTATCCAGGAATGTATGGAGCCCATGTATACAGGAATGTATGGAGCCCATGTATACAGGAATGTATGGAGCCCATGTATCCATGTATACAGGAATGTATGGAGCCCATGTATCCATGTATACAGGAATGTATGGAGCCCATGTATCCATGTATACAGGAATGTATGGAGCCCATGTATACAGGAATGTATGGAGCCCATGTATCCATGTATACAGGAATGTATGGAGCCCATGTATCCATGTATACAGGAATGTATGGAGCCCATGTATACAGGAATGTACGGAGCCCATGTATCCATGTATACAGGAATGTATGGAACCCATGTATCCATATATACAGGAATGTATGGAACCCATGTATCCATGTAGTACAGGAATGTATGGAACCCATGTATCCATGTATACAGGAATGTATGGAGCACATGTATCCATGTATGTATACAGGAATGTATGGAGCCCATGTATCCATGTATACAGGAATGTATGGAGCCCATGTATCCATGTATACAGGAATGTATGGAGCTCATGTATCCATGTATACAGGAATGTATGGAACCCATGTATCCATGTATACAGGAATGTATGGAACCCATGTATACAGGAATGTATGGAGCCCATGTATCCACGTATACAGGAATGTATGGAACCCATGTATCCATGTATACAGGAATGTATGGAGCCCATGTATCCAGGAATGTACGGAGCCCATGTATCCAGGAATGTATGGAATCCATGTATACAGGAATGTATGGAGCCCATGTATCCATGTATACAGGAATGTATGGAGCCCACATATCGACGTATACAGGAATGTATGGAGCCCATGTATCCATGTATACAGGAATGTACGGAGCCCATGTATCCATGTATACAGGAATGTATGGAGCCATGTATCCACGTATACAGGAATGTATGGAGCCCATGTATCCACGTATTCAGGAATGTATGGAACCCATGTATACAGGAATGTATGGAGCCCATGTATACAGGAATGTATGGAGCCCATGTATACAGTAATGTACGTAGCCCATGTATCCATGAATGTATGGAGCCCATGTATCCAGAAATGTACGGAGACCATGTATCCATGTATACAGGAATGTATGGAGCCCATGTATCCAGAAATGTACGGAGACCATGTATCCATGTATACAGGAATGTATGGAGCCCATGTATCCAGGAATGTATGGAGCCCATGTATCCATGTATACAGGAATGTATGGAGCCCATGTATCCAGGAATGTATGGAGCCCATGTATCCACGTATACAGGAATGTATGGAGCCCATGTATCCACGTATACAGGAATCTATGGAGCCCATGTATCCATGTATCCAGGAATGTACGGAGCCCATGTATCCATGTATACAGGAATGTATGGAACCCATGTATCCATGTATACAGGAATGTATGGAGCCCATGTATCCAGGAATGTATGGAGCCCATGTATCCACGTATATAGGAATGTATGGAGCCCATGTATACAGGAATGTACGTAGCCCATGTATCCATGTATGGAGCCCATGTATCCATGTATGGAGCCCATGTATCCAGGAATGTATGTAGCCCATGTATACAGGAATGTACGGAGACCATGTATCCATGTATACAGGAATGTATGGAGCCCATGTATCCATGTATACAGGAATCTATGGAGCCCATGTATCCAGGAATGTACGGAGCCCATGTATCCATGTATACAGGAATGTATGGAACCCATGTATCCAGGAATGTACGGAGCCCATGTATCCATGTATACAGGAATCTATGGAGCCCATGTATCCAGGAATGTATGGAGCCCATGTATCCATGTATACAGGAATGTATGGAGCCCATGTATCCATGTATACAGGAATGTATGGAGCCCATGTATCCATGTATACAGGAATGTATGGAACCCATGTATCCATGTATACAGGAATGTATGGAGCCCATGTATCCATGTATACAGGAATGTATGGAACCCATGTATACAGGAATGTATGGAACCCATGTATCCATGTAAACAGGAATCTATGGAGCCCATGTATCCAGGAATGTATGGAGCCCATGTATCCATGTATACAGGAATGTACGTAGCCCATGTATCCATGTATACTGGAATGTATGGAGCCCATGTATCCATGTATACAGGAATGTATGGAGCCCATGTATACAGGAATGTATGGAGCCCATGTATACAGGAATGTATGGAGCCCATGTATCCACGTATACAGGAATGTATGGAGCCCATGTATCCATGATAGGAATGTATCCATGTATCAGGAATGTATGGACCCATGTATACAGGAATGTATGGAGCCCATGTATACAGGAATGTATGGAGCCCATGTATCCATGTATACAGGAATGTATGGAGCCCATGTATACAGGAATGTAGGAGCCATGTATCCATGTATACAGGAATGTATGGAGCCCATGTATCCAGAATGTAGGAGCCATGTATCCATGTATACAGGAATGTATGGAGCCCATGTATCCAGGAATGTATGGAGCCCATGTATCCATGTATACAGGAATGTATGGAGCCCATGTATCCAGGAATGTATGGAGCCCATGTATCCACGTATACAGGAATGTATGGAGCCCATGTATCCACATATACAGGAATCTATGGAGCCCATGTATCCATGTATCCAGGAATGTACGGAGCCCATGTATCCATGTATACAGGAATGTATGGAACCCATGTATCCATGTATACAGGAATGTATGGAGCCCATGTATCCAGGAATGTATGGAGCCCATGTATATAGGAATGTATGGAGCCCATGTATACAGGAATGTACGTAGCCCATGTATCCATGTATGGAGCCCATGTATCCATGTATGGAGCCCATGTATCCAGGAATGTATGTAGCCCATGTATACAGGAATGTACGGAGACCATGTATCCATGTATACAGGAATGTATGGAGCCCATGTATCCATGTATACAGGAATCTATGGAGCCCATGTATCCAGGAATGTACGGAGCCCATGTATCCATGTATACAGGAATGTATGGAACCCATGTATCCAGGAATGTACGGAGCCCATGTATCCATGTATACAGGAATCTATGGAGCCCATGTATCCAGGAATGTATGGAGCCCATGTATCCATGTATACAGGAATGTATGGAGCCCATGTATCCATGTATACAGGAATGTATGGAGCCCATGTATCCATGTATACAGGAATGTATGGAACCCATGTATCCATGTATACAGGAATGTATGGAGCCATGTATCCATGTATACAGGAATGTATGGAACCCATGTATACAGGAATGTATGGAACCCATGTATCCATGTAAACAGGAATCTATGGAGCCCATGTATCCATGTATACAGGAATGTACGTAGCCCATGTATCCATGTATACTGGAATGTATGGAGCCCATGTATCCATGTATACAGGAATGTATGGAGCCCATGTATACAGGAATGTATGGAGCCCATGTATCCAGGAATGTACGGAGCCCATGTATCCATGTATACAGGAATGTATGGAGCCCATGTATACAGGAATGTATGGAACCCATGTATCCACATATACAGGAATGTATGGAGCCCATGTATACAAGAATGTATGGAGCCCATGTATCCATGTATACAGGAATGTACGTAGCCCATGTATCCATGTATACAGGAATGTATGGAGCCCATGTATCCATGTATACAGGAATGTATGGAGCCCATGTATCCACGTATACAGGAATGTATGGAGCCCATGTATCCATGTATACAGGAATATACGTAGCCCATGTATCCATGTATACAGGAATGTACGGTATCCACATATACAGGAATGTACGGAGCCCATGTATACAGGAATGTATGGAGCCCACATATCCACGTATACAGGAATGTATGGAGCCCATGTATCCATGTATACAGGAATGTATGGAGCCCATGTATCCATGTATACAGGAATGTATGGAGCCCATGTATCCACGTATACAGGAGTGTATGGAGCCCATGTATCCATGTATACAGGAATGTATGGAACCCATGTATGCATGTATACAGGAATGTATGGATCCCATGTATCCATGTATACAGGAATGTATGGAGCCCATGTATCCACGTATACAGGAATGTATGGAACCCATGTATCCATGTATCCAGGAATGTATGGATCCCACGTATACAGGACTGTATGGAGCCCATGTATACAGGAATGTATGGAACCCATGTATCCATGAATACAGGAATGTATGGAGCCCATGTATCCATGTATACAGGAATGTATGGAGCCCATGTATACAGGAATGTATGGAGCCCATGTATCCATGTATACAGGAATGTATGGAGCCCATGTATCCATGTATACAGGAATGTATGGAGCCCATGTATACAGGAATGTACGGAGCCCATGTATCCATGTATACAGGAATGTATGGAACCCATGTATCCATATATACAGGAATGTATGGAACCCATGTATCCATGTATACAGGAATGTATGGAGCCCATGTATCCATGTAATGTATACAGGAATGTATGGAACCCATGTATCCATGTATACAGGAATGTATGGAGCACATGTATCCATGTAATGTATACAGGAATGTATGGAGCCCATGTATCCATGTATACAGGAATGTATGGAGCCCATGTATCCAGGAATGTATGGAGCTCATGTATCCATGTATACAGGAATGTATGGAACCCATGTATCCATGTATACAGGAATGTATGGAACCCATGTATACAGGAATGAATGGAGCCCATGTATCCAGGAATGTACGGAGCCCATGTATCCATGTATACAGGAATGTATGGAGCCCACATATCCACGTATACAGGAATGTATGGAGCCCATGTATCCATGTATACAGGAATGTATGGAGCCCACATATCCACGTATACAGGAATGTATGGAGCCCATGTATCCATGTATACAGGAATGTACGGAGCCCATGTATCCATGTATACAGGAATGTATGGAGCCATGTATCCACGTATACAGGAATGTATGGAGCCCATGTATCCACGTATTCAGGAGTGTATGGAACCCATGTATACAGGAATGTATGGAGCCCATGTATACAGGAATGTATGGAGCCCATGTATACAGTAATGTACGTAGCCCATGTATCCATGTATACAGGAATGTATGGAGCCCATGTATCCAGGAATGTACGGAGCCCATGTATCCATGTATACAGGAATGTATGGAGCCCATGTATCCAGGAATGTATGGAGCCCATGTATCCACGTATACAGGAATGTATGGAACCCATGTATCCACGTATACAGGAATCTATGGAGCCCATGTATCCATGTATCCAGGAATGTACGGAGCCCATGTATCCATGTATACAGGAATGTATGGAGCCCATGTATCCATGTATACAGGAATGTATGGAGCCCACATATCCACGTATACAGGAATGTATGGAGCCCATGTATCCATGTATACAGGAATGTACGGAGCCCATGTATCCATGTATACAGGAATGTATGGAGCCATGTATCCACGTGGAGCCCATGTATCCACGTATTCAGGAGTGTATGGAACCCATGTATACAGGAATGTATGGAGCCCATGTATACAGGAATGTATGGAGCCCATGTATACAGTAATGTACGTAGCCCATGTATCCATGTATACAGGAATGTATGGAGCCCATGTATCCAGGAATGTACGGAGCCCATGTATCCATGTATACAGGAATGTATGGAGCCCATGTATCCAGGAATGTATGGAGCCCATGTATCCACGTATACAGGAATGTATGGAACCCATGTATCCACGTATACAGGAATCTATGGAGCCCATGTATCCATGTATCCAGGAATGTACGGAGCCCATGTATCCATGTATACAGGAATGTATGGAACCCATGTATCCATGTATACAGGAATGTATGGAGCCCATGTATCCAGGAATGTATGGAGCCCATGTATCCACGTATATTGGAATGTATGGAGCCCATGTATACAGGAATGTACGTAGCCCATGTATCCATGTATGGAGCCCATGTATCCAGGAATGTATGTAGCCCATGTATACAGGAATGTACGGAGACCATGTATCCATGTATACAGGAATGTATGGAGCCCATGTATCCATGTATACAGGAATCTATGGAGCCCATGTATCCAGGAATGTACGGAGCCCATGTATCCATGTATACAGGAATGTATGGAACCCATGTATCCATGTATACAGGAATCTATGGAGCCCATGTATCCAGGAATGTATGGAGCCCATGTATCCATGTATACAGGAATGTATGGAGCCCATGTATCCACGTATACAGGAATGTACGTAGCCCATGTATCCATGTATACAGGAATGTATCGAGCCCATGTATCCATGTATACAGGAATGTATGGAGCCCATGTATCCATGTATACAGGAATGTATGGAGCCCATGTATCCATGTATACAGGAATGTATGGAACCCATGTATCCATGTATACAGGAATGTATGGAGCCCATGTATCCATGTATACAGGAATGTATGGAACCCATGTATACAGGAATGTATGGAACCCATGTATCCATGTAAACAGGAATCTATGGAGCCCATGTATCCAGGAATGTATGGAGCCCATGTATCCATGTATACAGGAATGTATGGAGCCCATGTATCCATGTATACTGGAATGTATGGAGCCCATGTATACAGGAATGTATGGAGCCCATGTATCCAGGAATGTACGGAGCCCATGTATCCAGGAATGTACGGAGCCCATGTATACAGGAATGTATGGAGCCCATGTATCCATGTATACAGGAATGTATGGAGCCCATGTATACAGGAATGTATGGAACCCATGTATCCACATATACAGGAATGTATGGAGCCCATGTATCCATGTATACAGGAATGTATGGAGCCCATGTATCATACAGGAATGTATGGAGCCCATGTATCCATGTATACAGGAATGTATGGAGCCCATGTATCCAGTATAAGGAATGTATGGAGCCCATGTATCCATGTATACAGGAATGTACGTAGCCCATGTATCCATGTATACAGGAATGTACGGATCCCATGTATCCATGTATACAGGAATGTATGGAGCCCATGTATCCAGGAATGTATGGAGCCCATGTATCCACGTATACAGGAATGTATGGAACCCATGTATCCACGTATACAGGAATCTATGGAGCCCATGTATCCATGTATCCAGGAATGTACGGAGCCCATGTATCCATGTATACAGGAATGTATGGAACCCATGTATCCATGTATACAGGAATGTATGGAGCCCATGTATCCAGGAATGTATGGAGCCCATGTATCCACGTATATTGGAATGTATGGAGCCCATGTATACAGGAATGTACGTAGCCCATGTATCCATGTATGGAGCCCATGTATCCAGGAATGTATGTAGCCCATGTATACAGGAATGTACGGAGACCATGTATCCAGGAATGTATGGAGCCCATGTATCCATGTATACAGGAATCTATGGAGCCCATGTATCCAGGAATGTACGGAGCCCATGTATCCATGTATACAGGAATGTATGGAACCCATGTATCCATGTATACAGGAATCTATGGAGCCCATGTATCCAGGAATGTATGGAGCCCATGTATCCATGTATACAGGAATGTATGGAGCCCATGTATCCACGTATACAGGAATGTACGTAGCCCATGTATCCATGTATACAGGAATGTATGGAGCCCATGTATACAGGAATGTATGGAGCCCATGTATCCATGTATACAGGAATGTATGGAGCCCATGTATCCATGTATACAGGAATGTATGGAGCCCATGTATCCATGTATACAGGAATGTATGGAGCCCATGTATCCATGTATACAGGAATGTATGGAACCCATGTATACAGGAATGTATGGAACCCATGTATCCATGTAAACAGGAATCTATGGAGCCCATGTATCCAGGAATGTATGGAGCCCATGTATCCATGTATACAGGAATGTATGGAGCCCATGTATCCATGTATACTGGAATGTATGGAGCCCATGTATACAGGAATGTATGGAGCCCATGTATCCAGGAATGTACGGAGCCCATGTATCCAGGAATGTACGGAGCCCATGTATACAGGAATGTATGGAGCCCATGTATCCATGTATACAGGAATGTATGGAGCCCATGTATACAGGAATGTATGGAACCCATGTATCCACATATACAGGAATGTATGGAGCCCATGTATCCATGTATACAGGAATGTACGTAGCCCATGTATCCATGTATACAGGAATGTATGGAGCCCATGTATCCATGTATACAGGAATGTATGGAGCCCATGTATCCACGTATATAGGAATGTATGGAGCCCATGTATCCATGTATACAGGAATATACGTAGCCCATGTATCCATGTATACAGGAATGTACGGTATCCACATATACAGGAATGTATGGAGCCCATGTATACAGGAATGTATGGAGCCCATGTATCCATGTATACAGGAATGTATGGAGCCCATGTATCCATGTATACAGGAATGTATGGAGCCCACATATCCACGTATACAGGAATGTATGGAGCCCATGTATCCATGTATACAGGAATGTATGGAGCCCATGTATCCATGTATACAGGAATGTATGGAGCCCATGTATCCACGTATACAGGAGTGTATGGAGCCCATGTATCCACGTATACAGGAGTGTATGGAGCCCATGTATCCACGTATACAGGAGTGTATGGAGCCCATGTATCCACGTATACAGGAGTGTATGGAGCCCATGTATCCACGTATACAGGAATGTATGGAGCCCATGTATACAGGAATGTATGGAGCCCATGTATCCATGTATACAGGAATCTATGGAGCCCATGTATCCAGGAATGTACGTAGCCCATGTATCCATGTATACAGGAATGTACGTAGCCCATGTATCCATGTATACAGGAATGTATGGAGCCCATGTATCCATGTACACAGGAATGTACGTAGCCCATGTATCCATGTATACAGGAATGTATGGAGCCCATGTATCCATGTATACAGGAATGTACGTAGCCCATGTATCCATGTATACAGGAATGTATGGAGCCCATGTATCCATGTATACAGGAATGTACGTAGCCCATGTATCCATGTATACAGGAATGTATGGAGCCCATGTATCCATGTATCCAGGAATGTATGGAGCCCATGTATCCATGTATACAGGAATGTATGGAGCCCATGTATCCACGTATACAGGAGTGTATGGAGCCCATGTATCCATGTATACAGGAATGTATGGAACCCATGTATGCATGTATACAGGAATGTATGGATCCCATGTATCCACGTATACAGGAATGTATGGAGACCATGTATCCAGGAATGTATGGAGCCCATGTATCCATGTATACAGGAATGTACGTAGCCCATGTATACAGGAATGTACGGTATCCATGTATACAGGAATGTATGGAGACCATGTATCCAGGAATGTATGGAGCCCATGTATCCATGTATACAGGAATGTATGGAGCCCATGTATCCATGTATACAGGAATGTATGGAGCCCATGTATCCATGTATACAGGAATGTATGGAGCCCATGTATCCATGTATACAGGAATGTATGGAGCCCATGTATACAGGAATGTATGGAGCCCATGTATCCATGTATACAGGAATGTATGGAGCCCATGTATCCATGTATACAGGAATGTATGGAACCCATGTATCCATGTACACAGGACTGTATGGAGACCATGTATCCACGTATACAGGAATGTATGGAACCCATGTATCCATGTATACAGGAATGTATGGAGCCCATGTATCCATGTATACAGGACTGTATGGAGACCATGTATCCATGTATACAGGAATGTATGGAGCCCATGTATACAGGAATGTATGGAACCCATGTATCCACGTATACAGGAATGTATGGAACCCATGTATCCATGTATACAGGAATGTACGGTATCCATGTATACATGAATGTATGGAGCCCATGTATACAGGAATGTATGGAGCCCATGTATACAGGAATGTATGGAGCCCATGTATCCAGGAATGTACGGAGCCCATGTATCCAGGAATGTACGGAGCCCATGTATACAGGAATGTATGGAGCCCATGTATCCATGTATACAGGAATGTATGGAGCCCATGTATACAGGAATGTATGGAACTCATGTATCCACATATACAGGAATGTATGGAGCCCATGTATACAAGAATGTATGGAGCCCATGTATCCAGGAATGTACGTAGCCCATGTATCCATGTATACAGGAATGTATGGAGCCCATGTATCCATGTATACAGGAATGTATGGAACCCATGTATCCATGTATACAGGAATGTATGGAACCCATGTATCCATGTATACAGGAATGTATGGAACCCATGTATCCATGTATACAGGAATGTATGGAGCCCATGTATCCATGTATACAGGAATGTATGGAGCCCATGTATCCATGTATACAGGAATGTACAGAGCCCATGTATCCACGTATACAGGAATGTATGGAGCTCATGTATCCATGTATACAGGAATGTACGGTATCCATGTATACAGGAATGTACGTAGCCCATGTATCCATGTATACAGGAATGTATGGAGCCCATGTATCCATGTATACAGGAATGTACGTAGCCCATGTATCCATGTATACAGGAATGTATGGAGCCCATGTATCCAGGAATGTATGGAGCCCATGTATACAGGAATGTATGGAGCCCATGTATCCATGTACAGGGCCCACACTGGGCAGAAAAAAGTTGGGGCCACTTATCTGTTTGAAAGATGGGGTGTGTGCGGGAGCGGTGTCGTCCCCTCCGTGAGGGGTGTCGTCCCCCTCCGGGAGGGGTGTCGTCCCCTCCCTGGTTTGATTTGTTTGGTATTTTTATTTGTAAATGGTGAGATTCTAGCCCGTTTTTTTCTGGAAGAAGTATTAATATAGACATTAGAATGAAAGAATGCATACCTGTTAAGGCTAAAAGTTTATTTTACAATGTAGCCCTGTGACAGTGATTAATAATGGAAGCCAACACAGGATTACATTTCAAATGAACTTTAAGCTCAAAAAGACATGCATACTAATCACTTTTGAAAACAATCCAATGAACTTTTACAACTTTAATTATTTTCTTGGTCATAATAATTTAAAAATACATCAGAATTACATACATGTACAAGTATCCACTATGTCTAACAAATTGCACAACATTCAGTTCAAAATGCATGTTCTTCTTGGACCACATTACAAATGCCGATTTGAAGTTGAACTTGTCTGGGCCATCAATGGAAATGTTCATCAGGCTGTCTAGGTTTCATTCACTAAGTCCATTTCGGACTTTTAAAACCGAAAGTAGCCATTTTGACACGTGACGATTTGGATTTTTTTTTTTTACGTTTATTTATCGGCGATTTGGACAAGTTTCATTCACTTTTTATAGTTGAGGACACGAAAATCATATTTTTCACAACTACTACCTTTGATCTTATTTGTGAAAAACAAGTTATTCGGTCATCCGTATAATCTTCAAACAATGTCATCATTTCACCGATCAAGTACTGCCGTTTTCATAAAGGACCTCAATTACCAAATCATTCCCATTATACAAAACTGTAAATGTGTGATCATATACCGCTAATTTACATGTTTGTTTTGTTTTGATTGCAATTTATGATGGGAATATGCCTCCAGCACATGTACACAGCTGTTTTGACTGTGAATCGATTGTTTCGCCAAACGATAGCGTATACTAGAGCAAAAAAATTGTAACCAGTCAAAGATACAATGAACACAGACTGTGTATCGATTTTTCTTTAACTGGAACGCGCCGTCGTCAATGGTAAATAAAACCAGTCAAGTATGAAAGGTTAAAATATGGCACAAACGTTATTTATGCCGATTTTTTGTGCAATTTTCTGAAAATCGCCAAATTGAAATTTTAGGAGCCATTTCTATCGCAAAATCGCCATTTGGCTCTTGTGGCGACTGACAGCGTGGCCCCTGATGTATACAGGAATGTACGGTATCCATGTATACAGGAATGTATGGAGCCCATGTATACAGGAATGTATGGAGCCCATGTATCCATGTATACAGGAATGTACGGTATCCATGTATACAGGAATGTACGGAGCCCATGTATCGATGTATACAGGAATGTATGGAACCCATATATCCATGTGTACAGGAATGTATGGAGCCCATGTATCCATGTATCCAGGAATGTATGGAACCCATGTATCCATGTATACAGGAATGTATGGAACCCATGTATACAGGAATGTATGGAGCCCATGTATCCATGTATACAGGAATGTATGGAACCCATGTATACAGGAATGTATGGAGCCCATGTATCCATGTATACAGGAATGTATGGAACCCATGTATACAGGAATGTATGGAGCCCATGTATCCATGTATACAGGAATGTATGGAACCCATGTATACAGGAATGTATGGAGCCCATGTATCCAGGAATGTATGGAACCCATGTATCCATGTATACAGGAATGTATGGAACCCATGTATACAGGAATGTATGGAGCCCATGTATCCATGTATACAGGAATGTATGGTATCCATGTATACAGGAATGTATGGAGCCCATGTATCCATGTATACAGGAATGTATGGAACCCATGTATCCATGTATACAGGAATGTATGGAACCCATGTATCCATGTATACAGGAATGTATGGAGCCCATGTATACAGGAATGTATGGAGCCCATGTATCCATGTATACAGGAATGTACGGTATCCATGTATACAGGAATGTACGGAGCCCATGTATCGATGTATACAGGAATGTATGGAGCCCATGTATCCATGTATACAGGAATGTATGGAACCCATGTATCCATGTATACAGGAATGTATGGAGCCCATGTATCCACGTATACAGGAATGTATGGAGCCCATGTATCCATGTATACAGGAATGTATGGAACCCATGTATCCATGTATACAGGAATGTATGGAACCCATGTATCCATGTATACAGGAATGTATGGAGCCCATGTATACAGGAATGTATGGAACCCATGTATACAGGAATGTATGGAACCCATGTATCCATGTATACAGGAATGTATGGAACCCATGTATCCATGTATACAGGAATGTATGGAACCCATGTATCCATGTATACAGGAATGTATGGAGCCCATGTATCCATGTATACAGGAATGTACGGTATCCATGTATACAGGAATGTACGGAGCCCATGTATCCATGTATACAGGAGTGTATGGAGCCCATGTATCCATGTATACAGGAGTGTATGGAACCCATGTATCCATGTATACAGGAATCTATGGAGCCCATGTATCCATGTATACAGGAGTGTATGGAGCCCATGTATCCATGTATACAGGAATGTATGGAGCCCATGTATCCATGTATACAGGAGTGTATGGAGCCCATGTATCCATGTATACAGGAATGTATGGAACCCATGTATACAGGAATGTATGGAGCCCATGTATCCATGTATACAGGAATGTATGGAACCCATGTATACAGGAATGTATGGAGCCCATGTATCCAGGAATGTATGGAACCCATGTATACAGGAATGTATGGAACCCATGTATCCAGGAATGTATGGAACCCATGTATCCATGTATACAGGAATGTATGGAGCCCATGTATACAGGAATGTATGGAGCCCATGTATCCATGTATACAGGAATGTACGGTATCCATGTATACAGGAATGTACGGAGCCCATGTATCGATGTATACAGGAATGTATGGAACCCATATATCCATGTGTACAGGAATGTATGGAGCCCATGTATCCATGTATACAGGAATGTATGGAACCCATGTATCCATGTATACAGGAATGTATGGAGCCCATGTATCCATGTATACAGGAATGTATGGAACCCATGTATCCATGTATACAGGAATGTATGGAACCCATGTATCCATGTATACAGGAATGTATGGAGCCCATGTATACAGGAATGTATGGAACCCATGTATACAGGAATGTATGGAACCCATGTATCCATGTATACAGGAATGTATGGAACCCATGTATCCATGTATACAGGAATGTATGGAACCCATGTATCCATGTATACAGGAATGTATGGAGCCCATGTATCCATGTATACAGGAATGTACGGTATCCATGTATACAGGAATGTACGGAGCCCATGTATCCATGTATACAGGAGTGTATGGAGCCCATGTATCCATGTATACAGGAGTGTATGGAACCCATGTATCCATGTATACAGGAATCTATGGAGCCCATGTATCCATGTATACAGGAGTGTATGGAGCCCATGTATCCATGTATACAGGAATGTATGGAGCCCATGTATCCATGTATACAGGAGTGTATGGAGCCCATGTATCCATGTATACAGGAGTGTACGAGTGTATTTGGACATTAATGTGCCTAATAAATTTGTTTCGTTGGTGATCTATTTTTAGTACTTTTGTCCAGATTTAAAATGTCAGTTGTTTCTCTTATTTCAGCTGGTATCCATGCTGGATATCAAAGAGATATACCCAGGATTCCAAAAAATCAACAAAACAGAAAATTGCATTGTGCTTGTATTGAAAAATGAACAGAAATTAGCCATTACCTCACCAGTAAGTAACTTGTAGACCAGAAGCTATCCGCTACCTCACCTCAACACACTGTCCTTTCAAGTAATTAAGTATCTTGTAGACCAGAAACTGGCCACTACTTCACCTCAACACACTGTCCTTTCAAGTAATTAAGTATCTTGTAGACCAGAAACTGGCCACTACTTCACCTCAACACACTGTCCTTTCAAGTAATTAAGTATCTTGTAGACCAGAAACTGGCCACTACTTCACCTCAACACACTGTCCTTTCAAGTAATTAAGTATCTTGTAGACCAGAAACTGGCCACTACTTCACCTCAACACACTGTCCTTTCAAGTAATTAAGTATCTTGTAGACCAGAAACTGGCCACTACTTCACCTCAACACACTGTCCTTTCAAGTAATTAAGTATCTTGTAGACCAGAAACTGGCCACTACTTCACCTCAACACACTGTCCTTTCAAGTAATTAAGTATCTTGTAGACCAGAAACTGGCCACTACTTCACCTCAACACACTGTCCTTTCAAGTAATTAAGTATCTTGTAGACCAGAAACTGGCCACTACTTCACCTCAACACACTGTCCTTTCAAGTAATTAAGTATCTTGTAGACCAGAAACTGGCCACTACTTCACCTCAACACACTGTCCTTTCAAGTAATTAAGTATCTTGTAGACCAGAAACTGGCCGCTACTTCACCTCAACACACTGTCCTTTCAAGTAATTAAGTAAGTAAGTAACTGTTAGTTATTTTACATGACGTCAGTTTATTGTCCCATACAAAAGACTGTTAATATTATTAACCCTTTCAACACCACAGACCTCTAAATTGGCTTACAAAAAAGTGTAGATCCAGATGAGCCGGTTCGTGACGAGCAGTCTCATCAGGATCTGCACTTTTTTCAAGTAATATAACTATTTTTAGAAAAAAAATTACCCATTTTGATAAATGAACTGATCCAAATGTAATTTTGTTATTAATTTATTGGTCTAAAAATATCATGGACCAGTCCATGTCAGTTACTTGGTGTTGAATGGGTTAAGGTCAGACAGTGGGGGGATCAAACTTGTGATCCTTGGGGTTCGCAGTCCATTGTGTATGTGTTAAGCAGTGGATCACTGACCCGTCTTTTTTTTCAACTGTGGAAATAAAACTATAATTCATATGCAAATTTCCTATTGTTATTTTTACTTATTGATTTTTTTTGTAAACATATTTATCTATAAAGGGAGATAATCATAATTTCACAAAACTCATTTTCCTTTGAAGGTGTTATAAAATCTGAATAATTTATTATTGAACGATGATAATATAAGATGATAATCACTGTTCTAATCATCCGTTGCGTAGAATATCTCGGTGTATATTGAAAATAAACAAGAATCCCCAGAATTGTGTCGTTGCGATGAAATTCGTGAACAGATTTCCATGGTTTTCAATCCCCTCTGACCCTAATAAAATTAACAGTCTTTCAGATGGGACGTTAAACCGAGGTCTCGTGTCGGTGCTTTACACCGTGCACGTAAAAGAACCAGAGGAGACTCTGGAATGGGTCTCTGTCTGTATCATTGCACTATCCTCCAAAATCTAAAATGACTAATCTCTTCAGGAGGCGTCGCTCATATGGGCAACCAGTAGCGACGATAAATAAATGTAAAACACACACACATGGTTTTCAGCTACAAATAAGAAACACTCATTGTCTGCTACAATTATTTGAACTATTTATATCCTTTATTTTACGCAGCATGCAGAGTTAAATATTTATTGAAAATTTTAATATTTTTCAGGATAGAGTTTTAATCAACCAATGGAAAGACGAGATCTTAAATGGATTTAAATTGTCGACGCAGATTATGGCAAACATGAACAAAAAAGCCAGTAAAATGTACGGAGCAGAAATAAATAACACTTCAAATCCCGAGAACTATCGACCACCTTTAGAGCACAGAAATAGCAACGGCAGTTAGGGACAATTCGATAGTTGACTAAGTGAGGTCTCAAAACAGTAGAAGAAAGTTGTTTTTAAATATGTTACGTAGAATGTGATTGGTTAATTTTCTGTTGCTATTGGAGTAAGAGGAGGAGCTATCGCTGTGGTGATGATTTTTGATTGACAGATTTGACAGTTCCGGAGAGACTACAGAGACGACTATCGCTGGAGGATTTTTTTTTTTTGGGATTTTTTAGGCAAAATTTTAATTAACAAAAAATGTTTTTGTGTTGTTATGGTAGCAGAATATTTATAGTATGAATGCGAGGCTGTATGTGAAATAATAAACTGTAGCGCTAAATTAAGGACTGTGATTATTTGAAAAATTTCCGTTTTGAAATATAATTGGAAAATATAAGAGATATACTTTCTAGAAATGTTTTGAATGTGTTGGCACAACGTTTTCACTTCTTGTCGTCATCATGTGTGTAAAAGAAAATGTTGCACATATAATTTCATTGGATATATTAACTACTATGCCAGCAACGGACCCCAGATTTCAGTTTTGAGGAGGGTGGGGAGCGTATCCCTTCCAAAAACCGGTTTTAGGATGGCTGCACACAATCTTGTGGCCATTTTATGCATAATATTATAAACTTCCTATGTTTTAGAGTAGTAGAACGGAAACAAGCCTATACCTAACCTGTAAGTTACTTGTA
Organism: Archivesica marissinica; assembly: GCA_014843695.1. Lineage (NCBI taxonomy): Eukaryota > Metazoa > Mollusca > Bivalvia > Venerida > Vesicomyidae > Archivesica > Archivesica marissinica. Next base: position 55,839,029 of record CM026403.1, read on the forward strand.
CAACATTGTCTCTGATAACACGCACAGGGTTCATTCTAGGTCAGAATTTCTGATAACACGCACAGGGTTCGTTCTAGGTCAGAATTTCTGATAACACGCACAGGGTTCGTTCTAGGTCAGAATTTTTGGGAGAAGTGAGAAAGCGCGCGATTGCGTCTCTAAATGGTGTTATTTAATATAATTCAACAAAATATGGATAAAAACACAAAATGACCATTGAATAGAACATATGAATATAATGGGCCAGTGTATCTTACTGGACACAATTTTGTATGAAAATTGTTTTTAATTATATTTTTTAAGGGAGAAGTGACACCCCCAGGGGGGTGAAGTCAGGGTCCCTAGAGCGACTATTTCGCCAACGTCGCCCTCTAGAATGAGCCCTGGTCACGCTGTCCCTTAAACTTGTAATGATGGTAGATTGAGAATATACGGAACGGTATGTTGAACAAACTGTGCACAAGTTGTGTAATATTATTAACATGCGTTATGATGAAAACTTAGACACAAACTAAATTCCTGGGGCCTCCGTAGCCGAGAGAATACGGTCGTTGAATTCTAATCACTTGCCCCTCACTGCTGTTTGTTCGAATCCTATTTGGGTGTCAAATTCTTCCATGTTAAGAAGCTATGTAGCTGTCTTGCAGAAGGTTAGTGGTTCTACCAGGTGTCCGGATTTCAGGCAATGACGGGGGTGTTTCAGGTGTCTGCCGTCGCCATATGACATGAGCTGTTGATGCATCGTTAAACCCCCAAGACAAATCAAACTAAATGTTTTGGAATCAACCTTTTTCCCAGAAAAATTTGTTAACTTCACAATTTAAAATTTGTGGATTGCTTCATAATAGTGCCGAGTTTGTCATTTACATTTGAATTTTATATTCAGTTACCATTAATACATATATTCAGTTACCATTATGTATTAATACAATATAGGTCTTATCCATCAACCAACCTTATTTTTAAATCTGAAAGCAGTGGATCTTGTGTATTGCATTAGTGAAATTTTGGTCCAACAAATATATATCTGGAATTTATATTGTACTACAATGCTATGCTGGAATCTCATTAAACGTTCGATCTTTGGAAGAACCCATCTTTGTCTTTCACTGCTGTTATTCCAAGTTTAGTTAGTTCTAACAGCTCTTCAATGTTTCTGATGTCCTCCTCAGACTTTCTAGACCACAGTTTGTGGATATCTTTTGGAATTAAATTTAACCTATATTTTTCAGTTTGTTTTATTTTCAGTTTGTTTTATTTGAATTTTCTACTTCATTTTGACATCAGATTTCAATTCTTAAGTTTATGGTCTTGTTAGCCAGTCTTTTCTGGTGCCTGGCATTGTTCAAGAAGTCAAGGAGGACAGGATCGTCATGGAACATGGAATATATTAAAGAGGATGCATGTAAATGACAATGCTTGCTAGAATATATATATATAGCCAATTATGGTTTTTCTATGTTTGCGGTACAACATTGTTGCATCTTATATGGACACTACGGTAATTCATCTGTTCTGTATTAAATGTCAGCCGCAATTACCGTACTATAGCCAATCAAAGCCCGTACTCTGTTCCAAATGTGGTGAAATTTACCTTCATATTGCGTTATTCCTTGCATAGATTTACAGAATTAGTTATTTATTGATTGCTGCTGTCGAAGACATTGGAAGGGCTGTATAGTTGATACGTGGAAGTCGTGATAGCGCAGTGGTAGCGCGTTCGCTTCAGGTGCGAAAGGCCCAGAGTTTGAACCCTGCTGACCCAGAAAAGTGTTTAGTAATACATATAGACGCTTACTACGGTTATGTAGAATGAGAGACATTGATCAGTTACCCCTCCCAGAATAATCTATTAGGAGGATAGGTCTCTTTAATTGATTTCCTTTGTTTTTATCGTGGTTTCTATTGCACCATATGCTATCAATTTTCATCCGTCTTCTCATCTTATAATAATTAAATGATTAAATCTCGACAAATATCGTAGATACTTTACTGTAAAAATATTGTTTATGTTATTAATGATATTAATTAACATTATTTTGATAAAATCACATTTATCATACAGCAACATCTGGTCGGGTAACTGCAATAAAAAAAACAGGCTTCCAACCAAAAGGACCAATATACATTTCGGTATAAATCACACTGTGTTTGCAAAGGGAGGTAGTAGAAAAAACAGCAACGTCGCTCTTTCGGGCCCGCTGACTAACCCTTGAATGATAAGAGAGGTAACTCAAGCCATGTTACTGTATTTCTGTAGTTCCATCGGGCGTGAGTATTTAGTTCCATGGCTATTTCAATTTGAACGAGTATGAAATCACAGTATTCTGAAATTATTCAGTATTGTTGTCCCGGTCAGCCCCGTATAACATTCACTGTGCTTGTGTCAGCCCCATATAACATTCGCTGTGCTTGTGTCAGCCCCATATAACATTCGCTGTGCTTGTATCAGCCCCGTATAACATTCGCTGTGCTTGTGTCAGTCCCGGTCAGCCCCGTATAACATTCACTGTGCTTGTGTCAGCCCCGTATAACATTCACTGTGCTTGTGTCAGCCCCGTATAACATTCGCTGTGTTTGTGTCAGCCCCGTATAACATTTGCTGTGCTTGTGTCAGCCCCGTATAACATTCACTGTGCTTGTATCAGCCGTATAACATTGCTGTGCTTGTGTCAGTCCCGGTCAGCCCCGTATAACATTCGCTGTGCTTGTGTCAGTCCCAGTCAGCCCCGTATAACATTCGCTGTGCTTGTGTCAGTCCCAGTCAGCCCCGTATAACATTTGCTGTGCTTGTGTCAGTCCCGGTCAGCCCCGTATAACATTCGCTGTGCTTGTGTCAGCCCCGTATAACATTCGCTGTGCTTGCGTCAGCCCCGTATAACTTTCGCTGTGCTTGTGTCAGCCCCGTATAACATTCGCTGTGCTTGTGTCAGTCCCAGTCAGCCCTGTATAACATTCGCTGTGTTTGTGTCAGTCCCGGTCAGTCCTGTATGACCTTTGCTGTGCTTGTGTCAGTACCGGTCAGTCCTGTATGACCTTTGCTGTGTTTGTGTCAGTACCGGTCAGTCCTGTATGACCTTTGCTGTGTTTGTGTCAGTACTGGTCAGTCCTGTATGACCTTTGCTGTGTTTGTGTCAGTCTCAGTCAGCCCCTTATGACCTTTGCTGTGCTTGTGTCCATCCCATAGTCTGGGTTCCAGTCTGTCGATTTTTCACTTTTATTTCTGGCAAAGCGACAGTCTGGGGAAAACTGATTTCCGAGCGTAGCGCCTCTACATACACCTACATTTTTGCGGGTGTTAATTTGAAGAATGACAACTCCTATGTAAGATACGATCTCTAAAAATAGAAACGGCATTTATTTCGGAAATCACCAACAGGCACAGTTATACACGGTCATTCCCGAAAATACTAAATTGCTCCCAACATATTATTTCCACATATGAGATGATTTTAATTATTACGTTTCTGTGGTAAAGGGTCAATTCGGTGTAAGTGAAGTCCGATAATCCGTAAAAAATGACGGCCAATTATACAGTTTCATCAACATATGCAAGTACCTCGCTTTCAATTCAAGTCATGTCAATAATTAAGTCACATGCTAATAGGCTTATTAATAGGATTAATGATAATCGATAATTACACGGAAAACATCAGAAACTCAATACGGCTCAATTAGCAGTTTGGGTGTTAAGCAAATATATTTATATGACGTACAAGGCACAATATATCAATGCCGTTCAGCGTCGTATAACCTTCGCTGTGTTTGTACACCATAAAAACCCCACTCAACGACCCGTTTCTTGAACAATACAAGAAGTCATAAAATTTCATCCTGGCCTCCAATCTCAGTCTCAAGGTTTCTGATTCGTTCGAGTCCAGGACGATTCTTAGATTCAACCAATCATATATCACCAGGAACGCAGATATGCACCTTTTCTCAAATCTCAAATTCGGGTGATATAATTGGAGTCTGAGATATGCTTTTGGCTAAGCCAATGAGAACGCTTGTGCTAGAACTTGAGATTTGAGATCAGTTTTATAGCCTCTGAGCTAGACTTTGCAATATTTGTTTCCATAACCCATTCAATACCACGTAACTAACATGGACTGGTCCATTTTATATTTAGACCAATAAATTAATAAGAAAATTACACTTGGACCAGTTCATTTATCAAAATGGGTAATTTTGTCTAAAAATAGTAATATTACTGGCAAATAGTGCAGATCCTGATGAGATCTACACTATTTTGGTAAGCCTATTTAGAAGGCTGTGGTGTTGAAAGGGTTAATGGAATGGTTTTAGTAGTTGGAGAATCTAGTCACACATTAAATAACGTCTTATTATTATTATTATTATGTTTTGGTCATATTATTATGATAGTATTTTTGTTTCATTTGTCGCTTACCTCTTTTTAGTTTATTGCTTATAAACCTTTGTCTCGAGATAACTCTACATTTCAAAACTCATGGCGGACATTTTTGTTGTGTTTATTGTTATTATATCCGAATGTTTTGTGCAGAACTATTAATGGCGGGTAAATGGAGAAATTTATATCGGAATTGGTATGTGTTGCTGTGTGTCGTCAAACACATCCTAATGTCTCGGTACAACGATAATCTGAGATTTAATGTTATCTTTGATCTTCCCTTTTATTGAGTATTTGAATGATCTGTTTGTTTTTGTTATAGTTTTATTGTCTCAAGTATAAATATAACGGGTTTTGTTCTTTGTCCAAGGGTGGGTACCCGGGTAGCTTCCAGGGTGCGTTACCAGGTGCAAGACCAATGTTCCCGTTCTGCAACCCTGTTTGATTTTGGCTCATCTGGTACACAAGAAAGACGTTTATTTGCTGCAATTGACGCGTCCAGGAGTATTTTAATATTTTTATTTAGGTGCACGATATAGAAGATGTCATCATATTCAGTAGCATCCCTCGTACTTTTACATGCCCAGTGTATAGCACCGATACATGAGACCTTCGTTTATAGTCCCATCCGAAAGACTGTTAATCTTGATATGGTTGGACGGGTGATTGAACCTGTAACCCCTGGATTTGCAATCCAACATGATAAATACTTGACCACTCACTCCATTACTGCACTAGTGGAAACATTTATTTCAGTAATTTTACATGTAAATTAACCCTTATAACACTACAGAACTCTAAATAGGCTTACAGAAAGTGTATCCGGGGTCTTCCTCCACTAATAATAGTTGGAGAGTCGCCATAAGTCGCTAAGCTGTTGGTGCAACTTTAAACCACAAAATACAGACAAACCTTGCTATGGGCACAATCATAATGGCTACAGCTGGACGCACACTCCGGGCATCGCACCTGAAGCGAACATGCTAGCACTGTGCTATCAGGACCGTTAGCTATTAGCAAATTATCGTTATATGGTATGATTGATTAATTTTTTAATTGTTTTTTTACATAATCCAGAGACATGTACATGACATGTCTCAACGTCCACTCAGTTGTTTTGATATACAGTGAAACCTCTCTAGAATGAACAGCCACCGGGCCGGAGGTAAAGTTCGCTTTGGAGGGGTTTTCCATTTACAGGGGTTTTCATTGTGGGGATAGACTTCTGAGTCTGAGGCACGTTTACAGTTTGGCAATTAGTAAAGAGCTGATTAGTTTTAAGTGTACAATACAATATTCCGATACTAAATAGCTGAATGTTGTATATATAAAAGAATAGTCAATTTATTATTTGATCAAGACAAAGTTGCTGTTCAGTTTACAAGGGTAAATTACAGTTGAAAAATGTACCTATTTTTTAAAAATTATGTACAGTATTAGGAAAAATGGGGTTTTGGTTTATGGAAGTTTTTTTTACAATGAACAAAAAAGGTAAAAATTCGGGACCAAGAAATGTGTTGGGTTTGGAGGGTTATAAGTTTATAAGACACAAGTTGTACATTGCCATCGTCAGTGAGTCCTTGCCTCTTCTCTATCCATGGTGATGGATGTTATCAGAGAGGAGGTCTTGAGAGAGATCAGCTTAATGTAAGAACTTGCTTCGCAATCAAGATAAAAGAACATTTTTATAGACTACTACAAAGGAAGAATTATGAGATATGAGATATTTACCAAGCTGTCGTTAGATTTAGTGACGTTTCCAGTGTCTGTGATTTATAGCTCTCTGATAAATCCAACTAGTGCATTTTGTTAGCTCTACATTCTGGGTAAATTAAAGGCTTTACTAGTAAATAGTTCAATTAATTGTACAAGACATCAATTCATGATGTGTTTTTATGTATTTTTCTTATTCGTAGCTTTAAAAACTCTGGAAATATGTCCTGGAATTTCGTTAAGAGTTGTGTCGTTACGAAATAATTCTAATGAATTAGATGACAACATTTGGCCGTTGTTATCGCCCCTAGTGTAGGAAGAGTTATTAGTGAAACATTGCATTTACAATGGTGTTATGTTGAACGTACAAGTACTTGCTTTAACCCTTTCAACACCACAGACCTCTAAATAGGCTTACAAAAAGTGTAGATCCAGATGAGCCGGCTCGTGACGAGCCGTCTCATCAGGATCTGCACTTTTTGCCAGTGATATGACTAATTTTAGACATAATTACCCATTTTGATAAATGAACTGATCCAAATGTAATTTTGTTATTAATTTATTGGTCTAAAAATATCATGGACCAGTCCATGTCAGTTACTTGGTGTTGAATGGGTTAAGATTCATTAATTTTGGATACGCAAATATTGTGTTGACCCGACTGAGGTTGGATAGATTAGTACTGGTTCCTACCCAGGAAATGCGGGTGGTCTACCCTCCGCCACAACAGACTGACCTCCCAATGATGATCAGAAAATGATTGATGGGCAGTAGAAGCAGAAAAGTATAAAACTACAGTGGCTGGAAGTGAGAATAAAATGTGTTATTCCACTGTTGCAACCAATAACACATTTTATATCACTGATCAATTTCTATATTTCATTGGAAAGTAAAAAAATTAATTGATTTCTTGTAATTGTATTTTACTGCTAGTTTGTGGGATGATAAGCCCTTGTTTCTAGGAAAGATAAGAAAAATTGAAATGTCAAACCCTTGTTTCTAGGAAAGATAAGAACAATTGAAATGTCAAACCCTTGTTTCTAGGAAAGATAAGAAAAATTGAAATGTCAAACCCTTGTTTCTAGGAAAGATAAGAAAAATTGAAATGTCAAACCCTTGTTTCTAGGAAAGATAAGAAAAATTGAAATGTCAAACCCTTGTTTCTAGGAAAGATAAGAACAATTGAAATGTCAAACCCTTGTTTCTAGGAAAGATAAGAACAATTGAAATGTCAAACCCTTGTTTCTAGGAAAGATAAGAAAAATTGAAATGTCAAACCCTTGTTTCTAGGAAAGATAAGACAATTGAAATGTCAAACCCTTGTTTCTAGGAAAGATAAGAACAATTGAAATGTCAAACCCTTGTTTCTAGGAAAGATAAGAACAATTGAAATGTCAAACCCTTGTTTCTAGGAAAGATAAGAACAATTGAAATGTCAAACCCTTGTTTCTAGGAAAGATAAGAAAATATGACACATTTGTTATCTGCTCATTTCGCATACAGCTAAATGTTAAGCATACAATTTGATGACCGCATGGTTGTCAAATCCTTACAGGCGCGTAGCTAGGCCTAAATATGGATTACGCACCATTCTAGGTGGAGCATTTCCCCCCGCTATATGGTCTCAGGTGACTATTGCATACTATGAACATCAGCAACAATCAATATCTGTTGGCATTTCGATCATGTCTGCTTTCTTGTGAATGATCAATGTCAGTCTACACCCCCCTTACCATCCAGTTTTTATTGCATTTTTCGCATTTATATAATTTTCATTTTCAGGAACTGTCAAAATTAATCTTACGCACGTGTGTACATGCGTAAGCCTAGCTACGCGCCTGCCTTACAGTGTGTTTTGTACCAAGAACTTTGTACATCAACATGTGCTCCTAATATTCAATATGTAGTTACTAAATACATGTATGTGAAATCGATGAATATAGACAAAGAAGGGATTTTTTTAAATACCTCGCATGACTACTCAATGCAAAATTCCAATATTATATACTATTCGCCATCACAGTAATATTGACTATCTTTGGCTTTCAGTGTGAATCAGTAAAACGCTTGATGGGATATTGCTAAAAACAAAGCATTGCTCTTAGTAAGTAGATGCTTATTGAAATGCATACAAAAAAGCTTCTAGATACGGTACTTGCAGATTCTATAAATAGATTTACTGAGACATTTGAATCTTGATTGTTTGCTGTAACCAGTTTTCTTTTCAAATACTTGCACCTGGGTTTGGTATAATAAAATAAATATTGTATTCCCGAGTGTGCAATATGGAAAATATCACCCCCTCGAAACATGAATATTAATAAATATTTTCTCAGGGCGATATTTTTCATATTGTCCACTCAGGAATGCAATATTTATATAATATATTAAATCTCAATTTGTTGTATTAATTTGAAAGAAGATTTGAACGGAGATCGTGTCTAATTTGCATTTTTTGAGCATTTTGTAAAATAATCTAATAATTTAAAGTTTATAATTGGATGTAAATATATTGTTTCTTCGTATTTTCTATGTATTATTGTTATTTATGAATTGACCGTTTAAACGTACTTTGTTTCCTCTTTGTGTAATCATTATGAATAATATCACATGCTCGGATGGATGTCGACCATTTTGAATGTTGCTTTTTGGGATGCATCTTTTGCTGGTGGTAAATTTTCGATTCCATACCACTATATTTCTACTTTCAATCATATTAGTAAATTAAAAGTATTTTAACCCTTTTTAAAAAAAAAAAAGAATTCGCCTCACGACACCATTTGTCAGTACCACATATGTATATTAATTAACACAACAGTACAGGGCTCATTCTAGAGGGTGACATGGTGAAGTAGTCACCCTTGGACCCAGACTCCGACCCCTGGGGGCACCACTCCCTAAAAAATTTAAATGATTTTTTTTACAATTTTCAGATAAAATATTGTCCAGTAAGCGATACACTGGCCATTGTAAAGCACTCCTTCTATCCAAATATTGTATTTAACCCTTTCAACCCCACAGGCCTCTAAATAAGCTTATGAAAAGTGTAGATCCAGATGAGCCGGCTCGTAATGAGCCGTCTCATCAGGATCTGCACTTTTTTGCCAGTAATAATTATTACTATTTTTAGATAAAATTACCCATTTTGATAAATGAACTGATCCAAATGTAATGTTGTTATTAATTTATTGGTCTAAAAATATCATGGACCAGTCCATGTCAGTTACTTGGTGTTGAATGGGTTAAGGGTCATATTGTGTATCTTAGCCCTATTATGTTGAAATTTATTAAATAATACCATTAGATGATGCAATGAGCCGTTACGATTGTGTCTTTAGCCAAGGCATTTAAATTCCGCATTGCCTCTTCTCCCTCCTTCATGGCGATGGATTCCATCAGGAATGAGGTCTCGAGAGTGATTAATATAAGTTGAAAGAACTTGTTTCGCAATCGAGCTAAACTAAATTTGTATAAAAATATAATCGCACACTTTCTCACCTCTCCCAAAAAATTGGTCCTAGCTTGAGCCCTGCTGAGTAGCAAAGGGAAACGCCCACAATGAAGGTCAGAATCTAATAATAGACATAACCCTTAAAAATCCTATTAATCTCCATGGCGATGAGGTAGATACTTTATCTATTGATTAGGATTGTAGATAACAGCATTATATAAACCTATTTCTTTTATGCTTTCCACGATGAGGCTCCAAGTCACAGACGGATCTGTAGTCCAGTGGTAACACGCTGGACTGGTAAACCAGGGATCACAGGTTCGATCCCCGTCTGACCCTAATAATATTAACAGTCTTTCAGATGTGACTTTAAACCGAGGTCTCGTGTCGGTGCTTTACACCGTGCACGTACAAGAACCAGAGGAGATTCTGGAATGGGTCTCTGTCTGTATCATTGCACTATCCTCCAAAAATATAAACTGACTAAACTCTTCAGGAGGCGTCGCTCATATGAGCAACCGGTAGCGACGATAAATAAGCGTAAAACACACACGTTTTCCAATGTGATTGATTTGAGTTTTCTCATTGAAAGAAAATGCTACATATATCTTTCACTGTTTTCAAACAGTGGAAGATGGCATTTTTTATGTCATTGTTTTAGTTTTGTATTCCTCCGCTATTGGATGTACTTTTGTATTTTCTGACAATCATGAACAGTTAATTAAGAAGTAATATATTATGATGAATTAGTTTTGTCCATAGTTTTTAATTTTTGACAGAAAAAACTTTTAAGAAAATTATGTCGGAACTATTTCTTATTACGGACTGTCAGACTAACATATGTGGTTTTGCGGATGTGTATTGTAGTGAAATGAGGCTCCCAACAGGGTTAGTCAAAATGAATTAAATTTGATGTCAAAATCATTGGAAATCATAAAAGAAAAAGGTTTATGTTTATTAGTGTAAAGATAGGATTTTATTTCATCGAGTTATGACCGAAATTTGTATTTCCACGAGTGGCGTTATCTATGTCGCTATGAGTAGGGAAAGGGTGAAAATATGACCGACCTCTTACTTCAGTAAATAACAAGTTTGTTAATATATAGGCAGCTTATATGTGGATGGAGCTACAGGCCTCCTATCGTCACAAACTCAGCCCCATTTACACTGCTGATTGCATAGACCCATTTACATTGCTGATTGCATAGCCCCATTTACAGATGCAATAACATAGCCCCTTTTACAGTGGTGATAAAACAGCCAAATTTACGGCAAGAAGAAGAGCTGTAAGTTTGAATCTTGGCCGAGGTCTGTACTGTGTCATTGAACAAGACAATAAATAGCAAGCAAGATATCAGTTATCTAAATATGTTTTCCATTAATGGTGTTGGCATTTGGCGGGGTAATTTATTTGAACAGAAACAGTACGGTTTCTTTGTGAATCCCCCCCACCCCCCCCGAGTTCCATGCCAGATTTCTTTGTGAAGCCTGCCATTTGTTTGTTAAGCATTCCAGATATTGCCTATGAAGCTGGCCCCTAGTACCATACAACATTTGTTTGTTAAGCCTGCCCCGAGATCAGTACCATACAACATTTGTTTGTGAAGCCTGCCCCGAGATCAGTTCCATACAACATTTGTTTGTTAAGCCTGCCCCGAGATCATTTCCATACAACATTTGTTTGTTAAGCCTGCCCCGAGATCAGTTCCATACAACATTTGTTTGTTAAGCAGACCAGATTTGCCTATGAAGCTGGCCCCTAGTTCCATACCACATTTGTTTGTGAAACTCGTCCCCGAGTTTTCCATGTCACATATTTTTTTACTTTGATCATGTAAATGAGATGAGAAATCAAAATGTTCAGTCAGTTTCTGTGCAATAACCTGGTGTTGGTGCTCCATAAAACCCAACACGACAACAGAATGTGAGAGGTTTGAGAGTGTTCTTTTTACATGTGCATTGCTTTCTCACCATTAACCCGTTCTTTATGATACATGTTTTAGACTATATTAGGTGCATTTACTTGTTAACCAGCAGAGAACACATTTCTAATATGACAGATTTCACAACTATTTAGGCGCTTAAGCTAGCCTGCGATCTTGGAGTAATAGTCTCCGTGAACTGAAAAGTGGTAGAGAAGTGACAATGTTTGGGGTTTATTTCTCCCCAAGTCTCCCTCTAGCTCCAGCCCTGCAGGGAGAAGTGGGCAGCTCAGGGAGACTATTTCTCCCCAAGTCTCCCTCTAGCTCCAGCCCTGCAGGGAGAACTTCCCCCCAAATCGTCTAGAGTAATCCCGTATTTGTGTTTTTGAAATACCGTACATGCAACTGAAAATGAGATGCTGTTGTTCCATTTTTGTGCTTCTTTGTAGCAACATACATGATTTTTACTTAACTCCAATTCTATAGATTCTATCTATTGGCTGTCCGATTAGCACAGTGGATAGCACGCACGCTTCTCACCAATGCAACCCGAGTTCGATCCTTGGACCGGGAAGTATGTGAGATGGTACGGTGGTCGCCAGATCGGACAGGTGGGTTTTCTCTGAGAGTGATTAATATAAGTTGTTACAATTTGCTTCGCAATCGTTGTAAGATAAATAACGTTTAAACTTTTATTGATTGCAGGTTGTTTGTGTGTGTACATGTATCTTTATTGTTCATATGTCCCATGTTCTCGTTTCCGGATACCTTCAATGTTTCAAGGGTACTAGTAATCTACTAGTAATCTAATAGTTTGGCAGACCATTCGCTTCCATGATTTTTGATCAACTTCTGCAACTTGGTATTTTGCTTGAATACACGAGACCCATACAGATTCAAACTTTATTGGCATTATATATGGGTCAAGGTCATTGGCATTATACATGGGTCAAGGTCAGTAGGTGAACCATAAATTATATTGGTTTTGGATTCAGTTGGTAATATGTCAACGTCGAAGGATGCTTCGGAAAGCAGACATACAAGTTTTGTAGACACACTGGTTTTTGGCAAGTAGAGGAACAATACTGTCAGCTGGTTAATTTCAAGGTCAACGGGTCGCCTTGCATCGGAAAGCAGATATAAATCCCCAAGCTTTGTAGGCACATTGGTTTTGGCAAGTAGAGGAACCCTATTGATGGTTGTTGCATTATATGCCAATGTTGCAGGGACACCACTAATTCAATATGAGAGGTCCCAGATTTGAGCCGTGGATCGAATTCGCATTTTTTCAAAATCTCAACCGATCTCAATGTCAACTGTTTCAAGATTATGATTATCACACATTATGTGTGTTATCTATGTGTTACATGAATGATTCAACGATTTTCTCATCATTAGCCAAACTTAAATTTTCTAATACATTTCATTAGCCACCATTATCTTAATTGGATGGATATTAAAATATGATGTTCACATTTCTTGTTAACCCTTTCCTTCATAGAGATTTAGGTTACTATTATATCTCCATACAAACGACAGCCATATAGCTATCATGTAGTCACCATATATATCCCACCTCCATAGATATTACTGGGACTACATAGAGATTTAGGTTACTATTATATCTCTATATAAACGACAGCCATATAGCTATCATGTAGTCTCCATATCTATCCCACCTCCATAGATATTACTAGGACTACATGAGATTCTGGCCGTTGTTATGAATATTGATTTGGCTACTACATTGTCAATGTATGTTGTATTGGTTATGGCATCAAGAGATGCTTCTATGAGGGAAAAATGCTTCTATGAGGGAAAGGGTTAAAGAATGTTCACATTGTCATATAAGTTATTTAATGTTCATAGTTTTCTGTCGCACATGTACATTGCCATTTTGATAAACATACAGACAGACATGTTGCTAATGAAAATAATAGTCGATTATGTAATCAAACCTTCAATGTTGTCATTTGTAGGCAGCCCCCTGTGGCTTTGATTGAAATAAAAGACGTACATATTTTTACATAGTTTGAGAGGATCGCTAATTGTCAGTGTTTATTGTTTATATTGTATGTATGTTCTAGAAATTTTCTGAGCCATTATATGTATTGGGATTTTTCATTCAAAGATTTGTTGAGGCATGGAAAGAGTTATGCATCACTGAATCTCGTAGATATACAGCTATCCATTTTATGTGACATTTTGAAATCACATGACAGATGTGCCATCTGATTGGACTCTCTTGAGGTCACATGGTATGTCACATGACTGTTATGAGATCACATGGTATGTCACACGAGAGACATGCAACTTATTTTCAGCTCATTGTTGACATCAAGAATGATGCGCCAGGGAGCTTACGTTCGACTTGGTTCGTGGTCACATGACATACATGTAACCCTTTTCTCTGCTGGTGTAACAGATCATGAAAACATGAAATAAATTGTTTTATAAAATGTGAATTGGATTCCTATTTTCTAGCATTGTATTATGCAGCATGAGTCATTATCCACATTATCTAGGGATCCCAAAATAGTGTACTAGTATGGCCTTTTTTTAATAAAACTTTATTTTACAACGATTGTGAAGCAAGTTTTAACAACTTATTTTAATCACTCTCATTGGCGCGGATGAAAGCGTAATTGTGGTCATGCATGTGGGAGAACACCTGTCCGACCTGGCGACCACTATACCATCTCACATACTTTGTGGTCCGAGGATCGAACCAGGGTTGTAGTGGTGAGAAGCGAGCGCTAACCATTGCGCTAATCGGACGGCCCCAAAAGTATTACCAATTGAGGTGTCGTGACTGGCTGTGATGTTGTGGTCACGCGGGACTTACTTACCGTCGTCTCGTAGTCCTGATCATATATCACTCTTGATGAATCAGTTTGATAATCAGCTTTAGACAGCTATATAGACTATTAAATTTGCCTTAGAGTCACTAGAAGTTGGCAAAGAGTAGCTATATTTGGCAACAATCTGTAACAGTTGACAAAGAGTCAATAACAGTGTGCAAAGAATATATAAACGTTGGCAAGGAGTCAATAAAAGTTTGCAAAGAATATATAAACGTTGGCAAGGAGTCAATAAGATTTGCAAGAGCGATGTGCGTGAAACAACAGAGGATGTAAAAACCAACGTATATATGTTGAACATGAAAGACTATCTATCTATCTTCCTCTAATGTCGAACCACTCGCGGGGATGTAGACATGCCCCTAAAAGACTTAGCTAACAGAGGTATGAATCAACATATTAAGTAATTTAATTAAAAAAGATAATGTGGGACAAATGAGGACGATGCATTCCTATTGTAAACAAGTGCGGACGATGCGTTCTGGTTGTAAACAAGTGCGTGACCGATCGACTCGGAAAGTCCTACTTTCGGTTTCGAGTTTGTTTTATCGCAAAAAACACTGTTTACCAAATGAACATAAGCATACAAAGTATAATGTTAGAATGTGTAGCAGCATTGCTACCCATACGTAAAAAATGAATTTTTCAAATATCTTTTATTTCATACAATGTAATGCTGACAAAGTTTATTGATAATATAATTAAACATGGTGTGTCGTTGTGAGAGCCCGACTTAACAAGCTAGTCCTGCGTCCTTCGTGGTTGATTCCAACCTGTCAGGAATTAACAAGCTAGTCCTGTGTCCTTCGTGGTTGATTCTAACTTGTCAGGAATTAACAAGCTAGTCCTGCGTCCTTCGTGGTTGATTCCAACCTATCAGGAATTAACAAGCTAGTCCTGCGTCCTTCGTGGTTGATTCCAGCCTGTCAGAATTCTAAATAAAAGTTACGCCATTAAATAACTGAGACAAATATTTCTTAAATTAACTATGCTAAAAAAACTATTCCAAATAACTTATATTGTGATTTCAGAACCACCTATGTTTGATTGTCCAGTTTGCTTTCAGAACCACCTATGTTTGATTGTCCAGTTTGCTTTCAGAACCACCTATGTTTGATTGTCCAGTTTGCTTTCAGAACCACCTATGTTTGATTGTCCAGTTTGCTTTCAGAACCACCTATGTTTGATTGTCCAGTTTGCTTTCAGAACCACCTATGTTTGATTGTCCAGTTTGCTTTCAGAACCACCTATGTTTGATTGTCCAGTTTGCTTTCAGAACCACCTATGTTTGATTGTCCAGTTTACTTTCAGAACCACCAATGTTTGATTGTCCAGTTTTCAACTAGCGTTTACCCAGAATATAGTGAACAAGACATCAAACAATTCGGATCATTTTATTGTACTTTTACAGTACATTAGCATTTTATTTCTTATGTACTACATGATTGCGAAGTCTTATGATGAAAGGCAATTCTTTAACTTTCATCAACTCACAGTCTATCCTGCTAACATTAAATTCCCTATTCCATCTTGACCCTTCAATAACCAAATTTCTATCTATATGGGTAACATGTGTGACACAAAAAGCAGTCATTTGATCCAACACTGTTTTGTAGAAGACTAGTTCCGCTTTAAAACTATCATCTTCTTCTTGTAATTTTAAGTCCAATATGTGTGAAAAATATTCATAGATTTCAAAGTCTAAGAAACTACTTTTCCTAAAGCTAGTTTGCTCTGTGTTATTTAACAACACGGATCTGTGTTCGTGTGTATTTGTTTTGATATATAAAATATCAAGAAGTGACCAATTCAGTATTCTTTTCATCAAAACCAGTGATTCATCAAACCTCTCCATGACCATAACAAGCGAGAATTGCGAATTCAATTCATCCAAATAATGTCGAATTCTATCCTTGTCCGTTGCTTTGATATTATTTGGAAATCCAAAATCCCAACCCATTGCATTTCTCGTATATGAGAATAATCCTTTGTCATATATTTCAGGAAAGTTTACTAAATTGTGAATGTAATTGACTTTTGGTATTTTCTTTAAATATTTAAATCCGTACACATCACGATAATAGTATGCGGAGCTGATCATTCTCCTTACAGGTTCACGGACAATGCCGAGTGTTACCGAATCCCCCGGAAGTAGATTATTAAATAATGTTTTGCTATAAATTGTATGGCAGGCGAATATGTCATAATGCTCGTGTGGTTTTAAAGGGACTTGTTCAGCTGCACGATAAAGATAGTTTCCTGATTTTGGGAGAAGAATCTTTAGATCGTGTCGCACACCAAATCGGAACAATAAATTTTGCATTGTAGTTGAACCGGCTTTGTGCACTTTTAGAAATGCTATATGTGTTGTTCTGTTTCTACTCGGAGCTAGTACGTCATTTCCGTTTGCAACAGCTGCACGCAGTTCATCTCCTTTATCTGATTTCACGACCGGAAGTGTGTGTCTCAGTACGTTGGTTGTGATTTCCAAGCCAATAAATACCATACTGAAGAAAATAATCCTGAAATGTACAATATATATATAGAATTATGATAAATTAGTATTTATTTATTTATTTCAATTCAGGTTACTGATACTGATATTTCATTGACACAAATCAAATAACAATAAATCATCCGCTTCCCGGTGACGTCATTATGAACATATAAGTTACGCTAAACTAAACTGTTGATGAGAAAATAAGAAATGTGACCAAAATGGTGTATATGAGGGCATTCCAGAATATATGTCGCAGTGTACCACATGTAATATGAGGGCATTTCCAGAATATATGTCGCAGTGTTTCCACATGTAATATGAGGGCATTTCCAGAATATATGTCACAGTTTTTCCACATGTAATATGAGGGCATTTCCAGAATATATGTCGCAGTTTTTCCACATGTAATATGAGGGCATTTCCAGAATATATGTCGCAGTGTTTCCACATGCAATATTAGGGCATTTCCAGAATATATGTCGCAGTGTTTCCACGTGCAATATGAGGGCATTTCCAGAATATATGTCGCAGTGTTTCCACATGTAATATGAGGGCATTTCGAGAATATATGTCGCAGTGTTTCCACGTGCAATATGAGGGTATTTCCAGAATATATGTCGCAGTGTTTCCACATGCAATATTAGGGCATTTCCAGAATATATGTCGTAGTGTGTCCACATGCAATATTAGGGCATTTCCAGAATATATGTTGCAGTGTGTTCACATGCAATATTAGGGCATTTCCAGAATATATGTCGCAGTGTTTCCACATGCAATATTAGGGCATTTCCAGAATATATGTCGCAGTGTTTCCACATGCAATATTAGGGCATTTCCAGAATATATGTCGCAGTGTTTCCACATGCAATATTAGGGCATTTCCAGAATATATGTCGCAGTGTTTCCACATGCAATATTAGGGCATTTCCAGAATATATGTTGCAGTGTTTCCACATGCAATATTAGGGCATTTCCAGAATATATGTCGCAGTGTTTCCACATGCAATATTAGGGCATTTCCAGAATATATGTCGCAGTGTTTCCACATGCAATATTAGGGCATTTCCAGAATATATGTCGCAGTGTACCACATGTAATATGGGGGCATTTCCAGAATATATGTCGCAGTGTTTCCACATGCAATATTAGGGCATTTCCAGAATATATGTCGCAGTGTTTCCACATGCAATATTAGGGCATTTCCAGAATATATGTCGCAGTGTTGCCACATGCAATATGAGGGCATTTCCAGAATATATGTCGCAGTGTTTCCACATGCAATATTAGGGCATTTCCAATATATGTCGCAGTGTTTCCACATGCACTATGAGGGCATTTCTAGAATATATGTCGCAGTGTTTCCACATGCAATATGAGGGCATTTCCAGAATATATGTCGCAGTGTTTCCACATGCAATATTAGGGCATTTCTAGAATATATGTTGCAGTGTACCACATGTAATATGGGGGCATTTCCAGAATATATGTCGCAGTGTTGCCATATGCAATATGAGGGCATTTCCAGAATATATGTCGCAGTGTTTCCACATGCAATATTAGGGCATTTCCAGAATATATGTTGCAGTGTTTCCACATGCAATATTAGGGCATTTCCAGAATATATGTCGCAGTGTTTCCACATGTAATATGAGGGCATTTCCAGAATATATGTCGCAGTGTTTCCACATGCAATATTAGGGCATTTCCAGAATATATGTCGCAGTGTTTCCACATGCAATATTAGGGCATTTCCAGAATATATGTCACAGTGTTGCCATATGCAATATTAGGGCATTTCCAGAAGATATGTCGCAGTGTTTCCACATGCAATATGAGGGCATTTCCAGAATATATATCGCAGTGTTTCCACATGCAATATGAGGGCATTTCCAGAATATATATCGCAGTGTTTCCACATGCAATATTAGGGCATTTCCAGAATATATGTCGCAGTGTTTCCACGTGCAATATGAGGGTATTTCCAGAATATATGTCGCAGTGTTTCCACATGCAATATTAGGGCATTTCCAGAATATATGTCGCAGTGTACCACATCTAATATGGGGGCATTTCCAGAATATATGTCGCAGTGTTTCCACATGCAATATTAGGGCATTTCCAGAATATATGTCGCAGTGTTTCCACATGCAATATTAGGGCATTTCCAGAATATATGTCGCAGTGTTGCCATATGCAATATGAGGGCATTTCCAGAATATATGTCGCAGTGTTTCCACATGCAATATTAGGGCATTTCCAGAATATATGTCGCAGTGTTTCCACATGCAATATTAGGGCATTTCCAGATTATATGTCGCAGTGTTTCCACATGCAATATTAGGGCATTTCCAGAATATATGTCGTAGTGTTTCCACATGCAATATGAGGGCATTTCCAGAATATATATCGCAGTGTTTCCACATGCAATATTAGGGCATTTCCAGAATATATGTCACAGTGTTTCCACATGCAATATGAGGGCATTTCCAGAATATATGTCGCAGTCTTTCCACATGCAATATGAGGGCATTTCCAGAATATATATCGCAGTGTTTCCACATGCAATATTAGGGCATTTCCAGAATATATGTCGCAGTGTTTCCACATGCAATATTAGGGCATTTCCAGAATATATGTCGCAGTGTTGCCATATGCAATATTAGGGCATTTCCAGAATATATGTCGCAGTGTTTCCACATGCAATATGAGGGCATTTCCAGAATATATATCGCAGTATTTCCACATGCAATATGAGGGCATTTCCAGAATATATATCGCAGTGTTTCCACATGCAATATTAGGGCATTTCCAGAATATATGTCGCAGTGTTTCCACGTGCAATATGAGGGTATTTCCAGAATATATGTCGCAGTGTTTCCACATGCAATATTAGGGCATTTCCAGAATATATGTCACAGTGTACCACATCTAATATGGGGGCATTTCCAGAATATATGTCGCAGTGTTTCCACATGCAATATTAGGGCATTTCCAGAATATATGTCGCAGTGTTTCCACATGCAATATTAGGGCATTTCCAGAATATATGTCGCAGTGTTGCCATATGCAATATGAGGGCATTTCCAGAATATATGTCGCAGTGTTTCCACATGCAATATTAGGGCATTTCCAGAATATATGTCGCAGTGTTTCCACATGCAATATTAGGGCATTTCCAGATTATATGTTGCAGTGTTTCCACATGCAATATTAGGGCATTTCCAGATTATATGTTGCAGTGTTTCCACATGCAATATTAGGGCATTTCCAGAATATATGTCGTAGTGTTTCCACATGCAATATGAGGGCATTTCCAGAATATATATCGCAGTGTTTCCACATGCAATATTAGGGCATTTCCAGAATATATGTCGCAGTGTTTCCACATGCAATATGAGTGCATTTCCAGAATATATATCGCAGTGTTTCCACATGCAATATTAGGGCATTTCCAGAATATATGTCGCAGTGTTTCCACATGCAATATTAGGGCATTTCCAGAATATATGTCGCAGTGTTGCCACATGCAATATGAGGGCATTTCCAGAATATATGTCGCAGTGTTTCCACATGCAATATTAGGGCATTTCCAATATATGTCGCAGTGTTTCCACATGCACTATGAGGGCATTTCCAGAATATATGTCGCAGTGTTTCCACATGCAATATGAGGGCATTTCCAGAATATATGTCGCAGTGTTTCCACATGCAATATTAGGGCATTTCTAGAATATATGTTGCAGTGTACCACATGTAATATGGGGGCATTTCCAGAATATATGTCGCAGTGTTGCCATATGCAATATGAGGGCATTTCCAGAATATATGTCGCAGTGTTTCCACATGCAATATTAGGGCATTTCCAGAATATATGTTGCAGTGTTTCCACATGCAATATTAGGGCATTTCCAGAATATATGTCGCAGTGTTTCCACATGCAATATGAGGGCATTTCCAGAATATATATCGCAGTGTTTCCACATGCAATATTAGGGCATTTCCAGAATATATGTCGCAGTGTTTCCACATGCAATATGAGGGCATTTCCAGAATATATATCGCAGTGTTTCCACATGCAATATTAGGGCATTTCCAGAATATATGTCGCAGTGTTTCCACGTGCAATATGAGGATATTTCCAGAATATATGTCGCAGTGTACCACATGTAATATGGGGGCATTTCCAGAATATATGTCGCAGTGTTTCCACATGTAATATGAGGGCATTTCCAGAATATATGTCGCAGTGTTTCCACATGCAATATTAGGGCATTTCCAGAATATATGTCGCAGTGTTTCCACATGCAATATTAGGGCATTTCCAGAATATATGTCGCAGTGTTGCCATATGCAATATTAGGGCATTTCCAGAATATATGTCGCAGTGTTTCCACATGCAATATGAGGGCATTTCCAGAATATATATCGCAGTGTTTCCACATGCAATATGAGGGCATTTCCAGAATATATGTCGCAGTGTTTCCAC
Source organism: Archivesica marissinica (assembly GCA_014843695.1). Classification (NCBI taxonomy): domain Eukaryota; kingdom Metazoa; phylum Mollusca; class Bivalvia; order Venerida; family Vesicomyidae; genus Archivesica; species Archivesica marissinica. The sequence continues at coordinate 55,860,331 of CM026403.1, forward strand.
ATGCAATATTAGGGCATTTCCAGAATATATGTCGCAGTGTTTCCACATGCAATATGAGGGCATTTCCAGAATATATGTCGCAGTGTTTCCACATGCAATATTAGGGCATTTCCAGAATATATGTCGCAGTGTTTCCACATGCAATATTAGGGCATTTCCAGAATATATGTCGCAGTGTTTCCACATGCAATATTAGGGCATTTCCAGAATATATGTCGCAGTGTTGCCATATGCAATATGAGGGCATTTCCAGAATATATGTCGCAGTGTTTCCACATGCAATATTAGGGCATTTCCAGAATATATGTCGCAGTGTTTCCACATGCAATATTAGGGCATTTCCAGAATATATGTCGCAGTGTTTCCACATGCAATATTAGGGCATTTCCAGAATATATGTCGCAGTGTTTCCACATGCAATATGAGGGCATTTCCAGAATATATGTCGCAGTGTTTCCACATGCAATATTAGGGCATTTCCAGAATATATGTCGCAGTGTTTCCACATGCAATATGAGGGCATTTCCAGAATATATGTCGCAGTGTTTCCACATGCAATATTAGGGCATTTCCAGAATATATGTCGCAGTGTTTCCACATGCAATATGAGGGCATTTCCAGAATATATGTCGCAGTGTTTCCACATGCAATATGAGGGCATTTCCAGAATATATATCGCAGTGTTTCCACATGCAATATTAGGGCATTTCCAGAATATATGTCGCAGTGTTTCCACATGCAATATTAGGGCATTTCCAGAATATATGTCGCAGTGTTGCCACATGCAATATGAGGGCATTTCCAGAATATATGTCGCAGTGTTTCCACATGCAATATTAGGGCATTTCCAATATATGTCGCAGTGTTTCCACATGCAATATGAGGGCATTTCCAGAATATATGTCGCAGTGTTTCCACATGCAATATGAGGGCATTTCCAGAATATATGTCGCAGTGTTTCCACGTGCAATATGAGGGCATTTCCAGAATATATGTCGCAGTGTTTCCACGTGCAATATTAGGGCATTTCCAATATATGTCGCAGTGTACCACATGTAATATGGGGGCATTTCCAGAATATATGTCGCAGTGTTTCCACATGCAATATGAGGGCATTTCCAGAATATATGTCGCAGTGTACAATATGCAATATGAGGGCATTTCCAGAATATATGTCGCAGTGTACCACATGTAATATGAGGGCATTTCGAGAATATATGTCGCAGTGTACCACATGTAATATGGGGGCATTTCCAGAATATATGTCGCAGTGTTTCCACATGTAATATGAGGGCATTTCCAGAATATATGTCGCAGTGTTTCCACATGCAATATTAGGGCATTTCCAGAATATATGTCGCAGTGTTTCCACATGCACTATGAGGGCATTTCCAGAATATATGTCGCAGTGTTTCCACATGCAATATGAGGGCATTTCCAGAATATATGTCGCAGTGTTTCCACGTGCAATATGAGGGCATTTCCAGAATATATGTCGCAGTGTTTCCACGTGCAATATTAGGGCATTTCCAATATATGTCGCAGTGTACCACATGTAATATGGGGGCATTTCCAGAATATATGTCGCAGTGTTTCCACATGCAATATGAGGGCATTTCCAGAATATATGTCGCAGTGTACAATATGCAATATGAGGGCATTTCCAGAATATATGTCGCAGTGTACCACATGTAATATGAGGGCATTTCGAGAATATATGTCGCAGTGTTTCCACGTGCAATATGAGGGCATTTCCAGAATATATGTCGCAGTGTACCACATGTAATATGGGGGCATTTCCAGAATATATGTCGCAGTGTTTCCACATGTAATATGAGGGCATTTCCAGAATATATGTCGCAGTGTTTCCACATGCAATATTAGGGCATTTCCAGAATATATGTCGCAGTGTTTCCACATGCAATATTAGGGCATTTCCAGAATATATGTCGCAGTGTTTCCACATGCAATATGAGGGCATTTCCAGAATATATGTTGCAGTGTTTCCACATGCAATATGAGGGCATTTCCAGAATATATGTCGCAGTGTTTCCACATGCAATATTAGGGCATTTCCAGAATATATGTCGCAGTGTTCTCATATGCAATATTAGGGCATTTCCAGAATATATGTCACAGTGTTCCCATATGCAATATTAGGGCATTTCCAGAATATATGTCGCAGTGTTCCCATATGCAATATTAGGGCATTTCCAGAATATATGTCGCAGTGTTTCCACATGCAATATGAGGGCATTTCCAGAATATATGTCGCAGTGTTTCCACATGCAATATGAGGGCATTTCCAGAATATATGTCGCAGTGTTTCCACATGCAATATGAGGGCATTTCCAGAATATATGTCGCAGTGTTTCCACATGCAATATGAGGGCATTTCCAGAATATATGTCGCAGTGTTTCCACATGCAATATTAGGGCATTTCCAGAATATATGTCGCAGTGTTTCCACATGCAATATTAGGGCATTTCCAGAATATATGTCGCAGTGTTTCCACATGCAATATTAGGGCATTTCCAGAATATATGTCGCAGTGTTTCCACATGCAATATGAGGGCATTTCCAGAATATATGTCGCAGTGTTTCCACATGCAATATGAGGGCATTTCCAGAATATATGTCGCAGTGTTTCCACATGCAATATTAGGGCATTTCCAGAATATATGTCGCAGTGTTTCCACGTGCAATATGAGGGCATTTCCAGAATATATGTCGCAGTGTTTCCACATGCAATATTAGGGCATTTCCAGAATATATGTCGCAGTGTACCACATGTAATATGGGGGCATTTCCAGAATATATGTCGCAGTGTTTCCACATGCAATATGAGGGCATTTCCAGAATATATGTCGCAGTGTACCACATGTAATATGAGGGCATTTCGAGAATATATGTCGCAGTGTTTCCACGTGCAATATGAGGGCATTTCCAGAATATATGTCGCAGTGTACCACATGTAATATGGGGGCATTTCCAGAATATATGTCGCAGTGTTTCCACATGTAATATGAGGGCATTTCCAGAATATATGTCGCAGTGTTTCCACATGCAATATTAGGGCATTTCCAGAATATATGTCGCAGTGTTTCCACATGCACTATGAGGGCATTTCCAGAATATATGTCGCAGTGTTTCCACATGCAATATGAGGGCATTTCCAGAATATATGTCGCAGTGTTTCCACGTGCAATATGAGGGCATTTCCAGAATATATGTCGCAGTGTTTCCACGTGCAATATTAGGGCATTTCCAATATATGTCGCAGTGTACCACATGTAATATGGGGGCATTTCCAGAATATATGTCGCAGTGTTTCCACATGCAATATGAGGGCATTTCCAGAATATATGTCGCAGTGTACAATATGCAATATGAGGGCATTTCCAGAATATATGTCGCAGTGTACCACATGTAATATGAGGGCATTTCGAGAATATATGTCGCAGTGTTTCCACGTGCAATATGAGGGCATTTCCAGAATATATGTCGCAGTGTACCACATGTAATATGGGGGCATTTCCAGAATATATGTCGCAGTGTTTCCACATGTAATATGAGGGCATTTCCAGAATATATGTCGCAGTGTTTCCACATGCAATATTAGGGCATTTCCAGAATATATGTCGCAGTGTTTCCACATGCAATATTAGGGCATTTCCAGAATATATGTCGCAGTGTTTCCACATGCAATATGAGGGCATTTCCAGAATATATGTTGCAGTGTTTCCACATGCAATATGAGGGCATTTCCAGAATATATGTCGCAGTGTTTCCACATGCAATATTAGGGCATTTCCAGAATATATGTCGCAGTGTTCTCATATGCAATATTAGGGCATTTCCAGAATATATGTCACAGTGTTCCCATATGCAATATTAGGGCATTTCCAGAATATATGTCGCAGTGTTTCCACATGCAATATTAGGGCATTTCCAGAATATATGTCGCAGTGTTTCCACATGCAATATGAGGGCATTTCCAGAATATATGTCGCAGTGTTTCCACATGCAATATGAGGGCATTTCCAGAATATATGTCGCAGTGTTTCCACATGCAATATTAGGGCATTTCCAGAATATATGTCGCAGTGTTTCCACATGCAATATTAGGGCATTTCCAGAATATATGTCGCAGTGTTTCCACATGCAATATTAGGGTATTTCCAGAATATATGTCGCAGTGTTTCCACATGCAATATTAGGGCATTTCCAGAATATATGTCGCAGTTTTCCCATATGCAATATGAGGGCATTTCCAGAATATATGTTGCAGTGTTTCCACATGCAATATTAGGGCATTTCCAGAATATATGTCGCAGTGTTTCCACGTGCAATATTAGGGAATTTCCAGAATATATGTCGCAGTGTTTCCACATGCAATATTAGGGTATTTCCAGAATATATGTCGCAGTGTTCCCATATGCAATATGAGGGCATTTCCAGAATATATGTCGCAGTGTTCCCATATGCAATATGAGGGCATTTCCAGAATATATGTCGCAGTGTTTCCACATGCAATATTAGGGCATTTCCAATATATGTCGCAGTGTTTCCACATGCAATATTAGGGCATTTCCAGAATATATGTCGCAGTGTTTCCACATGCAATATTAGGGCATTTCCAGAATATATGTCACAGTGTTGCCATATGCAATATTAGGGCATTTCCAGAATATATGTCGCAGTGTTTCCACATGCAATATGAGGGCATTTCCAGAATATATATCGCAGTGTTTCCACATGCAATATGAGGGCATTTCCAGAATATATGTCGCAGTGTTTCCACATGCAATATTAGGGCATTTCCAATATATGTCGCAGTGTTTCCACGTGCAATATGAGGGTATTTCCAGAATATATGTCGCAGTGTTTCCACATGCAATATGAGGGCATTTCCAGAATATATGTCGCAGTGTTTCCACATGCAATATGAGGGCATTTCCAGAATATATGTCGCAGTGTTTCCACATGCAATATTAGGGCATTTCCAATATATGTCGCAGTGTACCACATGTAATATGGGGGCATTTCCAGAATATATGTCGCAGTGTTTCCACATGTAATATGAGGGCATTTCCAGAATATATGTCGCAGTGTACCACATGTAATATGAGGGCATTTCGAGAATATATGTCGCAGTGTTTCCACGTGCAATATGAGGGCATTTCCAGAATATATGTCGCAGTGTTTCCACATGTAATATGAGGGCATTTCCAGAATATATGTCGCAGTGTTTCCACATGCAATATTAGGGCATTTCCAGAATATATGTCGCAGTGTTTCCACATGCACTATGAGGGCATTTCCAGAATATATGTCGCAGTGTTTCCACATGCAATATGAGGGCATTTCCAGAATATATGTCGCAGTGTTTCCACGTGCAATATGAGGGCATTTCCAGACTATATGTCGCAGTGTTTCCACGTGCAATATTAGGGCATTTCCAATATATGTCGCAGTGTACCACATGTAATATGGGGGCATTTCCAGAATATATGTCGCAGTGTTTCCACATGTAATATGAGGGCATTTCCAGAATATATGTCGCAGTGTACAATATGCAATATGAGGGCATTTCCAGAATATATGTCGCAGTGTACCACATGTAATATGAGGGCATTTCGAGAATATATGTCGCAGTTTTTCCACGTGCAATATGAGGGCATTTCCAGAATATATGTCGCAGTGTACCACATGTAATATGGGGGCATTTCCAGAATATATGGCGCAGTGTTTCCACATGCAATATTAGGGCATTTCCAGAATATATGTCGCAGTGTTGCCATATGCAATATGAGGGCATTTCCAGAATATATGTCGCAGTGTTTCCACATGCAATATTAGGGCATTTCCAGAATATATGTCGCAGTGTTTCCACATGCAATATTAGGGCATTTCCAGATTATATGTTGCAGTGTTTCCACATGCAATATTAGGGCATTTCCAGAATATATGTCGCAGTGTTTCCACATGCAATATGAGGGCATTTCCAGAATATATGTCGCAGTGTTTCCACATGCAATATAGGGCATTTCCAGAATATATGTCGCAGTGTTTCCACATGCAATATTAGGGCATTTCCAGAATATATGTCGCAGTGTTTCCACATGCAATATTAGGGCATTTCCAGAATATATGTCGCAGTGTTTCCACATGCAATATTAGGGCATTTCCAGAATATATGTCGCAGTGTTTCCACATGCAATATGAGGGCATTTCCAGAATATATGTCGCAGTGTTTCCACATGCAATATTAGGGCATTTCCAGAATATATGTCGCAGTGTTTCCACATGCAATATTAGGGCATTTCCAGAATATATGTCGCAGTGTTTCCACATGCAATATGAGGGCATTTCCAGAATATATGTCGCAGTGTTTCCACATGCAATATTAGGGCATTTCCAGAATATATGTCGCAGTGTTTCCACATGCAATATGAGGGCATTTCCAGAATATATGTCGCAGTGTTTCCACATGCAATATGAGGGCATTTCCAGAATATATGTCGCAGTGTTTCCACGTGCAATATGAGGGCATTTCCAGAATATATGTCGCAGTGTTTCCACATGCAATATTAGGGCATTTCCAATATATGTCGCAGTGTACCACATGTAATATGGGGGCATTTCCAGAATATATGTCGCAGTGTACCACATGCAATATGAGGGCATTTCCAGAATATATGTCGCAGTGTACCACATGTAATATGAGGGCATTTCGAGAATATATGTCGCAGTGTTTCCACGTGCAATATGAGGGCATTTCCAGAATATATGTCGCAGTGTACCACATGTAATATGAGGGCATTTCCAGAATATATGTCGCAGTGTTTCCACATGCAATATGAGGGCATTTCCAGAATATATGTCGCAGTGTTTCCACATGCAATATTAGGGCATTTCCAGAATATATGTCGCAGTGTTTCCACATGCAATATGAGGGCATTTCCAGAATATATGTCGCAGTGTTTCCACATGCAATATGAGGGCATTTCCAGAATATATGTCGCAGTGTTTCCACGTGCAATATGAGGGCATTTCCAGAATATATGTCGCAGTGTTTCCACATGCAATATTAGGGCATTTCCAGAATATATGTCGCAGTGTACCACATGTAATATGGGGGCATTTCCAGAATATATGTCGCAGTGTTTCCACATGCAATATGAGGGCATTTCCAGAATATATGTCGCAGTGTACCATATGCAATATGAGGGCATTTCCAGAATATATGTCGCAGTGTACCACATGCAATATGAGGGCATTTCCAGAATATATGTCGCAGTGTTTCCACGTGCAATATGAGGGCATTTCCAGAATATATGTCGCAGTGTTTCCACATGCAATATTAGGGCATTTCCAGAATATATGTCGCAGTGTTTCCACATGCAATATGAGGGCATTTCCAGAATATATGTCGCAGTGTTCCACATGCAATATGAGGGCATTTCCAGAATATATGTCGCAGTGTACCACATGTAATATGAGGGCATTTCCAGAATATATGTCGCAGTGTTTCCACGTGCAATATGAGGGCATTTCCAGAATATATGTCGCAGTGTTTCCACATGCAATATTAGGGCATTTCCAGAATATATGTCGCAGTGTTTCCACATGCAATATGAGGGCATTTCCAGAATATATGTCGCAGTGTTTCCACATGCAATATTAGGGCATTTCCAGAATATATGTCGCAGTGTTTCCACATGCAATATTAGGGCATTTCCAGAATATATGTCGCAGTGTTGCCACATGCAATATGAGGGCATTTCCAGAATATATGTCGCAGTGTTTCCACATGCAATATTAGGGCATTTCCAGAATATATGTCGCAGTGTTTCCACATGCAATATGAGGGCATTTCCAGAATATATGTCGCAGTGTTTCCACATGCAATATGAGGGCATTTCCAGAATATATGTCGCAGTGTTTCCACATGCAATATGAGGGCATTTCCAATATATGTCGCAGTGTACCACATGTAATATGGGGGCATTTCCAGAATATATGTCGCAGTGTTTCCACATGTAATATGAGGGCATTTCCAGAATATATGTCGCAGTGTACAATATGCAATATGAGGGCATTTCCAGAATATATGTCGCAGTGTACCACATGTAATATGAGGGCATTTCGAGAATATATGTCGCAGTGTTTCCACGTGCAATATGAGGGTATTTCCAGAATATATGTCGCAGTGTTTCCACATGCAATATTAGGGCATTTCCAGAATATATGTCGCAGTGTACGACATGTAATATGGGGGCATTTCCAGAATATATGTCGCAGTGTACCACATGTAATATGGGGGCATTTCCAGAATATATGTCGCAGTGTACCACATTTAATACGAGGGCATTTCCAGAATATATGTCGCAGTGTACCACATGTAATATGGGGGCATTTCCAGAATATATGTTGCAGTGTACCACATGTAATATGGGGGCATTTCCAGAATATATGTCGCAGTGTACCACATGTAATATGAGGGCATTTCCAGAATATATGTCGCAGTGTACCACATGCAATATTAGGGCATGTCCAATATATGTCGCAGTGTTTCCACGTGAAATATGAGGGCATTTCCAGAATATATGTCGCAGTGTTTCCACATGTAATATGAGGGCATTTCCAGAATATATGTCGCAGTGTACCACATGTAATATGGGGGCATTTCCGGAATATATGTCGCAGTGTTTCCACGTGCAATATGAGGGCATTTCCAGAATATATGTCGCAGTGTTGCCATATGCAATATGAGGGCATTTCCAGAATATATGTCGCAGTGTACCATATGCAATATGAGGGTATTTCCAGAATATATGTCGCAGTGTACCACATGTAATATGGGGGCATTTCCAGAATATATGTCGCAGTGTTTCCACATGTAATATGAGGGCATTTCCAGAATATATGTCGCAGTGTTGCCATATGCAATATGAGGGCATTTCCAATATATGTCGCAGTGTTTCCACATGCAATATGAGGGCATTTCCAGAATATATGTTGCAGTGTTTCCACGTGCAATATGAGGGCATTTCCAGAATATATGTCGCAGTGTTTCCACATGCAATATTAGGGCATTTCCAGAATATATGTCGCAGTGTTTTGTTTGGGTTTGTTTGTGGTGTTTCCACATGCAATATTAGGGCATTTCTAGAATATATGTCGCAGTGTTTCCATATGCAATATTAGGGCATTTCCAGAATATATGTCGCAGTGTTTCCACATGCAATATTAGGGCATTTCCAGAATATATGTCGCAGTGTTTCCACATGCAATATTAGGGCATTTCCAGATTATATGTTGCAGTGTTTCCACATGCAATATTAGGGCATTTCCAGAATATATGTCGTAGTGTTTCCACATGCAATATGATGGCATTTCCAGAATATATATCGCAGTGTTTCCACATGCAATATTAGGGCATTTCCAGAATATATGTCACAGTGTTTCCACATGCAATATGAGGGCATTTCCAGAATATATATCGCAGTGTTTCCACATGCAATATTAGGGCATTTCCAGAATATATGTCGCAGTGTTTCCACATGCAATATTAGGGCATTTCCAGAATATATGTCGCAGTGTTTCCACATGC
>CM026403.1:55870950-55887405 GCA_014843695.1 Archivesica marissinica
GGACATGTAATCAGTTTTGTGTCTGCTGCCTGAAAATACAATGCTGTGACTAACAATACAGCAGTGCTGAAAATGTCATTCGACAGATTGGAATTGCCATTTAACCGACTGGATGTGTCACTCAACCGAATAGAAATGTCACTCACCCAAATAGAAATGTCACTCAATCGACTGGAAATGTCACTCAACCGACTGGAACTATCACTCAATTGACTGGAAATGTCATTCAACCGACTGGAAATATCACTCAATTGACAGGGAATGTGACTCAATCGACTGGAAATATCACTCAATTGACTGGAAATGTCACTCAATCGACTGGAAATATCACTCAATCGACTGGAGATGAGTTACAGGGTGCAGTACAAATTGAAGATATTTGTCTTAATTGTTAATTTTGTCCATTAACCCATATAAAGCCAATCATGACTAAAGTCGCTGTTGCAAACAGCACAGAGCCATATTAAATAGCACAGAATATGCACTCTGATCAGGCTCAATGCTGTTTGCTATTCAGATAGTGGATCTAAAATAGCAAACAACATAGATCCTGATCAGACGAGGAATTACGCCATGGCTGATCAGGATCTATGTTGTTTGCAAATTATATCCAATTTATTCGGCAGGTTATGGGTTAAAGCTACAAATATTCCAGTTCAACTGACCATCACAATTTCCAAACATATTATAGTCGTAGCAAAACCAGTATTACCAAAGTTTTACAGTAATGAAATCCATCCGTTTTAATATATTAATGTTTTACAGTAATTAAATCCATCAGTTTTAATATATTTAATGTTTTACAGTAATTAAATCCATCCGATTTAATATATTTAATGTACATGAACATTATTCAAAACTATATAATCTAATCAGGAATCATTCTAGAGGGCAATGTGGGCGAAATAGTCGCCCTATGGGCCCTCTTGTATTTAATGGTTACACTAGTTATATTATGCATGGATGTTTACATTATTTTGCTATGTCAACAAACCGCGTATACGACGTTTGTTTATTAGTTGAAAATACTCGGTATTTGGGGAAAAATTAGACCATATATAAATAGGAAAATACATTCTGTAGAAATTTGTGTTTTCACTGATGTATTGTCGCTTTAAGGACGCGATCGAGCGCTTTCTCATTTCTCCCAAAAATTCTGACCTAGAATGAACCCTGCTAATTCTGACCTAGAATGAACCCTGCTAATTCTGACCTAGAATGAACCCTGCTAATTCGGACCTAGAATGAACCCTGCTAATTCGGACCTAGAATGAACCCTGCTAATTCGGACCTAGAATGAACCCTGCTAATTCGGACCTAGAATGAACCCTGCTAATTCGGACCTAGAATGAACCCTGCTAATTCGGACCTAGAATGAACCTTGCTAATTCTGACCTAGAATAATGTTAATCCAATGGTAATGTGATAATAACATGATCACCATTCTGCCTAATTAACGCAATTACAATTAATTAGTTAATTATGTTGTAATAAGATGACCCAGTGACATGTATTTAAATCAAACATTCAATGTACACAATCAGACACGCACACGCAAAAACAATTATCTCCGACGTATATCATTACTGAATCAAGAGTTTAGGTTAGTTAGTATTTGTATTTACCATGGGTAGAAAACGTAAATATGAGGTTACATCAACACAAATGCCAATCAAATGTAGAAAATATCAGAGTTATTTACAATATCAAACAGTCAAAGTATAGGGTGTGTAAACGTAAATATGAGGTTACATCAACACAAATGCCAATCAAATGTAGAAAATATCAGAGTTATTTACAATATCAAACAGTCAAAGTATACGGTGTGTAAACGTAAATATGAGGTTACATCAACACAAATGCCAATCAAATGTAGACAATATCTGAGTTATTTACAATATCAAACAGTCAAAGTATACGGTGTGTAAACGTAAATATGAGGTTACATCAACACAAATGCCAATAAAATGTAGAAAATATCAGAGTTATTTACAATATCAAAGAGTCAAAGTATAGGGTATGTAAACGTAAATATGAGGTTACATCAACACAAATGCCAATCAAATGTAGAAAATATCAGAGTTATTTACAATATCAAACAGTCAAAGTATACGGTGTGTAAACGTAAATATGAGGTTACATCAACACAAATGCCAATCAAATGTAGAAAATATCAGAGTTATTTACAATATCAAACAGTCAAAGTATACGGTGTGTAAACGTAAATATGAGGTTACATCAACACAAATGCCAATCAAATGTAGAAAATATCAGAGTTATTTACAATATCAAACAGTCAAAGTATACGGTGTGTAAACGTAAATATGAGGTTACATCAACACAAATGCCAATCAAATGTAGAAAATATCAGAGTTATTTACAATATCAAACAGTCAAAGTATACGGTGTGTGAAGTACCGTCGACACCCAGTGAACACTCCGCCGTTGACGTACCCATCACCGAAAACACATGTAACAAACCATCGACACCCAGTGAACACTCCGCCGTTGACATACCCATCACCGAAAACACATGTAACAAACCATCGACACCCAGTGAAAACTCCGCCGTTGACATACCCATCACCGAAAACACATGTAACAAACCATCGACACCCAGTGAACACTCCGCCGTTGACATACCCATCACCGAAAACACATGTAACAAACCATCGACACCCAGTGAACACTACGCCGTTGACGTATCCATCACCGAAAACACATGTAACAAACCATCGACACCCAGTGAACACTCCGCCGTTGACGTACCCATCACCGAAAACACATGTAACAAACCATCGACACCCAGCCGTTGACTACCCATCACCGAAAACACATGTAACAAACCATCGACACCCAGTGAACACTCCGCCGTTGACGTACCCATCACCGAAAACACATGTAACAAACCATCGACACCCAGTGAAACTCCGCCGTTGACATACCCATCACCGAAAACACATGTAACAAACCATCGACACCCAGTGAAAACTCCGCCGTTGACATACCCATCACCGAAAACACATGTAACAAACCATCGACACCCAGTGAAAACTCCGCCGTTGACGTACCCATCACCGAAAACACATGTAAGAAACCATCGACACCCAGTGAGCACTCCGCCGTTGACGTACCCATCACCGAAAACACATGTAACAAACCATCGACACCCAGTGAACACTCCGCCGTTGACGTACCCATCACCGAAAACACATGTAACAAACCGTCGACACCCAGTGAACACTCCGCCGGTGACGTACCCATCACCGAAAACACATGTAACAAACCATCGGCACCAACCACAGGCCGTAAATTCCGACCGGAATGGAAGGTTGGTAGGGAATGGCTGCAATATAATGCCAAAACGAAACAGGGAAGTAACCACTACGAAACTTCTCATACCTAGTGCACGTCTAAAAATAGATGCGGAATATCCGTGTTTTCACAAATCTTTAGTTTAATGCCAGTAAAATCGCTGCTGTAAGATGATTTTAATGTCTAAATTCATTATTACGGACATTTCCCCGGTTTTGGCCACATGTTGGTCAACGCCTATTCCAAACCGGAAAAGGGATTTTTCATAGTCACGGCTTTCCTGAATTCCCAGTGCTGCGGGAAACACTATGATTATGATAACACAACGTCAGTTTTGCCACATTGAAGATGGGTTATCTACTTGCACCCTGCCCCATTTTCAGTGTGTGGGAAACACTAGTAACTGTTGTACCATAAGTTGGTAGTTAGATCCCATTCACAGTCTTAAGAAATGTTGTTATTTTGTTTGCTCGGGATGGGGGTCCAGTGGAAACCCTTGCAGAGGTGTGTGTCCATGGACAGGTAAACAGCAAACATTTATTTGTCCGTCACTGAATCCTACTTGTCATCAAAATTAACACTAAAAGTCGACTTGCCCCTTGATTCATGTTCTGACATACCGGTACACATAACATGCTTGGCAGATACTTGATGTGCTATAAATGTGTCTCGCCTTTCAACTTTCTTGCCGACATATAAACTGGATGTTTTGTCTGCTGTTTGCTGGTACTGTGTGCATAACCTCATGCATAATATTATGTAACTTGATCAGGATCGTCTTCAGGATTGCATCCACGGAACCCAGGAATCAACCATCCCACGTTTTCGTTGTTGTTATTTTTGTCATAGTCTTCAGGGATCATTCTAGAGGGCGATGTGGGCGCCCTAGGGACCCTGACTTCGCCCTCTGGGGGCCCCACTTCTCCCTAAAAAAAATTTAAAAAAAATATATATATATTTTTTGGTTTTTACGATTGTCAAACAAAATTTTGTCTAGTAAGATACACTGGCCCATTATAAAGCACTCCTTCTATTCAAATGTTGTATTTAATTGTTGTACTGTGCATTTTAACCTTGCAGAAGTATATTAAAGAACACCATTTAAGGAAGCGATCATGCGCTTTCTCACTTCTCCCAAAAATTCTGACCTAGAATGAACCCTGGCCCCGAGGTTATAAAACTTTTCTCAGATCTCAAACTCAAGCTCAAATGATCTGATTGGTTGATTCTGAGTGTTACTGTCAGCTGTACCAATCAGACGCTTGAGACTGAGTTTTGAGATTGGAGAAAAGTTTTATAACCTCGGGACCTGGTCTTTGTCTGGTCTATTGGAATTTGATGTTCTTTTGCTATTGAGATTGTTGTTACTTGAAGTAGCAGGGCGTGGCCCGGCCTTGATTAAAACACTCAGTTGATGCAGTTGATGCATTGAATCAATTACATGTGTAATTTGTCTGCCTCCGTCGTCGAGTGGTTAAGGTCGCTGACTTGTATACCACTGTAACCTATCATCACTGATGGTCACGGATTCGAGCCCCGCTCAGACCGTGTCTCATTTATATGAACAAGTTGGCAGTTTCTTACGGATGTTGGTGCACCCAAGTACTGGTTAACCGCTGGAGCCTGCCCAGGAAAGATGTTGTTAGGTAAACTGTCCGCCGGCGATATAGCCCAAAATGGTGCTGATGCAGGCGTAAAACCCGAAATATAACATAACATTTGTAATTTGTAAACATCTATAAAAAATATATTTGACGAATTGCTTTCGTCTCGGATTGAACACTGTATTTGTTATAATTTATTCATGACTACAATGAAATTATGCTTTCTCATAGTCTTTGATAGTCCAACAATATTAAAAAAGTTTTTGATATTTATCTACTTGTCCCCGGAAAACTAAGTTGTACAATTCCACTTGTCCATTCGACAGATTTTACGGGTCGGATGGGTCAGGCATGGGATTTCCACACACCTGCTTAATGCATCACACCAATGCAACCCAATACAGATTTTCAAACATTCCTGAATAACGTGAGCTTGTCATAGTCCCTAAATTATTCCGTGATTTGATTGTTGGACTCGGCTCAACCAATCAGATGCCTTGAGATCAAGTTGGAGATGTGATGAATATGTTATAAAGCTTTTCAGACTTCCACCGCAATCCCAGAAATTTCATTGGTTGAGTCTTAGATTTGCTGTTGACTCAGCCAATCAGAAGCTTGAGACTTGTTTGTGATTAGTGAAAAGTTTTATTAGCCCCAGACATGGTCTCATTGATTTGTACATAAGTTTGTTGTGTGGTTAGAAGTACCAATGTTCACTCCATTGCAAGACTTCACTCTTTTAGGGGGGTCTTCTTAGTATAGGAGACATTTATTTGATTAGAAGTACCAATGTTCACTCCATTGCAAGACTTCACTGTTTTATGGGGGTCTTCTTAGTATAGCAGACATTTATTTGATTTGTATGTAAGGCTGTCCGATTAGCGTAGTGGTTAGCACTCTCGCTTCTCACCAATGACCCGCGTTCAATCCTCGGATCGGGAAGTATGCGAGATGGTACGATGGTCGCCAGATTGGGCAGGTGGGTTTTCTCCGGGTACTCCGGTTCCCTCCCACACGAATGACCACATTTACGCTTTTCATCTGCACCAACGAAAGTGATCAATATAAGTTTGTTGAAGCTTGTTTCGCGATCGTTGTAAAATAAATAAAGTTTAAGCTTAATCTCAAGGTTCTTGTACCGTATTTCAGACGTACCAAAGTTGGGTCCGTTGCAAGGCTTGGACGGGACCATGGAAGAAGAGGAAGAGGAAGAGGAGGAAATGACGAACGAATCAAAACAAAAGCAGACACACCGACCATCGGGACCAACAGTCAAGGACCCTTACTCTACGGACGATACAAGCACCATGCTTTTACCCGTTTTTGTCGCCGTGGGAGCCTTCATTCCATTATTATTCTGTTTATGCAAGTTATAGTTCTTAGCTTAAGTAGGTTGAGTATATTTTAAAATTGTGTAACTGGAAAAATCTTACATTGATTGAATAATTGTTTTATGCATTTTCATTATTTTATGTTAGTATTCAAACCATTGTTTGTCTTGCTTTGCTTAGTTTAGAGAGAAAGCGATCGCTTTCCAAAGATGGTGACAACTCAACAGCATGTACCGTCCCTACTTGCCTATAAAACAGGAATTTTATCACCAAAGTGATCAAAGTAACTTTCCCGTCTTATAAGCGAGTTATAAATTACGGTAAAAAAAAAATGAAAACAATTTTTTTTAAATTTCAATTTCTTTCAACTCAATAATTGATGACCTTTGTAATATCTGAAAGGGTGTAACAAAATGCATAGACTTTCACAGCTCTATCTGTAAACTGAACTTTACAGTGCTTAATTAATTTGTTGGATTTTTACGTCTGGGTGATCGTCTTATAGTTGAGATCGTCTTATAGTTGAGATCGTCTTATAGTTGAGATCGTCTTATATTTGAGATCGTCTTGTAGTCGAGATCGTCTTGTAGTCGAGATCGTCTTATAGTTGAGATCGTCTTATAGTTGAGATCGTCTTGTAGTCGAGATCGTCTTGTAGTTGAGATCGTCTTATAGTCGAGATTGTCTTGTAGTCGAGATTGTCTTGTAGTCGAGATCGTCTTGTAGTCGAGATCGTCTTATAGTTGAGATCGTCATATAGTTGAGATCGTCTTGTAGTCGAGATCGTCTTGTAGTCGAGATCGTCTTATAGTCGAGATTGTCTTGTAGTCGAGATTGTCTTGTAGTCGAGATCGTCTTATAGTCGAGATCGTCTTGTAGTCGAGATCGTCTTGTAGTCGAGATTGTCTTGTAGTCGAGATCGTCTTATAGTCGAGATCGTCTTGTAGTCGAGATCGTCTTGTAGTCGAGATTGTCTTATAGTCGAGATAGTCTTGTAGTCGAGATCGTCTTGTAGTCGAGATCGTCTTGTAGTCGAGATCGTCTTGTAGTCGAGATCGTCTTGTAGTCGAGATTGTCTTGTAGTCGAGATCGTCTTATAGTCGAGATCGTCTTGTAGTCGAGATCGTCTTATAGTCGAGATCGTCTTGTAGTCGAGATCGTCTTGTAGTCGAGATCGTCTTGTAGTCGAGATCGTCTTGTAGTCGAGATCGTCTTGTAGTCGAGATCGTCTTGTAGTCGAGATCGTCTTGTAGTCGAGATCGTCTTGTAGTCGAGATCGTCTTGTAGTCGAGATCGTCTTGTAGTCGAGATCATAGTCGAGATCGTCTTGTAGTCGAGATCGTCTTGTAGTCGAGATCGTCTTGTAGTCGAGATCGTCTTGTAGTCGAGATCGTCTTGTAGTCGAGATCGTCTTGTAGTCGAGATCGTCTTGTAGTCGAGATCGTCTTGTAGTCGAGATCGTCTTGTAGTCGAGATCGTCTTGTAGTCGAGATCGTCTTGTAGTCGAGATCGTCTTGTAGTCGAGATCATCTTGTAGTCGAGATCGTCTTGTAGTCGAGATCGTCTTGTAGTCGAGATCGTCTTGTAGTCGAGATCGTCTTGTAGTCGAGATTGTCTTGTAGTCGAGATTGTCTTGTAGTCGAGATCGTCTTGTAGTCGAGATCGTCTTATAGTCGAGATCATCTTATAGTCGAGATAGTCTTGTAGTCGAGATCGTCTTGTAGTCAAGTTAATACGGTACATGTAAAATATTATAGAAGATGTTTACTTAGTCCTCAATTTGTGTTCATGTAACTTACATGTATTTAACCCTTAAAATGCTGAATTAATTGGAAGGAATGTGCAAACAACATAGATCAGCCATGGCATAATGCCGCGTCTGATCAGGATCTATATTGTTTGCTATTCAGCTAAAGTGTTTTTAGCTCCACTATCCGAATAGCAATTAGCATAGATCCTGATGAGATGGCACGTTTGAAAAAAACCCGATTATACTCGTTTCCAGAACAATAAGGGTTAGACAAGAAACAAATATATGTATGTCCGCACTTTTTCACTATCGATGATATCGTTAAAACTAGTGCTCCTATTAGGAATTTCATGTAACAGAGAGTTTTCAGTAACCTCTAACTATGTTTTACGGTATTTATTTTGATCGTGCTTATAGAATGAAGCATACAGGGTGAGACACTCACGGGGCGGTGGCCTTTGTTTTCTTACTATATTTGTTGTTTCCACTGTTGGATGTTTGGGTTATGTTTTTCAGTATGTTCTTTTCATTGTTTAATTCTTACAGGAATTCCAATACACCGTACACATTTAATTATTTGCAGGGTTCATTCTAGGCAGATTTTTTGGGAGAAATTAATAATTTAATAATAAATTTAATAAATTTCAGCAAAATGGGGTTAAAATACACATAGTATGTCCATTAAATACATTATTTGAATAGAAGGAGTGCTTTATAATATAAACATTTTTTTAGGGATAAGTGGGGCCCCAAAGGTGGCGAAGTCAGGGTCCCTATGGCGACTATTTCGCCCACGTCGCCCTCTAAAATTAACCCTGATTTGTATTTAAATAAGAAACTGTTGAATGTATATATGATTAACTATTGTTTGTCAGAGCCGTCGTCCACCTCCGCGTAATATGTACGTTCAAATATGAAGCTTCAACCCATGTTCGTGTCCACAAAGATGACTTCACTGTATGGGACTGTATGTTTTGTAGTACAATAGTTTTTATAAAGCACACTAAAGGGAATTTACGCGCTTTAATTTCTTTGCTATTATTGTTTAATTTCTTTGCTATTATTGTTTAATTTCTTTGCTATTATTGTTTAATTTCTTTGCTATTATTGTTTAATTTCTTTGCTATTATTGTGTAATTTCTTTGCTATTATTGTTTAATTTCTTTGCTATTATTGTTTAATTTCTTTGCTATTATTGTTTAATTTCTTTGCTATTATTGTTTAATTTCTTTGCTATTATTGTTTAATTTCTTTGCTATTATTGTTTAATTTCTTTGCTATTATTGTTTAATTTCTTTGCTATTATTGTTTAATTTCTTTGCTATTATTGTTTAATTTCTTTGCTATTATTGTTTAATTTCTTTGCTATTATTGTTTAATTTCTTGCTATTATTGTTTAATTTCTTTGCTATTATTGTTTAATTTCTTTGTTATTATTGTTTAATTTCTTTGCTATTATTGTTTAATTTCTTTGCTATTATTGTTTAATTTCTTTGTTATTATTGTTTAATTTCTTTTCTATTATTGTTTAATTTCTTTGCTATTATTGTTTAATTTCTTTGCTATTATTGTTTAATTTCTTTGCTATTATTGTTTAATTTCTTTGTTTTTATTGTTTAATTTCTTTGTTATTATTGTTTAATTTCTTTGCTATTATTGTTTAATTTCTTTGCTATTATTGTTTAATTTCTTTGCTATTATTGTTTAATTTCTTTGCTATTATTGTTTAATTTCTTTGCTATTATTGTGTAATTTCTTTGCTATTATTGTTTAATTTCTTTGCTATTATTGTTTAATTTCTTTGCTATTATTGTGTAATTTCTTTGCTATTATTGTTTAATTTCTTTGCTATTATTGTTTAATTTCTTTGCTATTATTGTTTAATTTCTTTGCTATTATTGTTTAATTTCTTTGCTATTATTGTTTAATTTCTTTGCTATTATTGTTTAATTTCTTTGTTATTATTGTTTAATTTCTTTGCTATTATTGTTTAATTTCTTTGTTATTATTGTTTAATTTCTTTGCTATTATTGTTTAATTTCTTTGCTATTATTGTTTAATTTCTTTGCTATTATTGTTTAATTTCTTTGCTATTATTGTTTAATTTCTTTGCTATTATTGTTTAATTTCTTTGCTATTATTGTTTAATTTCTTTGCTATTATTGTTTAATTTCTTTGCTATTATTGTTTAATTTCTTTGCTATTATTGTTTAATTTCTTTGCTATTATTGTTTAATTTCTTTGTTATTATTGTTTAATTTCTTTGCTATTATTGTTTAATTTCTTTGCTATTATTGTTTAATTTCTTTGTTATTATTGTTTAATTTCTTTTCTATTATTGTTTAATTTCTTTGCTATTATTGTTTAATTTCTTTGCTATTATTGTTTAATTTCTTTGCTATTATTGTTTAATTTCTTTGTTTTTATTGTTTAATTTCTTTGTTATTATTGTTTAATTTCTTTGCTATTATTGTTTAATTTCTTTGCTATTATTGTTTAATTTCTTTGCTATTATTGTTTAATTTCTTTGTTATTATTGTTTAATTTCTTTCCTATTATTGTTTAATTTCTTTGCTATTATTGTTTAATTTCTTTGCTATTATTGTTTAATTTCTTTGTTATTATTGTTTAATTTCTTTGTTATTATTGTTTAATTTCTTTGTTATTATTGTTTAATTTCTTTGCTATTATTGTTTAATTTCTTTGCTATTATTGTTTAATTTCTTTGCTATTATTGTTTAATTTCTTTGCTATTATTGTTTAATTTCTTTGTTATTATTGTTTAATTTCTTTGCTATTATTGTTTAATTTCTTTGCTATTATTGTTTAATTTCTTTGCTATTATTGTTTAATTTCTTTGCTATTATTGTTTAATTTCTTTGCTATTATTGTTTAATTTCTTTGCTATTATTGTTTAATTTCTTTGTTATTATTGTTTAATTTCTTTGCTATTATTGTTTCCGAGAAACAGAACGGTAGAAACTGAGCTCGGAGAAAACCAAACGAAACACTTTTGCCTTATTCGCGTTCGCTTATCACCAATTCAAACCGGGTTCGATCCTCAGACCGGGCAGTATTTGAGATGGTACGGTGGTCGCCAGATCGGACAGGTGGGTTTTCTCCGGTTAATCCGGTTTCTTCCCACACGAATGACCACATTTACACTTTCATCCTCGCCAACGAGAGTGATTAATATAAGTTGTTAAAACTTGCTTCGCAATCATTGTAATATAAATAAAGTTTAAACTTTTTGCCTTTTAAATTTTTTTTTTTTAATAAACCTCAACATGACTGGCTGGCAAACCTTTATAAACGATATCTCGTACACCCTTTTGAAGTGTACTGCCCTACTGCCTCTTTGTAACTCCCAAATACCCCCTCCCGCACCTACCCCTTCGCTCTCAAAATGCACCCTGCCTTTTTCTGACCCACCTTGTCCTTTTTTCCAATACACATGATAGTAACCATTTTAGAAATTGTGACCTGTCATTTTGAACACGAGTATAACTTTAAACCTTTCAACACCACAGACCTCTAAATAGGCTTACAAAAAGTGTAGATCCAGATGAGCCGGCTCGTGACGAGCCGTCTCATCAGGATCTGCACTTTTTGCCAGTGATATGACTATTTTTAGACATAATTACCCATTTTGATAAATGAACTGGTCCAAATGTAATTTTCTTATTCATTTATTGGTCTAAGAATATCATGGACCAGTCCATGTGAGTTACTTGGTGTTGAAAGAGTTAAACAATGATGTACATAGAGCAATTAAATGTAAGTGGAAGTCGTGATAGCGCAGGGTAACGCATTCACTTCAGGTGCAAAAGGCCTCCACGCACATTAAACACACTCAATGTAGTTCATACCCCAATGGAAACTATTAACTCGCGATTCATTCTATAAGTATCTAATGCTATAATTGCGAATGAATGGAAGGTTTTAGATACAGGTGAGCGATCCGATGCCACTTTGAACCTCTTGTTATAAGTCCTGGCTTTATGTTTGTTTGTGTTGTATGGTACATCAATGGATGTATATAATTAACCCATAGAATGCTAAATAAATTGGAAGGAATGTGCAAACAGTATAGATCCAGATCAGCCGTTGCGTGCGTAATGCCGCATCTGATCAGGATGTATGTTGTTTGCTATTGAACACCTTTATCTGAATAGCAAACAGCATAGTTGCTTATCAGATGGCATGTTTTGTGCTGATCTGGCTCTATGTTGTTTGCATAGGGACTTTAGTTATGATTAGTAGGTTAATGGTTATCCACTGCCGTTCTTGAATGGGGTTTTTGTTATATTATCTGTGTACATACTGGTACAGGAAAACTGATGGTTTAGTAGGTTAATGGTTATCCCCTGCCGTTCTTGAATGGGGTTTTTTGTTATATTATCTGTGTACATACTGGTACAGGAAAACTGATGGATTAGCAGGTTAATGGTTATCCCCTGCCGTTCTTGACCGGGGTTTTTTGTTATATTATCTGTGTATATACTGGTACAGGAAAACTGATGCATTAGTAGATTAATGGTTATCCCCTGCCGTTCTTGACCGGGGTTTTTTGTTATATTATCTGTGTATATACTGGTACAGGAAAACTGATGCATTAGCAGGTTAATGGTTATCCCCTGCCGTTCTTGACCGGGGTTTTTTGTTATATTATCTGTGTATATACTGGTACAGGAAAACTGATGCATTAGCAGGTTAATGGTTATCCCCTGCCGTTCTTGACCGGGGTTTTTGTTATATTATCTGTGTACATACTGGTACAGGAAAACTGATGCATTAGTAGGTTAATGGTTATCCCCTGCCGTTCTTGACCGGGGTTTTTGTTATATTATCTGTGTACATACTGGTACAGGAAAACTGATGGTTTAATAGGTTAATGGTTATCCCCTGCCGTTCTTGACCGGGGTTTTTTGTTATATTATCTGTGTACATACTGGTACAGGAAAACTGATGGATTAGCAGGTTAATGGTTATCCCCTGCCGTTCTTGACCGGGGTTATTGTTATATTATCTGTGTACATACTGGTACAGAAAAACTGATGGATTAGCAGGTTAATGGTTATCCCCTGCCGTTCTTGACCGGGGTTTTTGTTATATTATCTGTGTACATACTGGTACAGGAAAACTGATGGATTTTGATTAAAGTTTTTGTATAAATATATTTAGGGTTTTGTCGAGGAGGAAGTGATTTGATTTTTACAGAAGTTGGTCAGTGTAATGTCTCAGTCACTTAAGGAATGAATCGCGGGTTAATAGTTTCCACTGGGGTATGAACTACATCGGGTGTGTATAGGCCGAAGGCATCCACGCTAACTTTAAGCATGCCCAATGTAGTTCATACCCCAATGGAAACTATTAACCATACCCCGATAGAAACTATTAACCAGCGATTCATTACATATATTTACATTAATTATACTTTTCAATGTGGCAAAGAAAAAAATCACACTTTCCAATCAAAAGGTATTTAGTGCAATTACCGTGTGTCGGGGACATGGTAATTAGATCATCCTTGGAACAGCGTAAACTGTAAGACACGCCTTTTCACGCGAAGAACATTGCGAATGCACATGCCCGTAACTTCGAGTTCGCATGTCAGCTGCATATGTTTAGTTTGAAACCCTCGTGCACATGCCCGTAACATCGAGTTCGCATGTCAGCTGCATATGTTTAGTTTGAAACCCTCGTGCACATGCCCGTAACATCGAGTTCGCATGTCAGTTGCATATGTTTAGTTTGAAACCCTCGTGCACATGCCCGTAACATCGAGTGCGCATGTCAGCTGCATATGTTTAGTTGGAAACCCTCGTGCACATGCCCGTAACATCGAGTGCGCATGTCAGCTGCATATGTTTAGTTGGAAACCCTCGTGCACATGCCCGTAACATCGAGTTCGCATGTCAGCTGCATATGTTTAGTTGGAAACCCTCGTGCACATGCTCGTAACTTCGAGTGTGCATGTCAGCTGCATATGTTTAGTTGGAAACCCTCGTGCACATGCCCGTAACTTCGAGTGCGCATGTCAGCTGCATATGTTTAGTTGGAAACCCTCGTGCACATGCCCGTAACATCGAGTTCGCATGTCAGCTGCATATGTTTAGTTGGAAACCCTCGTGCACATGCCCGTAACATCGAGTTCGCATGTCAGCTGCATATGTTTAGTTGGAAACCCTCGTGCACATGCCCGTAACTTCGAGTGCGCATGTCAGCTGCATATTATTAGTTGGAAACCCTCGTGCACATACCCGTAACATCGAGTTCGCATGTCAGCTGCATATGTTTAGTTGGAAACCCTCGTGCACATGCCCGTAACATCGAGTTCGCATGTCAGCTGCATATGTTTAGTTGGAAACCCTCGTGCACATGCCCGTAACATCGAGTTCGCATGTCAGCTGCATATGTTTAGTTGGAAACCCTCGTGCACATGCCCGTAACATCGAGTTCGCATGTCAGCTGCATATGTTTAGTTGGAAACCCTCGTGCACATGCCCGTAACATCGAGTTCGCATGTCAGCTGCATATGTTTAGTTGGAAACCCTCGTGCACATGCCCGTAACATCGAGTTCGCATGTCAGCTGCATATGTTTAGTTGGAAACCCTCGTGCACATGCCCGTAACATCGAGTTCGCATGTCAGCTGCATATGTTTAGTTGGAAACCCTCGTGCACATGCCCGTAACATCGAGTTCGCATGTCAGCTGCATATGTTTAGTTGGAAACCCTCGTGCACATGCCCGTAACATCGAGTTCGCCCGTAACGAAATGGTATGCAATCATGGCACATAAGGTCATCGAAAGAAATGCAATCGCGATGTCAATATATATACACCACTCTAAGATCAAGTATTTATTCCAGCGCAGGGGGTTTGCAGGGTTTCCTCTGTCTGAATGTTTGTCTGCGCCACTTCTGTCGCCAATTGAAAAAACACTGGAGCCAATTTAAAAAACTTGGAGCCAAGAAAAGTTGCCCCAAATATTTTTGCCAATTCACAAAATTTAGCGCCAATATTTGTTTTTTGTCGCCATTGGCGACCGGCAGTGGGAACCCTGGGATTGTGTCACATTAGTATGCTAGTTTTGTATTGAAAATTGCTAAATTGCACCTTTTGCATAATTAAGAAATAATAAGTATCAACCGTGGTATATCGCAGAATAACCCAAGTTTGAAGGTCTTATGCGTAGAAATATATTTCTACGCATAAGATGACAAACAAGGTTATTCTGCGATATACCACGGTTGATACTTATTATTTCGATTCTAACACGACTTACTTCTAATAATTTTAGACGAGAAAGGAGTATTTTCTTCAAACGCTGTGCAATTGGCTTTCGAAATTTCCTCCTGCGTAAGGGGTGATGACGTTATTTTTTATGGAAAAGCTCACTTCCGCGTATTCCCACGGTAGTATTTACAAACATCACGTGACTTTCATTCATAAAACTTTACACGCATTGTATAAATGGAATAGCCACAACACGGTGCGCGCAGCATAGTTCAAAGTAGGTATATCGCAGAATAACCCGAGGTAGATTTTACTCTACAAGTATGTATGTTATTAGCTGGGTCGTGTTAGAATATTACATAATTATAACAGAAACAGAATTAATTACATCATCATAGTAAGGATATCATATAAAAAAACTAATTAATCAAAATAGATCAACCATTACCGTTATCAGAACTAGGTCATGTTCTTAGCTCACCTCAACCATTACCGTTATCGGAACTAGGTCATGTTCTTAACTCACCTCAACATGTGCTCAAATTTAGCTAGAATTGTTCCCTGTTTGAAATATGTTTTTCACTTTTCCACCTGAACCATTTGATATGTTATCTATTGCATCTTGGATAAAACCACATGTACATGTTAATTTTAAAGCAAAGCAAAGGCAGCCATCATCATGTCGGCCATCTTGAAAATCTATTTTTAACTTGTCCAAGTTCCAACTTGTGGAAGTCGTGACAGCGCAGTGCATTCGTTTCAGGTGTTCGAGCCCCGCTGGAGCTATTACCATTGTGCTTAGGCAAGGCATTTATTCCACGCTGCCTCTTCTCTCTCCCTCGTGGCGATGGATTCCATCAGGAATGCGGTCTCGAGAGTGATTAATATTAGTTGTAAGAACTTGTTTTGCAATCGAGCTAAAATAAATATGTATAAACTAACTTGTCCACCTGAACCATTTGACAATTTGAATTGAAATGGCATCGTGTGTGGGTGGGGTAGTAGATGAACACTATAAAAGTCATGTAGCTTAAATATTGATCATTTGAAAGCAAAGATGGTTGTCATGTCGGTAATCTTGAAAATAAATGTTCAACTCCCAAGTAACAATATGGAACGATTCTGAACAGCTTCAATGAGATTTTGTATTACCGTCTACAGCCGTTATGTCAAAGTCGGTTATGTCGAATTATCCGGTTATCTCCAAGTCGGATC
>CM026403.1:55888405-55907392 GCA_014843695.1 Archivesica marissinica
CCCCCTAGGAATTAGCTACTCTAACTCTGTACAGCCGTATCCACACTCCCCCTAGGAATTAGCTACTCTTACTCTATACAGCCGTATCCACACTCCCCCTAGGAATTAGCTACTCTTACTCTATACAGCCGTATCCACACTCCCCCTAGGAATTAGCTACTCTTACTCTATACAGCCGTATCCACACTCCCCCTAGGAATTAGCTACTCTAACTCTGTACAGCCGTATCCACACTCCCCCTAGGAATTAGCTACTCTTACTCTATACAGCCGTATCCACACTCCCCCTAGGAATTAGCTACTCTTACTCTATACAGCCGTATCCACACTCCCCCTAGGAATTAGCTACTCTTACTCTATACAGCCGTATCCACACTCCCCCTAGGAATTAGCTACTCTAACTCTATACAGCCGTATCCACACTCCCCCTAGGAATTAGCTACTCTATACAGCCGTATCCACACTCCCCCTAGGAATTAGTTACTCTATACAGCCGTATCCACACTCCCCCTAGGAATTAGCTACTCTATACAGCCGTATCCACACTCCCCCTAGGAATTAGCTACTCTATACAGCCGTATCCACACTCCCCCTAGGAATTAGCTACTCTGTACAGCCGTATCCACACTCCCCCTAGGATTAGCTACTCTATACAGCCGTATCCACACTCCCCCTAGGAATTAGCTACTCTACTCTATACAGCCGTATCCACACTCCCCTAGGAATTAGCTACTCTATACAGCCGTATCCACACTCCCCCTAGGAATTAGCTACTCTATACAGCCGTATCCACACTCCCCCTAGGAATTAGCTACTCTATACAGCCGTATCCACACTCCCCCTAGGAATTAGCTACTCTATACAGCCGTATCCACACTCCCCCTAGGAATTAGCTACTCTATACAGCCGTATCCACACTCCCCCTAGGAATTAGCTACTCTTACTCTGTACAGCCGTATCCACACTCCCCCTAGGAATTAGCTACTCTAACTCTATACAGCCGTATCCACACTCCCCCTAGGAATTAGCTACTCTATACAGCCGTATCCACACTCCCCCTAGGAATTAGCTACTCTATACAGCCGTATCCACACTCCCCCTAGGAATTAGCTACTCTATACAGCCGTATCCACACTCCCCCTAGGAATTAGCTACTCTACTCTATACAGCCGTATCCACACTCCCCCTAGGAATTAGCTACTCTATACAGCCGTATCCACACTCCCCCTAGGAATTAGCTACTCTATACAGCCGTATCCACACTCCCCCTAGGAATTAGCTACTCTATACAGCCGTATCCACACTCCCCCTAGGAATTAGCTACTCTATACAGCCGTATCCACACTCCCCCTAGGAATTAGCTACTCTATACAGCCGTATCCACACTCCCCCTAGGAATTAGCTACTCTATACAGCCGTATCCACACTCCCCCTAGGAATTAGTTACTCTAACTCTATACAGCCGTATCCACACTCCCCCTAGGAATTAGCTACTCTATACAGCCGTATCCACACTCCCCCTAGGAATTAGCTACTCTTACTCTATACAGCCGTATCCACACTCCCCCTAGGAATTAGCTACTCTTACTCTGTACAGCCGTATCCACACTCCCCCTAGGAATTAGCTACTCTTACTCTATACAGCCGTATCCACACTCCCCCTAGGAATTAGCTACTCTATACAGCCGTATCCACACTCCCCCTAGGAATTAGCTACTCTATACAGCCGTATCCACACTCCCCCTAGGAATTAGTTACTCTGTACAGCCGTATCCACACTCCCCCTAGGAATTAGCTACTCTTACTCTGTACAGCCGTATCCACACTCCCCCTAGGAATTAGCTACTCTTACTCTATACAGCCGTATCCACACTCCCCCTAGGAATTAGCTACTCTACTCTATACAGCCGTATCCACACTCCCCCTAGGAATTAGCTACTCTATACAGCCGTATCCACACTCCCCCTAGGAATTAGCTACTCTTACTCTATACAGCCGTATCCACACTCCCCCTAGGAATTAGCTACTCTATACAGCCGTATCCACACTCCCCCTAGGAATTAGCTACTCTATACAGCCGTATCCACACTCCCCCTAGGAATTAGCTACTCTATACAGCCGTATCCACACTCCCCCTAGGAATTAGCTACTCTATACAGCCGTATCCACACTCCCCCTAGGAATTAGCTACTCTATACAGCCGTATCCACACTCCCCCTAGGAATTAGCTACTCTATACAGCCGTATCCACACTCCCCCTAGGAATTAGCTACTCTATACAGCCGTATCCACACTCCCCCTAGGAATTAGCTACTCTATACAGCCGTATCCACACTCCCCCTAGGAATTAGTTACTCTATACAGCCGTATCCACACTCCCCCTAGGAATTAGCTACTCTATACAGCCGTATCCACACTCCCCCTAGGAATTAGTTACTCTATACAGCCGTATCCACACTCCCCCTAGGAATTAGCTACTCTGTACAGCCGTATCCACACTCCCCCTAGGAATTAGCTACTCTATACAGCCGTATCCACACTCCCCCTAGGAATTAGCTACTCTGTACAGCCGTATCCACACTCCCCCTAGGAATTAGCTACTCTATACAGCCGTATCCACACTCCCCCTAGGAATTAGTTACTCTATACAGCCGTATCCACACTCCCCCTAGGAATTAGCTACTCTATACAGCCGTATCCACACTCCCCCTAGGAATTAGCTACTCTATACAGCCGTATCCACACTCCCCCTAGGAATTAGTTACTCTGTACAGCCGTATCCACACTCCCCCTAGGAATTAGCTACTCTTACTCTGTACAGTCATATCCACACTCCCCCTAGGAATTAGCTACTCTTACTCTGTACAGCCGTATCCACACTCCCCCTAGGAATTAGTTACTCTGTACAGCCGTATCCACACTCCCCCTAGGAATTAGTTACTCTATACAGCCGTATCCACACTCCCCCTAGGAATTAGTTACTCTGTACAGCCGTATCCACACTCCCCCTAGGAATTAGCTACTCTTACTCTGTACAGTCATATCCACACTCCCCTAGGAATTAGCTACTCTAACTCTATACAGCCGTATCCACACTCCCCCTAGGAATTAGCTACTCTTACTCTGTACAGCCGTATCCACACTCCCCCTAGGAATTAGCTACTCTAACTCTGTACAGCCGTATCCACACTCCCCCTAGGAATTAGTTACTCTTACTCTATACAGCCTGTGAAGTAGAATTAAAATACAGTCTACATCCGTTATGTCGAATTCCGTCTGACCGAACAAAACACTTCAACATAACCGAAGATTGAATTAACGAAATTCGATATAAACGGAGCCAGTTATATGTAAAATGATAGTATCTGAAACGGGACTTTGATCCGACTTCGAGATAACCGGATAATTCGACATAACCGACTTTGACATAACGGCTGTAGACTGTAATACAAAATCTCATTGAAGCTGTTGGGAGTTGAAAATTTATTTTCAAGATTACCGACATGACAACCATCTTTGCTTTCAAATGATCAATATCTAAGCTACATGACTTTTATAGTGTTCATCTACTACCCCATCCACACACGATGCCATAGACAAAATTTCAATTCAAATTGTCAAATGGTTCAGGTGGAATCCATCGCCACGAGGGAGAGAGAAGAGGCAGCGTGGAATAAATGCCTTGCCTAAGCACAATGGTAATAGCTCCAGCGGGGCTCGAACACCTGAAACGAATGCACTGCGCTGTCACGACTTCCACAAGTTGGAACTTGGACAAGTTAAAAATAGATTTTCAAGATGGCCGACATGATGATGGCCGCCTTTGCTTTGCTTTAAAATTAACATGTACATGTGGTTTTATCCAAGATGCAATAGATAACATATCAAATGGTTCAGGTGGAAAAGTGAAAAACATATTTCAAACAGGGAACAATTCTAGCTAAATTTGAGCACATGTTGAGGTGAGTTAAGAACATGACCTAGTTCTGATAACGGTAATGGTTGAGGTGAGCTAAGAACATGACCTAGTTCCGATAACGGTAATGGTTGATCTATTTTGATTAATTAGTTTTTTTATATGATATCCTTACTATGATGATGTAATTAATTCTGTTTCTGTTATAATTATGTAATATTCTAACACGACCCAGCTAATAACATGCATACTTGTAGAGTAAAATCTACCTCGGGTTATTCTGCGATATACCTACTTTGAACTATGCTGCGCGCACCGTGTTGTGGCTATTCCATTTATACAATGCGTGTAAAGTTTTATGAATGAAAGTCACGTGATGTTTGTAAATACTACCGTGGGAATACGCGGAAGTGAGCTTTTCCATAAAAATAACGTCATCACCCCTTACGCAGGAGGAAATTTCGAAAGCCAATTGCACGGCGTTTGAAGAAAATACTCCTTTCTCGTCTAAAATTATTAGAAGTAAGTCGTGTTAGAATCGAAATAATAAGTATCAACCGTGGTATATCGCAGAATAACCCTCGTTTGTCGTTCTTATGTCTACGTATAAGACTCGGCTTATTCTGCGATATACCACGGTTGATACTTATTATTTCTTATTTATGTAAAAGGTGTAATTTAGCAATTTTCAATACAAAACTAGCGTACTAATGTGACACAATCCCAGGGTTCCCGCTGTCGGTCGCCAATGGCGACAAAAAACAAATATTGGCGCTAAATTTTGTGAATTGGCAAAAATATTTGGGGCAACTTTTTCTTCTTCTTTTTTTTACGGCACATGTTTTGTCAAATACATGACTTCAAATATTTATTTGTGAACTATATGGCTCTTAGTTGGCTCCAAGTTTTTTTAATTGGCTCCAGTGTTTTTTCAATTGGCGACAGAAGTGGCGCAGACAAACATTCAGACAGAGGAAACCCTGCAAACCCCCTGCGCTGGAATAAATACTTGATCTTAGAGTGGTGTATATATATTGACATCGCTATTGCATTTCCTTCGATGACCGTATGTGCCATGATTGTATACATTTTCGTTACGGGCATGTGCACGAGGGTTTCCGGGCATGTGCACGAGGGTTTCCGGGCATGCGAACACGAGGGTTTCCGGGCATGTGTACGAGGGTTTCCAACTAAACATATGCAGCTGACATGCACACTCGATGTTACGGGCATGTGCACGAGGGTTTCAAACTAAACATATGCAGCTGACATGCACACTCGATGTTACGGGCATGTGCACGAGGGTTTCCAACTAAACATATGCAGCTGACATGCACACTCGATGTTACGGGCATGTGCACGAGGGTTTCAAACTAAACATATGCAGCTGACATGCACACTCGATGTTACGGGCATGTGCACGAGGGTTTCCAACTAAACATATGCAGCTGACATGCACACTCGATGTTACGGGCATGTGCACGAGGGTTTCCAACTAAACATATGCAGCTGACATGCACACTCGATGTTACGGGCATGTGCACGAGGGTTTCAAACTAAAGATATGCAGCTGACATGCGAACTCGAAGTTACGGGCATGTGCATTCGCAACGTTCTTCACGTGAAAAGGCGTGTCTTACAGTTTATGCTGTTCCAAGGATGATCTAATTACCAGGTCCCCGACACACGGTAATTGGACTAAATACCTTTTAATTGGAAAGTGTGATTTTGTTTTCTTTGCCACATTGAAAAGAATAATTACCGGGTAATGTAGATATATGTAATGAATCGCTGGTTAATAGTTTCTATCGGGGTATGGTTAATAGTTTCCATTGGGGTATGAACTACATTGGGCATGCTTAAAGTTAGCGTGGATGCCTTCGGCCTATACACACCCGATGTAGTTCATACCCCAGTGGAAACTATTAACCCGCCATTCATTCCTTAAGTGACTGAGACATTACACTGACCAACTTCTGTAAAAATCAAATCACTTCCTCCTCGACCAAACCCTAAATATATTTATACAAAACCTTTAATCAAAATCTATCAGTTTTCCTGTACCAGTATGTACACAGATAATATAACAAAAAACCCATTCAAAAACGGCAGGGGATAACCATTAACCTGCTAATGCATCAGTGTTCCTGTACCAGTATGTACACAGATAATATAACAATAACCCCGGTCAAGAACGGCAGGGGATAACCATTAACCTGCTAATCCATCAGTGTTCCTGTACCAGTATGTACACAGATAATATAACAATAACCCCGGTCAAGAACGGCAGGGGATAACCATTAACCTGCTAATCCATCAGTTTTTCTGTACCAGTATGTACACAGATAATATTACAATAACCCCGGTCAAGAACAGCAGGGGATAACCATTAACCTGCTAATGCATCAGTTTTTCTGTACCAGTATGTACACAGATAATATAACCATAACCCTCGGTCAAGAACGGCAGGGGATAACCATTAACCTGCTAATGCATCAGTTTTTCTGTACCAGTATGTACACAGATAATATAACAATAACCCCGGCCAAGAACGGCAGGGGATAACCATTAACCTGCTAATCACAACTAAAGTCCCTATGCAAACAACATAGAGCCAGATCAGCATAAAACATGCCATCTGACATCTGATGGTGTTCAATAGCAAACAACATACATCCTGATCAGATGCGGCATTACGCAGCGGCTGATCTGGATCTATATTGTTTGCACATTCCTTCCAATTTATTTAGCATTCTATGGGTTAATTATATACATCCATTGATGTACCGTACAACACAAACAAACATAAAGCCAGGACTTATAGCAAGAGGTTCAAAGTGGCATCGGATCGCTCACCTGTATCTAAAACCTTCCATTCATTCGCAATTATAGCAAGAGGTTCAAAGTGGCATCGGATCGCTCACCTGTATCTGAAACCTTCCATTCATTCGCAATTATAGCAAGAGGTTCAAAGTGGCATCGGATCGCTCACCTGTATCTAAAACCTTCCATTCATTCGCAATTATAGCAAGAGGTTCAAAGTGGCATCGGATCGCTCATCTGTATCTAAAACCTTCCATTCATTCGCAATTATAGCAAGAGGTTCAAAGTGGCATCGGATCGCTCACCTGTATCTAAAACCTTCCATTCATTCGCAATTATAGCAAGAGGTTCAAAGTGGCATCGGATCGCTCACCTGTATCTAAAACCTTCCATTCATTCGCAATTATAGCAAGAGGTTCAAAGTGGCATCGGATCGCTCACCTGTATCTAAAACCTTCCATTCATTCGCAAGTATAGCAAGAGGTTCAAAGTGGCATCGGATCGCTCACCTGTATCTAAAACCTTCCATTCATTCGCAATTATAGCAAGAGGTTCAAAGTGGCATCGGATCGCTCACCTGTATCTAAAACCTTCCATTCATTCGCAAGTATAGCAAGAGGTTCAAAGTGGCATCGGATCGCTCACCTGTATCTAAAACCTTCCATTCATTCGCAATTATAGCAAGAGGTTCAAAGTGGCATCGGATCGCTCACCTGTATCTAAAACCTTCCATTCATTCGCAATTATAGCAAGAGGTTCAAAGTGGTATCGGATCGCTCACCTGTATCTAAAACCTTCCATTCATTCGCAATTATAGCAAGAGGTTCAAAGTGGCATCGGATCGCTCACCTGTATCTAAAACCTTCCATTCATTCGCAATTATAGCAAGAGGTTCAAAGTGGCATCGGATCGCTCACCTGTATCTAAAACCTTCCATTCATTCGCAAGTATAGCAAGAGGTTCAAAGTGGCATCGGATCGCTCACCTGTATCTAAAACCTTCCATTCATTCGCAATTATAGCAAGAGGTTCAAAGTGGCATCGGATCGCTCACCTGTATCTAAAACCTTCCATTCATTCGCAATTATAGCAAGAGGTTCAAAGTGGTATCGGATCGCTCACCTGTATCTAAAACCTTCCATTCATTCGCAATTATAGCAAGAGGTTCAAAGTGGCATCGGATCGCTCACCTGTATCTAAAACCTTCCATTCATTCGCAATTATAGCAAGAGGTTCAAAGTGGCATCGGATCGCTCACCTGTATCTAAAACCTTCCATTCATTCGCAATTATAGCATTAGATACTTATGGAATGAATCGCGAGTTAATAGTTTCCATTGGGGTATGAACTACATCGATTGTGTTTAATGTGCGTGGAGGCCTTTTGCACCTGAAGTGAATGCGTTACCCTGCGCTATCACGACTTCCACTTACATTTATTTGCTCTATGTACATCATTGTTTAAAGTTATACTCGTGTTCAAAATGACAGGTCACAATTTCTAAAATGGTTATTATCATGTGTATTGGAAAAAAGGACAAGGTGGGTCAGAAAAAAGGCAGGGTGCATTTTGAGAGCGAAGGGGTAGGTACGGGAGGGGGTATTTGGGAGTTACAAAGAGGAAGTAGGGCAGTACACTTCAAAAGGGTGTACGAGATATCGTTTATAAAGGTTTGCCAGCCAGTCATGTTGAGGTTTATTAAAAAAAAAATTTAAAAGGCAAAAAGTTTAAACTTTATTATATTACAATGATTGCGAAGCAAGTTTTAACAACTTATATTAATCACTCTCGTTGGCGAGGATGAAAGTGTAAATGTGGTCATTCGTGTGGGAAGAAACCGGATTAACCGGAGAAACCCCACCTGTCCGATCTGGCGACCACCGTACCATCTCAAATACTGCCCGGTCTGAGGATCGAACACGGGTTGAATTGGTGATAAGCGAACGCGAATAAGGCAAAAGTGTTTCGTTTGGTTTTCTCCGAGCTCAGTTTCTACTGTTCTGTTTCTCGGAAACACTAATAGCAAAGAAATTAAAGCGCGTAAATTCCCTTTAGTATCCTTTATAAAAACTATTGTACTACAAAACATACAGTCCCATACAGTGAAGTCATCTTTCTGGACACGAACATGGATTGAAGCTTCATATTTGAACGTACATATTTTTTTATATTTCGGATTTTACGCCTGCATCAGCACCATTTTGGGCTATATCGCCGGCAGGCAGTTTACCTAACAACACCTTTCCTGGGCAGGCTCCAGCGGTTAACCAGTACTTGGTACACCTCCGTAAGAAACTGCCAACTTATTCATATAAATGAGACACGGCCTGAGCGGGGCTCGAACCCGTGACCATCAGTGATGATAGGTTACAGTGGTATACAAGTCAGCGACCGTAACCACTCGACCACGGAGGTGGACCAGATCAGTGATGATAGGTTACAGTGGTATACAATCAGCGACCATAACCACTCGACCACGGAGGTGGACCAGATCAGTGATGATAGGTTACAGTGGTATACAATCAGCGACCATAACCACTCGACCACGGAGGTGGACGAGATCAGGGATGATAGGTTACAGTGGTATACAAGTCAGCGACCGTAACCACTCGACCACGGAGGTGGACGAGATCAGGGATGATAGGTTACAGTGGTATACAAGTCAGCGACCGTAACCACTCGACCACGGAGGTGGACCAGATCAGGGATGATAGGTTACAGTGGTATACAAGTCAGCGACCGTAACCACTCGACCACGGAGGTGGACCAGATCAGGGATGATAGGTTACAGTGGTATACAAGTCAGCGACCGTAACCACTCGACCACGGAGGCGGACCAGATCAGGGATGATAGGTTACAGTGGTATACAAGTCAGCGACTGTAACCACTCAACCACGGAGGCGGACCAGATCAGTGATGATAGGTTACAGTGGTATACAAGTCAGCGACCGTAACCACTCGACCACGGAGGCGGACCAGATCAGTGATGATAGGTTACAGTGGTATACAAGTCAGCGACCGTAACCACTCGACCACGGAGGCGGACCAGATCAGTGATGATAGGTTACAGTGGTATACAAGTCAGCGACCGTAACCACTCGACCACGGAGGCGGACCAGATCAGTGATGATAGGTTACAGTGGTATACAAGTCAGCGACCGTAACCACTCGACCACGGAGGTGGACCAGATCAGTGATGATAGGTTACAGTAGTATACAAGTCAGCGACCGTAACCACTCGACCACGGAGGCGGACGAGATCAGTGATGATAGGTTACAGTGGTATACAAGTCAGCGACCGTAACCACTCGACCACGGAGGTGGACGAGATCAGGGATGATAGGTTACAGTGGTATACAATCAGCGACCGTAACCACTCGACCACGGAGGTGGACCAGATCAGTGATGATAGGTTACAGTGGTATACAATCAGCGACCGTAACCACTCGACCACGGAGGTGGACCAGATCAGTGATGATAGGTTACAGTGGTATACAAGTCAGCGACCGTAACCACTCGACCACGGAGGCGGACCAGATCAGTGATGATAGGTTACAGTGGTATACAATCACGGAGGCGGACGAGATCAGTGATGATAGGTTACAGTGGTATACAAGTCAGCGACCGTAACCACTCGACCACGGAGGCGGACCAGATCAGGGATGATAGGTTACAGTGGTATACAAGTCAGCGACCGTAACCACTCGACCACGGAGGTGGACCAGATCAGTGATGATAGGTTACAGTGGTATACAAGTCAGCGACCGTAACCACTCGACCACGGAGG
The DNA here is from genome assembly GCA_014843695.1 of Archivesica marissinica. Lineage (NCBI taxonomy): Eukaryota > Metazoa > Mollusca > Bivalvia > Venerida > Vesicomyidae > Archivesica > Archivesica marissinica. The sequence continues at coordinate 55,898,931 of CM026403.1, forward strand.
TGGACCAGATCAGTGATGATAGGTTACAGTGGTATACAAGTCAGCGACCGTAACCACTCGACCACGGAGGTGGACCAGATCAGTGATGATAGGTTACAGTGGTATACAAGTCAGCGACCATAACCACTCGACCACGGAGGCGGACCAGATCAGGGATGATAGGTTACAGTGGTATACAAGTCAGCGACCGTAACCACTCGACCACGGAGGTGGACCAGATCAGGGATGATAGGTTACAGTGGTATACAAGTCAGCGACCGTAACCACTCGACCACGGAGGCGGACCAGATCAGTGATGATAGGTTACAGTGGTATACAAGTCAGCGACCGTAACCACTCGACCACGGAGGCGGACCAGATCAGTGATGATAGGTTACAGTGGTATACAAGTCAGCGACCGTAACCACTCGACCACGGAGGCGGACCAGATCAGTGATGATAGGTTACAGTGGTATACAAGTCAGCGACCGTAACCACTCGACCACGGAGGTGGACCAGATCAGTGATGATAGGTTACAGTGGTATACAATCAGCGACCTAACCACTCGACCACGGAGGCGGACCATCAGTGATGATAGGTTACAGTGGTATACAAGTCAGCGACCGTAACCACTCGACCACGGAGGTGGACCATCAGTGATGATAGGTTACAGTGGTATACAAGTCAGCGACCGTAACCACTCGACCACGGAGGCGGACGAGATCAGTGATGATAGGTTACAGTGGTATACAAGTCAGCGACCGTAACCACTCGACCACGGAGGTGGACGAGATCAGGGATGATAGGTTACAGTGGTATACAATCAGCGACCGTAACCACTCGACCACGGAGGTGGACCAGATCAGTGATGATAGGTTACAGTGGTATACAATCAGCGACCGTAACCACTCGACCACGGAGGTGGACCAGATCAGTGATGATAGGTTACAGTGGTATACAAGTCAGCGACCGTAACCACTCGACCACGGAGGCGGACCAGATCAGTGATGATAGGTTACAGTGGTATACAATCACGGAGGTGGACGAGATCAGTGATGATAGGTTACAGTGGTATACAATCACGGAGGTGGACGAGATCAGTGATGATAGGTTACAGTGGTATACAATCACGGAGGTGGACGAGATCAGTGATGATAGGTTACAGTGGTATGCAAGTCAGCGACCGTAACCACTCGACCACGGAGGTGGACCAGATCAGTGATGATAGGTTACAGTGGTATACAAGTCAGGTACTGTAACCACTCGACCACGGAGGTGGACCAGATCAGTGATGATAGGTTACAGTGGTATACAAGTCAGCGACTGTAACCACTCGACCACGGAGGTGGACCAGATCAGTGATGATAGGTTACAGTGGTATACAAGTCAGCGACTGTAACCACTCGACCACGGAGGTGGACCAGATCAGTGATGATAGGTTACAGTGGTATACAAGTCAGCGACTGTAACCACTCGACCACGGAGGTGGACCAGATCAGTGATGATAGGTTACAGTGGTATACAAGTCAGCGACTGTAACCACTCGACCACGGAGGTGGACCAGATCAGTGATGATAGGTTACAGTGGTATACAAGTCAGCGACTGTAACCACTCGACCACGGAGGTGGACCAGATCAGTGATGATAGGTTACAGTGGTATACAAGTCAGCGACCGTAACCACTCGACCACGGAGGTGGACCAGATCAGTGATGATAGGTTACAGTGGTATACAACACGGAGGGGACAGATCAGGATGATAGGTTACAGTGGTATACAAGTCAGCGACCGTAACCACTCGACCACGGAGGTGGACAGATCAGGATGATAGGTTACAGTGGTATACAAGTCAGCGACCGTAACCACTCGACCACGGAGGTGGACCAGATCAGTGATGATAGGTTACAGTGGTATACAAGTCAGCGACCGTAACCACTCGACCACGGAGGTGGACCAGATCAGTGATGATAGGTTACAGTGGTATACAAGTCAGCGACCGTAACCACTCGACCACGGAGGCGGACGAGATCAGGGATGATAGGTTACAGTGGTATACAAGTCAGCGACCGTAACCACTCGACCACGGAGGTGGACCAGATCAGTGATGATAGGTTACAGTGGTATACAATCAGCGACTAACCACTCGACCACGGAGGTGGACCAGATCAGTGATGATAGGTTACAGTGGTATACAATCACGGAGGCGGACGAGATCAGGGATGATAGGTTACAGTGGTATACAAGTCAGCGACCGTAACCACTCGACCACGGAGGTGGACGAGATCAGTGATGATAGGTTACAGTGGTATACAATCAGCGACTAACCACTCGACCACGGAGGTGGACCAGATCAGTGATGATAGGTTACAGTGGTATACAAGTCAGCGACCGTAACCACTCGACCACGGAGGTGGACCAGATCAGTGATGATAGGTTACAGTGGTATACAATCACGGAGGTGGACCAGATCAGTGATGATAGGTTACAGTGGTATACAAGTCAGCGACTGTAACCACTCGACCACGGAGGTGGACCAGATCAGGGATGATAGGTTACAGTGGTATACAAGTCAGCGACTGTAACCACTCGACCACGGAGGTGGACCAGATCAGTGATGATAGGTTACAGTGGTATACAAGTCAGCGACCGTAACCACTCGACCACGGAGGTGGACCAGATCAGTGATGATAGGTTACAGTGGTATACAAGTCAGCGACCGTAACCACTCGACCACGGAGGTGGACCAGATCAGTGATGATAGGTTACAGTGGTATACAAGTCAGCGACCGTAACCACTCGACCATGGAGGTGGACCAGATCAGTGATGATAGGTTACAGTGGTATACAAGTCAGCGACCGTAACCACTCGACCACGGAGGCGGACGAGATCAGGGATGATAGGTTACAGTGGTATACAAGTCAGCGACTGTAACCACTCGACCACGGAGGTGGACCAGATCAGTGATGATAGGTTACAGTGGTATACAATCAGCGACTAACCACTCGACCACGGAGGTGGACCAGATCAGTGATGATAGGTTACAGTGGTATACAATCACGGAGGCGGACGAGATCAGGGATGATAGGTTACAGTGGTATACAAGTCAGCGACCGTAACCACTCGACCACGGAGGTGGACGAGATCAGGGATGATAGGTTACAGTGGTATACAAGTCAGCGACCGTAACCACTCGACCACGGAGGTGGACGAGATCAGTGATGATAGGTTACAGTGGTATACAATCAGCGACTAACCACTCGACCACGGAGGTGGACCAGATCAGTGATGATAGGTTACAGTGGTATACAAGTCAGCGACCATAACCACTCGACCACGGAGGCGGACGAGATCAGGGATGATAGGTTACAGTGGTATACAAGTCAGCGACCGTAACCACTCGACCACGGAGGTGGACCAGATCAGGGATGATAGGTTACAGTGGTATACAAGTCAGCGACCGTAACCACTCGACCACGGAGGTGGACCAGATCAGGGATGATAGGTTACAGTGGTATACAATCAGCGACCATAACCACTCGACCACGGAGGCGGACCAGATCAGTGATGATAGGTTACAGTGGTATACAAGTCAGCGACCGTAACCACTCGACCACGGAGGCGGACCAGATCAGTGATGATAGGTTACAGTGGTATACAAGTCAGCGACCGTAACCACTCGACCACGGAGGTGGACCAGATCAGTGATGATAGGTTACAGTGGTATACAAGTCAGCGACCGTAACCACTCGACCACGGAGGCGGACCAGATCAGTGATGATAGGTTACAGTGGTATACAAGTCAGCGACCGTAACCACTCGACCACGGAGGCGGACCAGATCAGTGATGATAGGTTACAGTGGTATACAAGTCAGCGACCGTAACCACTCGACCACGGAGGTGGACCAGATCAGTGATGATAGGTTACAGTGGTATACAAGTCAGCGACCGTAACCACTCGACCACGGAGGCGGACCAGATCAGTGATGATAGGTTACAGTGGTATACAAGTCAGCGACCGTAACCACTCGACCACGGAGGTGGACGAGATCAGTGATGATAGGTTACAGTGGTATACAAGTCAGCGACCGTAACCACTCGACCACGGAGGCGGACCAGATCAGTGATGATAGGTTACAGTGGTATACAAGTCAGCGACCGTAACCACTCGACCACGGAGGCGGACCAGATCAGGGATGATAGGTTACAGTGGTATACAAGTCAGCGACCGTAACCACTCGACCACGGAGGCGGACCAGATCAGGGATGATAGGTTACAGTGGTATACAAGTCAGCGACCGTAACCACTCGACCACGGAGGCGGACGAGATCAGTGATGATAGGTTACAGTGGTATACAAGTCAGCGACCGTAACCACTCGACCACGGAGGTGGACGAGATCAGTGATGATAGGTTACAGTGGTATACAAGTCAGCGACCGTAACCACTCGACCACGGAGGCGGACCAGATCAGTGATGATAGGTTACAGTGGTATACAAGTCAGCGACCGTAACCACTCGACCACGGAGGTGGACGAGATCAGTGATGATAGGTTACAGTGGTATACAAGTCAGGGAAGGTTACAGTCAACCACGGAGGCGGACCAGATCAGTGATGATAGGTTACAGTGGTATACATCACGGAGGTGGACGAGATCAGGGATGATAGGTTACAGTGGTATACAAGTCGAGATCAGTGATGATAGGTTACAGTGGAACAACACGGAGGTGGACGAGATCAGGGATGATAGGTTACAGTGGTATACAAGTCAGCGACCGTAACCACTCGACCACGGAGGTGGACGAGATCAGGGATGATAGGTTACAGTGGTATACAAGTCAGCGACCGTAACCACTCGACCACGGAGGTGGACCAGATCAGGGATGATAGGTTACAGTGGTATACAAGTCAGCGACCGTAACCACTCGACCACGGAGGCGGACCAGATCAGGGATGATAGGTTACAGTGGTATACAAGTCAGCGACCGTAACCACTCGACCACGGAGGTGGACCAGATCAGTGATGATAGGTTACAGTGGTATACAAGTCAGCGACCGTAACCACTCGACCACGGAGGTGGACCAGATCAGTGATGATAGGTTACAGTGGTATACAAGTCAGCGACCGTAACCACTCGACCACGGAGGCGGACGAGATCAGTGATGATAGGTTACAGTGGTATACAAGTCAGCGACCGTAACCACTCGACCACGGAGGTGGACCAGATCAGGGATGATAGGTTACAGTGGTATACAAGTCAGCGACCGTAACCACTCGACCACGGAGGCGGACGAGATCAGTGATGATAGGTTACAGTGGTATACAAGTCAGCGACCGTAACCACTCGACCACGGAGGCGGACCAGATCAGTGATGATAGGTTACAGTGGTATACAAGTCAGCGACCGTAACCACTCGACCACGGAGGTGGACCAGATCAGTGATGATAGGTTACAGTGGTATACAAGTCAGCGACCGTAACCACTCGACCACGGAGGTGGACCAGATCAGTGATGATAGGTTACAGTGGTATACAAGTCAGCGACCGTAACCACTCGACCACGGAGGTGGACGAGATCAGTGATGATAGGTTACAGTGGTATACAAGTCAGCGACCGTAACCACTCGACCACGGAGGCGGACCAGATCAGTGATGATAGGTTACAGTGGTATACAAGTCAGCGACCGTAACCACTCGACCACGGAGGTGGACGAGATCAGGGATGATAGGTTACAGTGGTATACAAGTCAGCGACCGTAACCACTCGACCACGGAGGTGGACCAGATCAGTGATGATAGGTTACAGTGGTATACAAGTCAGCGACCGTAACCACTCGACCACGGAGGTGGACCAGATCAGGGATGATAGGTTACAGTGGTATACAAGTCAGCGACCGTAACCACTCGACCACGGAGGTGGACCAGATCAGTGATGATAGGTTACAGTGGTATACAAGTCAGCGACCGTAACCACTCGACCACGGAGGTGGACCAGATCAGTGATGATAGGTTACAGTGGTATACAAGTCAGCGACCGTAACCACTCGACCACGGAGGCGGACCAGATCAGGGATGATAGGTTACAGTGGTATACAAGTCAGCGACCGTAACCACTCGACCACGGAGGTGGACCAGATCAGGGATGATAGGTTACAGTGGTATACAAGTCAGCGACCGTAACCACTCGACCACGGAGGCGGACCAGATCAGTGATGATAGGTTACAGTGGTATACAAGTCAGCGACCGTAACCACTCGACCACGGAGGCGGACCAGATCAGTGATGATAGGTTACAGTGGTATACAAGTCAGCGACCGTAACCACTCGACCACGGAGGTGGACGAGATCAGTGATGATAGGTTACAGTGGTATACAATCACGGAGGTGGACGAGATCAGGGATGATAGGTTACAGTGGTATACAAGTCAGCGACCGTAACCACTCGACCACGGAGGCGGACGAGATCAGGGATGATAGGTTACAGTGGTATACAATCAGCGACTAACCACTCGACCACGGAGGTGGACCAGATCAGTGATGATAGGTTACAGTGGTATACAATCACGGAGGCGGACGAGATCAGGGATGATAGGTTACAGTGGTATACAAGTCAGCGACCGTAACCACTCGACCACGGAGGTGGACAGATCAAAACACGGAGGTGGACGAGATCAGTGATGATAGGTTACAGTGGTATACAAGTCAGCGACCGTAACCACTCGACCACGGAGGTGGACGAGATCAGGGATGATAGGTTACAGTGGTATACAATCACGGAGGTGGACGAGATCAGGGATGATAGGTTACAGTGGTATACAAGTCAGCGACCGTAACCACTCGACCACGGAGGCGGACCAGATCAGGGATGATAGGTTACAGTGGTATACAAGTCAGCGACTAACCACTCGACCACGGAGGTGGACCAGATCAGTGATGATAGGTTACAGTGGTATACAATCACGGAGGCGGACGAGATCAGGGATGATAGGTTACAGTGGTATACAAGTCAGCGACCGTAACCACTCGACCACGGAGGTGGACGAGATCAGTGATGATAGGTTACAGTGGTATACAAGTCAGCGACTAACCACTCGACCACGGAGGTGGACCAGATCAGTGATGATAGGTTACAGTGGTATACAAGTCAGCGACCGTAACCACTCGACCACGGAGGTGGACCAGATCAGTGATGATAGGTTACAGTGGTATACAATCACGGAGGTGGACCAGATCAGTGATGATAGGTTACAGTGGTATACAAGTCAGCGACCGTAACCACTCGACCACGGAGGTGGACCAGATCAGGGATGATAGGTTACAGTGGTATACAAGTCAGCGACTGTAACCACTCGACCACGGAGGTGGACCAGATCAGTGATGATAGGTTACAGTGGTATACAAGTCAGCGACCGTAACCACTCGACCACGGAGGTGGACCAGATCAGTGATGATAGGTTACAGTGGTATACAAGTCAGCGACCGTAACCACTCGACCACGGAGGTGGACCAGATCAGTGATGATAGGTTACAGTGGTATACAAGTCAGCGACCGTAACCACTCGACCATGGAGGTGGACCAGATCAGTGATGATAGGTTACAGTGGTATACAAGTCAGCGACCGTAACCACTCGACCACGGAGGCGGACGAGATCAGGGATGATAGGTTACAGTGGTATACAAGTCAGCGACTGTAACCACTCGACCACGGAGGTGGACCAGATCAGTGATGATAGGTTACAGTGGTATACAATCAGCGACTAACCACTCGACCACGGAGGTGGACCAGATCAGTGATGATAGGTTACAGTGGTATACAATCACGGAGGCGGACGAGATCAGGGATGATAGGTTACAGTGGTATACAAGTCAGCGACCGTAACCACTCGACCACGGAGGTGGACGAGATCAGGGATGATAGGTTACAGTGGTATACAAGTCAGCGACCGTAACCACTCGACCACGGAGGTGGACGAGATCAGTGATGATAGGTTACAGTGGTATACAATCAGCGACTAACCACTCGACCACGGAGGTGGACCAGATCAGTGATGATAGGTTACAGTGGTATACAAGTCAGCGACCATAACCACTCGACCACAGAGGCGGACGAGATCAGGGATGATAGGTTACAGTGGTATACAAGTCAGCGACCGTAACCACTCGACCACGGAGGTGGACCAGATCAGGGATGATAGGTTACAGTGGTATACAAGTCAGCGACCATAACCACTCGACCACGGAGGTGGACCAGATCAGGGATGATAGGTTACAGTGGTATACAATCAGCGACCATAACCACTCGACCACGGAGGCGGACCAGATCAGTGATGATAGGTTACAGTGGTATACAAGTCAGCGACCGTAACCACTCGACCACGGAGGCGGACCAGATCAGTGATGATAGGTTACAGTGGTATACAAGTCAGCGACCGTAACCACTCGACCACGGAGGTGGACCAGATCAGTGATGATAGGTTACAG
>CM026403.1:55908392-55930737 GCA_014843695.1 Archivesica marissinica
ACAAACATAGGTACAGAAATATACCAACAATAGATACAGAAATATACCAACAATAGACCTGATACAGAAATATACCAACAATAGACCTGATACAGAAATATACCAACAATAGTCCTGATACAGAAATATACCAACAATAGTCCTGATACAGAAATATACCAACAATAGACCTGATACAGAAATATACCAACAATAGACCTGATACAGAAATATACCAACAATAGGATACAGAAATATACCAACAATAAGTCCGATACAGAAATATACCAACAATAGGATACAGAAATATACCAACAATAGACATGATACAGAAATATACCAACAATAGATACAGAAATATACCAACAATAGTCCTGATACAGAAATATACCAACAATAGTCCTGATACAGAAATATACCAACAATAGATACAGAAATATACCAACAAACATAGATACAGAAATATACCAACAATAGACCTGATACAGAAATATACCAACAATAGGATACAGAAATATACCAACAATAGGATACAGAAATATACCAACAATAGACCTGATACAGAAATATACCAACAATAGGATACAGAAATATACCAACAATAGACCTGATACAGAAATATACCAACAATAGGATACAGAAATATACCAACAATAGACCTGATACAGAAATATACCAACAATAGACCTGATACAGAAATATACCAACAATAGGATACAGAAATATACCAACAATAGACCTGATACAGAAATATACCAACAATAGACCTGATACAGAAATATACCAACAATACAAGACCTGATACAGAAATATACCAACATATAGAGATACAGAAATATACCAACAATAGGATACAGAAATATACCAACAATAGTCCTGATACAGAAATATACCAACAATAGGATACAGAAATATACCAACAATAGACATGATACAGAAATATACCAACAATAGACCTGATACAGAAATATACCAACAATAGGATACAGAAATATACCAACAATAGACCTGATACAGAAATATACCAACAATAGACATGATACAGAAATATACCAACAATAGACATGATACAGAAATATACCAACAATAGACATGATACAGAAATATACCAACAATAGATACAGAAATATACCAACAATACAGACATGATACAGAAATATACCAACAATACAAACATAGATACAGAAATATACCAACAATAGGATACAGAAATATACCAACAATAGTCCTGATACAGAAATATACCAACAATAGACATGATACAGAAATATACCAACAATAGTCCTGATACAGAAATATACCAACAATAACACTGATACAGAAATATACCAACAATAGTCCTGATACAGAAATATACCAACAATAGACCTGATACAGAAATATACCAACAATACCAACATAGATACAGAAATATACCAGACAATACAAACATAGATACAGAAATATACCAACAATAGACATGATACAGAAATATACCAACAATAGGATACAGAAATATACCAACAATAGACATGATACAGAAATATACCAACAATAGACCTGATACAGAAATATACCAACAATAGACCTGATACAGAAATATACCAACAATAGACCTGATACAGAAATATACCAACAATAGACCTGATACAGAAATATACCAACAATAGACATGATACAGAAATATACCAACAATAGATACAGAAATATACCAACAATAGACATGATACAGAAATATACCAACAATAGACCTGATACAGAAATATACCAACAATAGACCTGATACAGAAATATACCAACAATAGACATGATACAGAAATATACCAACAATAGGATACAGAAATATACCAACAATAGACCTGATACAGAAATATACCAACAATAGGATACAGAAATATACCAACAATAGACATGATACAGAAATATACCAACATAGGTACAGAAATATACCATGATAATACAAACATAGATACAGAAATATACCAACAATACAAACATAGATACAGAAATATACCATGACAATACAAACATAGATACAGAAATATACCAACAATAGACATGATACAGAAATATACCAACAATAGACATGATACAGAAATATACCAACAATACAAACATAGGTACAGAAATATACCAATAATACAAACATAGATACAGAAATATACCAACAAAGTTGATACAGAAATATACCAACATAGGTACAGAAATATACCAATAATACAAACATAGATACAGAAATATACCATGATAATACAAACATAGATACAGAAATATACCAATAATACAAACATAGATACAGAAATATAGCATGATAATACAAACATAGATACAGAAATATAGCATGATAATACAAACATAGATACAGAAATATACCAAATAATACAAACATAGGTACAGAAATATAGCATGATAATACAAACATAGATACAGAAATATAGCAATAATAAACATGATACAGAAATATACAAACATAGGTACAGAAATATAGCATGATAATACAAACATAGATACAGAAATATAGCATGATAATACAAACATAGATACAGAAATATACAAACATAGGTACAGAAATATACAACATAGGTACAGAAATATACAAACATAGGTACAGAAATATAGCATGATAATACAAACATAGGTACAGAAATATAGCATGATAATACAAACATAGGTACAGAAATATAGCATGATAATACAAACATAGATACAGAAATATAGCATGATAATACAAACATAGATACAGAAATATAGCATGATAATACAAACATAGATACAGAAATATACAACATAGTACAGATATATACAAACATAGATACAGAAATATAGCATGATAATACAAACATAGATACAGAAATATAGCATGATAATACAAACATAGGTACAGAAATATAGCATGATAATACAAACATAGGTACAGAAATATACAAACATAGGTACAGAAATATAGCATGATAATACAAACATAGATACAGAAATATAGCATGATAATACAAACATAGATACAGAAATATACAAACATAGATACTGAAATATAGCATGATAATACAAATGATTTGGGTCACAAGTTTTAAAACATTAGAAAACGGCAAAAGAGAAAATTACGATCACATGCCTTGCCCGATTTCTCACAAAATCGAATACAACTTCAACTTCTTACTGCCGAACAATCAGTCATGATTGGCAGGCGCAGTCTAGAACAGTTAGTTAATCTAAAATATGTGCAAGTTAAAAAGATAAAAGGAATTATAAAGCTATAGTTAAAAGCAGACAGTAGAGAGAGTTCGAATCCGATTTGCTAACAAAGATCGGCAGACTGGGACTCGACTGTATATATGTGTGCAGGCTGGGACTCCACTGTATATATGTGGGCAAACTGGGACTCGACTGTATATATGTGGGCAGGCTGGGACTCCACTGTATATATGTGGGCAGACCGGGACTCCACTGTATATATGTGGGCAAACTGGGACTCGACTGTATATAGCTGGGCAAACTGGGACTCGACTGTATATATGTGGGCAGACTGGGACTCGACTGTATATATGTGGACATACTGGGACTCGACTGTATATATGTGGACAGACTGGGACTCGACTGTATATATGTGGGCAGACTGGGACTCGACTGTATATATGTGGACATACTGGGACTCGACTGTATAAATGTGGGCAGACTGGGACTCGACTGTATATATGTGGACATACTGGGACTCGACTGTATATATGTGGGCAGACTGGGACTCCACTCTATATATGTGGGCAGACTGGGACTCGACTGTATATATGTGGGCAGACTGGGACTCCACTCTATATATGTGGGCAGACTGGGACTCGACTGTATAAATGTGGGCAGACTGGGACTCGACTGTATATATGTCGGTAGACTGGGACTCGACTGTATGTATGTCGGTAGACTGGGACTCGACTGTATGTATGTCGGTAGACTGGGACTCGACTGTATGTATGTCGGCAGACTGGGACTCGACTGTATGTATGTCGGTAGACTGGGACTCGACTGTATGTATGTCGGTAGACTGGGACTCGACTGTATGTATGTCGGCAGACTGGGACTCGATTGTATGTATGTCGGTAGACTGGGACTCGACTGTATGTATGTCGGTAGACTGGGACTCGACTGTATGTATGTCGGCAGACTGGGACTCGACTGTATGTATGTCGGCAGACTGGGACTCGACTGTATGTATGTCGGTAGACTGGGACTCGACTGTATGTATGTCGGTAGACTGGGACTCGACTGTATGTATGTCGGCAGACTGGGACTCGACTGTATGTATGTCGGTAGACTGGGACTCGACTGTATGTATGTCGGTAGACTGGGACTCGACTGTATGTATGTCGGCAGACTGGGACTCGACTGTATATATGTCGGCAGACTGGGACTCGACTGTATGTATGTGGGCAGACTGGGACTCGACTGTATATATGTGGGCAGACTGGGACTCGACTGTATATATGTGGGCAGACTGGGACTCGACTGTATGTATGTCGGTAGACTGGGACTCGACTGTATGTATGTCGGCAGACTGGGACTCGACTGTATATAGGTGGGCAGACTGGGACTCGACTGTATGTATGTGGGCAGACTGGGACTCGACTGTATATATGTCGGTAGACTGGGACTCGACTGTATATATGTGGACATACTGGGGCTCGACTGTATATATGTGGGTAGACTGGGACTCGACTGTATATATGTCGGTACACTGTTCCATAGCCTGATTGTTCTTGGGGGAAATGAGTTGGCATGCTATTGGGTTTTTGACTGTGGGATTAGATAGTTACGGTTTCGTGTGGGTGTTAGGTGCTGGTAATCTACAGCAACTAGTTTTTTATTCAAACAAGTGTACATATTACATAGGTATATACACAATTAACAATCGTACACAATGGTATAATACAAAAGTTTGCTTTTTAATAAATAAGCTTGAGACTAGCTATTCCATGAATAAAGCGTTGTTCAACGAGACTGAATTTGGATTATAACAATTGTCAAATGAATTTTTTTTTTTGTGTTACGGAAAGGATTCCTACTTAAAACAACAACATATGTTAAAACTAGGCATGCTCACTAGTAGTGTTATTGGAGTTGAGAAAATCTCTCCATTGGATTTCAAATTTACGATTGCTTCCTTTCATAAATGAAATGGTCTCCTCTATATTCAGTTTCCATAAAACGTATGGTCTAAAATATATCAACGTTGGTAATAAGCTTGCACATTTACATTTGAAAATGAAATATTTTGCTAGCAAGATAATATAATTAATATTTTCTGCAATTCTTTTACTGCTAGAATTGAAGTTTAGAAACGAAATATTTGTATACGTTAAATTTGACACATTGTTAAATATATTGCTCAGAAAGTTATGTAAGTCTGTCCAAAATGCTTGTACTATAATACATTTCCAAAACATATGTCTATTTGTATCAGTGTACATGTTACAGAATTGGCAGAGATTGGAAGCTATAATTTTACATTTGAACAGAAATGAGTTGTTAGGTATAATTCTCATTATGTATTTGTATTGAAATGCACGTAATTTTGTGTCAATTTAGAATAATTTGTGTATATTTCATCCCAGTTTGGATTAAAATTTTCAATTTCATATTCCCATTTGCAGTGATTTTGTCTTTTTGTGGGTATTCTTTGTTTTATCAAAATTTCATAAATAAATTTATTCACTTTCTTTATTGTGTGAATTTTATCAAGTAATAGCACTGGTGGGTTATACACACAGGCACCAGACACAATAACAATTTTATTTTTTTTGACCTATGGTCATATAGTAAGTAATATATAATAAAGGCAACCAACGAAATTGAATCATGCATGCAGAAACATCGACGAGAAACTAGGTAAAAAAGACCAGATCACTGATATGCCCTTGTGGTCCCGACCGGAAGACCTTATTCAACACATACTTTTTATTTATACCCCTGCTATATATACATGCACCAATACATACATACCCACATACATACGCACATACATACATTCATAAATACAAAGGTAGGTAGGTGTGCGCACGCACGCACGCACGCACGCACGCACGCACGCACACATACGCACATATATCATATATATATATTATATATATATATATATATATATATATATACACATAAATGCATTACACTTATAATAATTGTTTTCCACATAAATGCATTACACTTATAATAATTGTTTTCCACATAAATGCATTACACTTATAATAATTGTTTACCACACAAATGCATTACACTTATAATTATTGTTTACCACACACATGCATCATTGAATATATATCTGGCTGCAGATCTGGCTCAGGTGTTTCTGCCTCTAAATCATTTCCTCCAGGACAAACATTCTATATATACATAACGTTTCATCAACACGCACGCACTCCGCCACGCACGCACGCACGCACGCACGCACGCCACGCAAACGCACACACACAGTCGGACGCAAGAGACAGACATACAGACACAAGAGACAGGCAGTCAGACGCAAGAGACGGACAGTCAGACGCAAGAGACAGACAGTCAGACGCAAGAGACGGACAGTCAGACGCAAGAGACAGACAGTCAGACGCAAGAGACGGACAGTCGGACGCAAGAGACGGACAGTCAGACGCAATAAACGGAGAGGCAGGCGCAAGAGACAGACAGTCAGACGCAAGAGACGGACAGTCAAGCCCAATAGTGAGACAGTCAGACCTAAGAGACAGAAAATCAGACGCTAGAGACGGACAGTCAAGCCCAAGAGACAGAAAGACAGACGCAAGAGGCAGACAGTCAGACGTAAGAGACGGACAGTCAGGCGCAAGAGACAGCCAGTCAGACGCAAGACACGGACAGTCAGACGCAAGAGACGGACAGTCTGACGCAAGAGACGGATAGTCAGACACAGGAGATGGACAGTCAGACGCAAGAGACGGACAGTCAGACGCAAGAGAAAGACAGTCAGACGCAAGAGACTGAGAGTCAGGCGCAAGAGACGGACAGTCAGGCGCAAGAGACGGACAGTCAAGCGCAAGAGACAGAAAGACAGACGCAAGAGACAGACAGTCAGACGTAAGAGACGGACAGTCAGGCGCAAGAGACAGCCAGTCAGACGCAAGACACGGACAGTCAGACGCAAGAGATAGACAGTCTGACGCAAGAGACGGATAGTCAGACGCAGGAGATGGACAGTCAGACGCAAGAGACGGACAGTCAGACGCAAGAGAAAGACAGTCAGACGCAAGAGACTGACAGTCAGGCGCAAGAGACGGACATTCAGGCGCAACAGACAGCCAGTCAGACGCAAGACACGGACAGTCAGACGCAAGAGACGAACAGTCTGACGCAAGAGACGGATAGTTATACGCAGGAGATAGACAGTCAGACGCAAGAGACGGACAGTCAGACGCAAGAGAAAGACAGTCAGGCGCAAGAGACGGACAGTCAGGCGCAAGAGACAGACAGTCAGGCGCAAGAGACAGACAGTCAGACGCGAGAGACGGACAGTCAGACGCAAGAGACGGACAGTCGGATGCAAGAGACGGATAGTCAGACACAATAGACAGAGAGTCAGGCGCAAGAGGCAGACAGTCAGACACAAGAGACGGACAGTCAGACGCAAGAGACAGACAGTCATGCACAAGAGGCGGACAGTCAGACGCAAGAGACGGACAGTCAGACGCAAGAGACGGACAGTCGGACGCAAGAGACAGAGAGTCAGCCGCAAGAGACGGACATTCAGGCGCAAGAGACAGAGAGTCAGCCGCAAGAGACGGACATTCAGGCGCAATAAACAGACAGTCAGACAGACAGACAGACAGACAGACAGACAGGCACAAGAGACGGACAGTCAGAGGCAAGAGACAGACAGTCAGACGCAAGAGGCAGACAGTCAGACACAAGAGACGGAAAGTCAGACACAAGAGACGGACAGTCAGGTGTAAGAGACGGAAAGTCATACACATGAGACAGACAGTCAGACGCAAGTGACGGACATTCAGAGGCAAGAGACATACAGTCAGATACAAGAGACAGGTAGTCAGACGCAAGAGACAGACAGTCACGCGTAAGAGACAGACAGTCAGACGCAAGAGACGGACAATCAGACGCAAGAGACGGACAGTCAGACGCAAGAGACGTACAGTCAGACTCAAGAAACGGAGAGTCAGGCGCAAGAGACAGACAATCAGACGCAAGAGACGGACAGTCAAGCGCAAGAGACACACAGTCAGACACAAGAGACAGACAGTCAGACGCAAGAGACGGACAGTCAGACGCAATGGACAGTCATTCAGACGCAAGAGATGGACAGTCAGGCGCAAGAGACAGACAGTCAGACGCAAGACACGGACAGACAGACGTAAGAGACGGACAGTCGGACACAATAGACGGATAGTCAGACGCAGGAGATGGACAGTCAGACGCAAGAGACGGACAGTCAGACGCAAGAGACAGACAGTCCTACGCAAGAGACAGATAGTCCGACGAAAAGACGGACAGTCATGCGCAAGAGACAGAAAGTCAGACGCAAGAGACAGAGAGTCAGACGCAAGAGACAGACAGTCAGACACAAGAGACGGACAGTCGGACGCAAGAGACAGAGAGTCAGACGCAAGAGACAGACAGTCAGACGTAAGAGACGGACAGTCAGGCGCAAGAGCCAGACAGCCAGACGCAAGAGACTGACAGTCAGGCGCAAGAGACGGACAGTCAAGCGCAAGAGACAGAAAGACAGACGCAAGAGACAGACAGTCAGACGTAAGAGACGGACAGTCAGGCGCAAGAGACAGCCAGTCAGACGCAAGACACGGACAGTCAGACGCAAGAGATAGACCGTCTGACGCAAGAGACGGATAGTCAGACGCAGGAGATGGACAGTCAGACGCAAGAGACGGACAGTCAGACGCAAGAGAAAGACAGTCAGACGCAAGAGACTGACAGTCAGGCGCAAGAGACGGACATTCAGGCGCAACAGACAGCCAGTCAGACGCAAGACACGGACAGTCAGACGCAAGAGACGAACAGTCTGACGCAAGAGACGGATAGTTATACGCAGGAGATAGACAGTCAGACGCAAGAGACGGACAGTCAGACGCAAGAGAAAGACAGTCAGGCGCAAGACACGGACAGACAGACGTAAGAGACGGACAGTCGGACACAATAGACGGATAGTCAGACGCAGGAGATGGACAGTCAGACGCAAGAGACGGACAGTCAGACGCAAGAGACAGACAGTCCTACGCAAGAGACAGATAGTCCGACGAAAAGACGGACAGTCATGCGCAAGAGACAGAAAGTCAGACGCAAGAGACAGAGAGTCAGACGCAAGAGACAGACAGTCAGACACAAGAGACGGACAGTCGGACGCAAGAGACAGAGAGTCAGACGCAAGAGACAGACAGTCAGACGTAAGAGACGGACAGTCAGGCGCAAGAGCCAGACAGCCAGACGCAAGAGACTGACAGTCAGGCGCAAGAGACGGACAGTCAAGCGCAAGAGACAGAAAGACAGACGCAAGAGACAGACAGTCAGACGTAAGAGACGGACAGTCAGGCGCAAGAGACAGCCAGTCAGACGCAAGACACGGACAGTCAGACGCAAGAGATAGACCGTCTGACGCAAGAGACGGATAGTCAGACGCAGGAGATGGACAGTCAGACGCAAGAGACGGACAGTCAGACGCAAGAGAAAGACAGTCAGACGCAAGAGACTGACAGTCAGGCGCAAGAGACGGACATTCAGGCGCAACAGACAGCCAGTCAGACGCAAGACACGGACAGTCAGACGCAAGAGACGAACAGTCTGACGCAAGAGACGGATAGTTATACGCAGGAGATAGACAGTCAGACGCAAGAGACGGACAGTCAGACGCAAGAGAAAGACAGTCAGGCGCAAGAGACGGACAGTCAGGCGCAAGAGACAGACAGTCAGGCGCAAGAGACAGACAGTCAGACGCGAGAGACGGACAGTCAGACGCAAGAGACGGACAGTCGGATGCAAGAGACGGATAGTCAGACACAATAGACAGAGAGTCAGGCGCAAGAGGCAGACAGTCAGACACAAGAGACGGACAGTCAGACGCAAGAGACAGACAGTCAGGCACAAGAGGCGGACAGTCAGACGCAAGAGACGGACAGTCAGACGCAAGAGACGGACAGTCGGACGCAAGAGACAGAGAGTCAGCCGCAAGAGACGGACATTCAGGCGCAAGAGACAGAGAGTCAGCCGCAAGAGACGGACATTCAGGCGCAATAAACAGACAGTCAGACAGACAGACAGACAGGCACAAGAGACGGATAGTTATACGCAGGAGATAGACAGTCAGACGCAAGAGACGGACAGTCAGAGGCAAGAGACAGACAGTCAGACGCAAGAGGCAGACAGTCAGACACAAGAGACGGAAAGTCAGACACAAGAGACGGACAGTCAGGTGTAAGAGACGGAAAGTCATACACATGAGACAGACAGTCAGACGCAAGTGACGGACATTCAGAGGCAAGAGACATACAGTCAGATACAAGAGACAGGTAGTCAGACGCAAGAGACAGACAGTCACGCGTAAGAGACAGACAGTCAGACGCAAGAGACGGACAATCAGACGCAAGAGACGGACAGTCAGACGCAAGAGACGTACAGTCAGACTCAAGAAACGGAGAGTCAGGCGCAAGAGACAGACAATCAGACGCAAGAGACGGACAGTCAAGCGCAAGAGACACACAGTCAGACACAAGAGACAGACAGTCAGACGCAAGAGACGGACAGTCAGACGCAATGGACAGTCATTCAGACGCAAGAGATGGACAGTCAGGCGCAAGAGACAGACAGTCAGACGCAAGACACGGACAGACAGACGTAAGAGACGGACAGTCGGACACAAGAGACGGATAGTCAGACGTAGGAGATGGACAGTCAGACGCAAGAGACGGACAGTCAGACGCAAGAGACAGACAGTCCTACGCAAGAGACAGATAGTCCGACGCAAAAGACGGACAGTCATGCGCAAGAGACAGACAGTCAGACGCAAGAGACAGAAAGTCAGACGCAAGAGACAGAGAGTCAGACGCAAGAGACAGACAGTCAGACACAAGAGACGGACAGTCGGACGCAAGAGACAGACAGTCAGACGTAAGAGACGGACAGTCAGACGTAAGAGACGGACAGTCAGGCGCAAGAGCCAGACAGCCAGACGCAAGAGACTGACAGTCAGGCGCAAGAGACGGACAGTCAGGCGCAAGAGACAGACAGTCAGACGCATGACACGGACAGTCAGAAGCAAGAGACGGACAGTCGGACGCAAGAGACGGATAGTCAGACGCAGGAGATGGACAGACATACACAAGAAACGGACAATCAGACGCAAGAGACATACAGTCAGACAGACAGACATACACAAGAAACGGACAATCAGACGCAAGAGACATACAGTCAGACAGACAGACATACACAAGAAACGGACAATCAGACGCAAGAGACATACAGTCAGACAGACAGACATACACAAGAAACGGACAATCAGACGCAAGAGACATACAGTCAGACAGACAGACATACACAAGAAACGGACAATCAGACGCAAGAGACATACAGTCAGACAGACAGACATACACAAGAAACGGACAATCAGACGCAAGAGACATACAGTCAGACAGACAGACATACACAAGAAACGGACAATCAGACGCAAGAGACATACAGTCAGACAGACAGACATACACAAGAAACGGACAATCAGACGCAAGAGACATACAGTCAGACAGACAGACATACACAAGAAACGGACAATCAGACGCAAGAGACATACAGTCAGACAGACAGACATACACAAGAGACGGACAATCAGACGCAAGAGACATACAGTCAGACAGACATACATACACAAGAAACGGACAATCAGACGCAAGAGACATACAGTCAGACGCAAGAAACGGACATTCAGGCGCAAGAGACATACAGTCAAACAGACAGACATACACAAGAGACGGACAGTCAGACGCAAGAGACAGACAGTCAGACGCAAAAGGCAGACAGTCAGACACAAGAGACGGACAGTCAGACGCAAGAGACAGACAGTCAGGCACAATAGACGTACAGTCAGACACAAGATAATGTTCACTGGAAACACAGTAGGTTACTGAGGATGTGATTTTGTGTTCCCCCATATTCCCGCCCCCATGTTTTATATTTCCCTGTGTACTGGGATCATTAATTGCTATAAAATAACGAACTATACCCTTCTGTGACAACATTTATGAACAGTACATTAAAAACACTTCCATAGCAATTCCAACGGTTAGCTTAGTAGTAGAGCCAGTAAAAGTGTAATAAAGTTTAAAATATGCTCAAGTATTTACATTAAAAAAACAGTCACACAGGAATAGCCAAGCAAATAATAAATGTAAATCCTAATTAATGATCTCTCTGTTAAAACTATATCCATAGGACTGAACAGGCAAACTATATATATAGGACTGAACATGCAAACTATATCTATAGGACTGAACATGCAAACTATTTCTATAGGACTGAACAGGCAAACTATATCTATAGGACTGAACATGCAAACTATATCTATAGGACTGAACATGCAAACTATATCAATAGGACTGAACATGCAAACTATATCTATAGGACTGAACATGCAAACTATATCTATAGGACTGAACAGGCAAACTATATCTATAGGACTGAACATGCAAACTATTTCTATAGGACTGAACAGGCAAACTATATCTATAGGACTGAACATGCAAACTATTTCTATAGGACTGAACAGGCAAACTATATATATAGGACTGAACAGGCAAACTATATCTATAGGACTGAACAGACAAACCATTTATATAGGACTGAACAGGCAAACTATATATATAGGATTGAACAGGCAAACTATATCTATAGGATTGAACAGGCAAACTATATATATAGGACTGAACAGGCAGACTATATCTATAGGACTGAACAGGCAAACTATATCTATAGGATTGAACAGGCAAACTATATCTATAGGACTGAACAGGCAAACTATATCTATAGGACTGAACAGGCAAACTATATATATAGGACTGAACAGACAAACTATTTATATAGGACTGAACAGGCAAACTATATCTATAGGACTGAACAGACAAACTATTTATATAGGACTGAACAGGCAAACTATATCTATAGGACTGAACAGGCAAACTATATATATAGGACTGAACAGACAAACTATATCTAAAGGACTGAACAGGCAAACTATATCTATAGGACTGAACAGACAAACTATTTATATAGGACTGAACAGGCAAACTATATATATAGGACTGAACAGGCAAACTATATATATAGGACTGAACAGACAAACTATTTATTTAGGACTGAACAGACAAACTATTTATATAGGACTGAACAGGCAAAATATATATCTATAGGACTGAACAGACAAACTATTTATATAGGACTGAACAGACAAACTATTTATATAGGACAGAACAAGCAAAATATATATCTATATGACTGAACAGGCAAACTATGTAAATAGGACTGAACAGGCAAACTATATCTATAGGACTGAACAGGCAAACATATATATATAGGACTGAACAGGCAAACTATGTAAATAGGACTGAACAGACAAACTATTTATATAGGACTGAACAGGCAAACTATATCTTTAGGACTGAACAGGCATACTATACCTATAGGACAGAACAGGCATACTATACCTATAGGACTGAACAGGCATACTATACCTATAGGACTGAACAGGCAAACTATATATATAGGACTGAACAGGCAAACTATATATAGGACTGAACAGGCAAACTATATCTATAGGACTGAACAGACAAACTATTTATATAGGACTGAACATGCAAACTATATATATAGGACTGAATAGGCAAACTATGTAAATAGGACTGAACAGGCAAACTATATCTATAGGACTGAACAGGCAAACTATATATATAGGACTGAACAGGCAAACTATATATATAGGACTGAACAGACAAACTATTTATATAGGACTGAACAGGCAAACTATATCTTTAGGACTGAGCAGGCAAACTATATATATAGGACTGAACTGGCAAACTATATCTTTAGGACTGAGCAGGCACACTATATATATAGGACTGTACTGGCAAACTATATCTATAGGACTGAGCAGGCAAACTATATCTATAGGACTGAACAGGCAAACTATATATATAGGACTGAACAGGCAATATATATATATATATATAGGACTGAACAGGCAAACTATATCTATAGGACTGAACAGGCAAACTATATCTATAGGACTGAACAGGCAAACTATATATAGGACTGAGCAGGCAAACTATATATATAGGACTGAACAGGCAAACTATATATAGGACTGAGCAGGCAAACTATATATATAGGACTAAACAGACAAACCATTTATATAGGACTGAACAGGCAAACTATATCTTTAGGACTGAGCAGGCAAACTATATATATAGGACTGAACTGGCAAACTATATATATATAGGACTGAACAGGCAAACAATATCTATAGGACTGAACAGGCAACCTATATATATAGGACTGTACTGGCAAACTATATCTATAGGACTGAGCAGGCAAACTATATCTATAGGACTGAACAGGCAAACTATATCTATAGGACTGAACAGGCAAACTATATATATAGGACTGAACAGGCAAACTATATCTATAGGACTGAACAGGCAAACTATATATATAGGACTGAACATGCAAACTATATATATAGGACTGAACATGCAAACTATATCTATAGGACTGAACATGCAAACTATATCTATAGGACTGAACATGCAAACTATATATATAGGACTGAACATGCAAACTATATCTATAGGACTGAACAGGCAAACTATATCTATAGGACTGAACATGCAAACTATATCTATAGGACTGAACATGCAAACTATATCTATAGGACTGAACATGCAAACTATATCTATAGGATTGAACAGGCAAACTATATCTATAGGACTGAACAGGCAAACTATATCTATAGGACTGAACAGGCAAACTATATCTATAGGACTGAACAGGCAAACTATATCTATAGGACTGAACATGCAAACTATATCTATAGGACTGAACAGGCAAAATATATCTATAGGACTGAACAGGCAAACTATATATATAGGACTGAACAGGCAAACTATACCTATAGGACTGAACAGGCAAACTATATCTATAGGACTGAACATGCAAACTATATCTATAGGACTGAACAGGCAAACTATTTATATAGGACTGAACAGGCAAACTATATCTATAGGACTGAACAGAAAAACTATTTATATAGGACTGAACAGGCAAACTATATCTATAGGACTGAACAGGCAAACTATATATATAGGACTGAACAGACAAACTATTTATATAGGACTGAACAGGCAAACTATATCTATAGGATTGAACAGGCAAACTATTTATATAGGACTGAACAGGCAAACTATATCTATAGGACTGAACATGCAAAATATGTAAATAGGACTGAACATACAAACTATATATATAGGACTGAACAGGCAAACTATATATATAGGACTGAACATACAAACTATTTATATAGGACTGAACAGACAAACTATATATATAGGACTGAACAGACAAACTATTTATATAGGACTGAACAGGCAAACTATATCTATAGGACTGAACAGGCAAACTATGTAAATAGGACTGAACAGGCAAACTATATCTATAGGACTGAACAGGCAAACTATATATATAGGACTGAACAGGCAAACTATGTAAATAGGACTGAACAGACAAACTATTTATATAGGACTGAACAGGCAAACTATATCTTTCGGACTGAGCAGGCAAACTATATATATAGGACTGAACTGGCAAACTATATATATAGGACTGAACAGGCAAACTGTATCTATAGGACTGAACAGGCAAACTATATCTATAGGACTGTACTGGCAAACTATATCTATAGGACTGAGCAGGCAAACTATATCTATTGGACTGAACAGGCAAACTATATCTATAGGACTGAACAGGCAAACTATATATATAGGACCGTACAGGCAAACTATATATATAGGACTGAACAGACAAACCATTTATATAGGACTGAACAGGCAAACTATATCTTTAGGACTGAGCAGGCAAACTATATATATAGGACTGAACAGGCAAACTATATCTATAGGACTGAACAGGCAAACTATACCTATAGGACAGAACAGGCATACTATACCTATAGGACTGAACAGGCATACTATACCTATAGGACTGAACAGGCAAACTATATATATAGGACTGAACAGGCAAACTATATATAGGACTGAACAGGCAAACTATATCTATAGGACTGAACAGACAAACTATTTATATAGGACTGAACATGCAAACTATATCTATAGGACTGAACAGGCAAACTATGTAAATAGGACTGAACAGGCAAACTATATCTATAGGACTGAACAGGCAAACTATATATATAGGACTGAACAGGCAAACTATATATATAGGACTGAACAGACAAACTATTTATATAGGACTGAACAGGCAAACTATATCTATAGGACTGAACAGGCAAACTATATATATAGGACTGAACTGGCAAACTATATCTTTAGGACTGAGCAGGCAAACTATATCTATAGGACTATACTGGCAAACTATATCCATAGGACTGAACAGGCAAACTATTTATATAGGACTGAACAGGCAAACTATATCTATAGGACTGAACAGGCAAACTATATATATAGGACTGAACAGGCAAACTATATCTATAGGACTGAACAGGCAAACTATATATATAGGACTGAACAGGCAAACTATATATAGGACTGAACAGGCAAACTATATATATAGGACTGAACAGGCAAACTATATATAGGACTGAGCAGGCAAACTATATATATAGGACTGAACAGACAAACCATTTATATAGGACTGAACAGGCAAACTATATCTTTAGGACTGAGCAGGCAAACTATATATATAGGACTGAACTGGCAAACTATATATATATAGGACTGAACAGGCAAACAATATCTATAGGACTGAACAGGCAACCTATATATATAGGACTGTACTGGCAAACTATATCTATAGGACTGAGCAGGCAAACTATATCTATAGGACTGAACAGGCAAACTATATCTATAGGACTGAACAGGCAAACTATATATATAGGACTGAACAGGCAAACTATATCTATAGGACTGAACAGGCAAACTATATATATAGGACTGAACAGGCAAACTATATATATAGGACTGAACATGCAAACTATATCTATAGGACTGAACATGCAAACTATATCTATAGGACTGAACATGCAAACTATATATATAGGACTGAACATGCAAACTATATCTATAGGACTGAACAGGCAAACTATATCTATAGGACTGAACATGCAAACTATATCTATAGGACTGAACATGCAAACTATATCTATAGGACTGAACATGCAAACTATATCTATAGGATTGAACAGGCAAACTATATCTATAGGACTGAACAGGCAAACTATATCTATAGGACTGAACAGGCAAACTATATCTATAGGACTGAACAGGCAAACTATATCTATAGGACTGAACATGCAAACTATATCTATAGGACTGAACAGGCAAAATATATCTATAGGACTGAACAGGCAAACTATATATATAGGACTGAACAGGCAAACTATACCTATAGGACTGAACAGGCAAACTATATCTATAGGACTGAACATGCAAACTATATCTATAGGACTGAACAGGCAAACTATTTATATAGGACTGAACAGGCAAACTATATCTATAGGACTGAACAGAAAAACTATTTATATAGGACTGAACAGGCAAACTATATCTATAGGACTGAACAGGCAAACTATATATATAGGACTGAACAGACAAACTATTTATATAGGACTGAACAGGCAAACTATATCTATAGGATTGAACAGGCAAACTATTTATATAGGACTGAACAGGCAAACTATATCTATAGGACTGAACATGCAAAATATGTAAATAGGACTGAACATACAAACTATATATATAGGACTGAACAGGCAAACTATATATATAGGACTGAACATACAAACTATTTATATAGGACTGAACAGACAAACTATATATATAGGACTGAACAGACAAACTATTTATATAGGACTGAACAGGCAAACTATATCTATAGGACTGAACAGGCAAACTATGTAAATAGGACTGAACAGGCAAACTATATCTATAGGACTGAACAGGCAAACTATATATATAGGACTGAACAGGCAAACTATGTAAATAGGACTGAACAGACAAACTATTTATATAGGACTGAACAGGCAAACTATATCTTTCGGACTGAGCAGGCAAACTATATATATAGGACTGAACTGGCAAACTATATATATAGGACTGAACAGGCAAACTGTATCTATAGGACTGAACAGGCAAACTATATCTATAGGACTGTACTGGCAAACTATATCTATAGGACTGAGCAGGCAAACTATATCTATTGGACTGAACAGGCAAACTATATCTATAGGACTGAACAGGCAAACTATATATATAGGACCGAACAGGCAAACTATATATATAGGACTGAACAGACAAACCATTTATATAGGACTGAACAGGCAAACTATATCTTTAGGACTGAGCAGGCAAACTATATATATAGGACTGAACTCGCAAACTATATATATAGGACTGAACAGGCAAACTATATCTATAGGACTGAACAGGCAACCTATATCTATAGGACTGAACAGACAAACTATATCTATAGGACTGAACAGGCAAACTATATCTATAGGACTGAACTGTCAAACTATATATATAGGACTGAACAGGCAAACTATATCTATAGGATTGAACAGGCAAACTATATCTATAGGACTGAACATGCAAACTATATATATAGGACTGAACAGGCAAACTATATCTATAGGACTGAACAGGCAAACTATATCTATAGGACTGAACAGGCAAACTATATCTATAGGACTGAACATGCAAACTATATATATAGGACTGAACAGGCAAACTATATCTATAGGACTGAACAGGCAAACTATATCTATAGGACTGAACAGGCAAACTATATATATAGGACTGAACAGGCAAACTATATATAGGACTGAACAGGCAAACTATATATATAGGACTGACATGCAAACTATATCTATAGGACTGAACAGCAAACTATATCTATAGGACTGAACATGCAAACTATATATATAGGACTGAACAGGCAAACTATATCTATAGGACTGAACAGGCAAACTATATCTATAGGACTGAACAGGCAAACTATATATAGGACTGAACAGGCAAACTATATATATAGGACTGAACAGGCAAACTATATATAGGACTGAACAGGCAAACTATATATATAGGACTGAACAGACAAACATTTATATAGGACTGAACAGGCAAACTATATCTATAGGACTGAACAGGCAAACTATATTATAGGACTGAACAGGCAAACTATATATATAGGACTGAACAGGCAAACTATATCTATAGGACTGAACAGGCAAACTATATATATAGGACTGAACAGGCAAACTATATATATAGGACTGAACAGGCAAACTATATATAGGACTGAACAGGCAAACTATATCTATAGGACTGAACAGGCAAACTATATATATAGGACTGAACAGGCAAACTATATCTATAGGACTGAACAGGCAAACTATATATATAGGACTGAACAGGCAAACTATATATATAGGACTGAACAGGCAAACTATATCTATAGGACTGAACAGGCAAACTATATATATAGGACTGAACAGGCAAACTATATATATAGGACTGAACAGGCAAACTATATCTATAGGACTGAACAGGCAAACTATATCTATAGGACTGAACAGGCAAACTATATCTATAGGACTGAACAGGCAAACTATATCTATAGGACTGAACAGGCAAACTATTTATATAGGACTGAACAGGCAAACTATATCTATAGGACTGAACAGGCAAACTATATATATAGGACTGAACAGGCAAACTATATATATAGGACTGAACAGGCAAACTATATCTATAGGACTGAACAGGCAAACTATTTATATAGGACTGAACAGGCAAACTATATCTATAGGACTGAACAGCAAAATATTAATAGGACTGAACAGGCAAACTATATATATAGGACTGAACAGGCAAACTATATCTATAGGACTGAACAGGCAAACTATATCTATAGGACTGAACAGACAAACTATATATATAGGACTGAACAGGCAAACTATATATATAGGACTGAACAGACAAACTATTTATATAGGACTGAACAGGCAAACTATATCTATAGGACTGAACAGGCAAACTATATATATAGGACTGAACAGACAAACTATTTATATAGGACTGAACAGGCAAACTATATCTATAGGACTGAACAGGCAAACTATTTATATAGGACTGAACAGGCAAACTATATCTATAGGACTGAACATGCAAAATATGTAAATAGGACTGAACAGGCAAACTATATATATAGGACTGAACAGGCAAACTATATATATAGGACTGAACAGGCAAACTATATATATAGGACTGAACAGACAAACTATATATATAGGACTGAACAGACAAACTATTTATATAGGACTGAACAGGCAAACTATATCTATAGGACTGAACAGGCAAACTATTTATATAGGACTGAACAGGCAAACTATATCTATAGGACTGAACAGGCAAACTATATATATAGGACTGAACAGGCAAACTATATAAATAGGACTGAACAGACAAACTATTATATAGGACTGAACAGGCAAACTATATCTGGACTGACAGCAAACTATATATATAGGACTGAACAGGCAAACTATATATATAGGACTGAACAGGCAAACTTATCTATAGGACTGAACAGGCAAACTATATCTATAGGACTGTACTGGCAAACTATATCTATAGGACTGAGCAGGCAAACTATATCTATTGGACTGAACAGGCAAACTATATCTATAGGACTGAACAGGCAAACTATATATATAGGACTGAACAGGCAAACTATATATATAGGACTGAACAGACAAACCATTTATATAGGACTGAACAGGCAAACTATATCTTTAGGACTGAGCAGCAAACTATATATATAGGACTGAACTGGCAAACTATATATATAGGACTGAACAGGCAAACTATATATATAGGACTGAACAGGCAACCTATATCTATAGGACTGAACAGACAAACTATATCTATAGGACTGAACAGGCAAACTATATCTATAGGACTGAACTGCAAAACTATATATAGGACTGAACAGGCAAACTATATCTATAGGACTGAACAGGCAAACTATATATATAGGACTGAACAGGCAAACTATATATAGGACTGAACAGGCAAACTATATCTATAGGACTGAACAGGCAAACTATATCTATAGGACTGAACAGGCAAACTATATATATAGGACTGAACTGTCAAACTATATATATAGGACTGAACAGGCAAACTATATCGCAAACTATATCTATAGGACTGAACATGCAAACTATATCTATAGGACTGAACATGCAAACTATATATATAGGACTGAACATGCAAACTATATCTATAGGACTGAACATGCAAACTATATATATAGGACTGAACAGGCAAACTATATCTATAGGACTGAACAGGCAAACTATATCTATAGGACTGAACAGGCAAACTATATATATAGGACTGAACAGGCAAACTATATCTATAGGACTGAACAGGCAAACTATACCTATAGGACTGAACAGGCAAACTATATCTATAGGACTGAACAGGCAAACTATATATATAGGACTGAACAGGCAAACTATATATATAGGACTGAACAGGCAAACTATATCTATAGGACTGAACAGACAAACCATATATATAGGACTGAACAGACAAACTATATCTATAGGATTGAACAGGCAAACTATATATATATGATTGAACAGGCAAACTATATCTATAGGACTGAACAGGCAAACTATATCTATAGGACTGAACAGGCAAACTATATCTATAGGATTGAACAGGCAAACTATATCTATAGGACTGAACAGGCAAACTATATCTATAGGACTGAACAGGCAAACTATATCTATAGGACTGAACAGGCAAACTATATCTATAGGACTGGACAGGCAAACTATATCTATAGGACTGAACAGGCAAACTATATATATAGGACTGAACAGGCAAACTATATCTATAAGATTGAACAGGCAAACTATATCTATAGGACTGAACAGGCAAACTATATCTATAGGACTGAACAGGCAAACTATATATATAGGACTGAACAGGCAAACTATATCTATAGGACTGAACAGACAAACTATTTATATAGGACTGAACAGACAAACTATTTATATAGGACTGAACAGGCAAACTATATCTAT
>CM026403.1:55931737-55963860 GCA_014843695.1 Archivesica marissinica
TCCGAGATAGCCATCCACCGCCATGCTGCTAAATGTCAATCCGAGATAGCCATCCACCGCCACGCTGCTAAATGTCAATCCGAGATAGCCATCCACCGCCACGCTGCTAAATGTCAATCCGAGATAGCCATCCACTGCCACGCTGCTAAATGTCAATCCGAGATAGCAATCCACCGTCATGCTGCTAAATGTCAATCCGAGATAGCAATCCACCATCATGCTGCTAAATGTCAATCCGAGATAGCAATCCATTGTCATGCTGCTAAATGTCAATCCGAGATAGCAATCCACCGCCACGCTGCTAAATGTCAATCCGAGGTAGTCATCCACCGCCACGCTGCTAAATGTCAATCCGAGGTAGTCATCCACCGCCACGCTGCTAAATGTCAATCCGAGATAGCCATCCACCGCCACGCTGCTAAATGTCAATCCGAGATAGCCATCCACCGCCACGCTGCTAAATGTCAATCCGAGATAGCTATCCACCGCCACGCTGCTAAATGTCAATCCGAGGTAGTCATCCACCGCCACGCTGCTAAATGTCAATCCGAGATAGCCATCCACCGCCACGCTGCTAAATGTCAATCCGAGATAGCCATCCACCGCCACGCTGCTAAATGTCAATCCGAGATAGCCATCCACCGCCACGCTGCTAAATGTCAATCCGAGATAGCCATCCACCGCCACGCTGCTAAATGTCAATCGAGATAGCCATCCACTTCCACGCTGCTAAATGTCAATCCGAGATAGCCATCCACCGTCACGCTGCTAAATGTCAATCCGAGATAACCATCCACCGACACGTTGCTAAATGTCAATCTGAGATAGCCATCCACTTACACGCTGCTAAATGTCAATCCGAGATAGCCATCCACCGCCACGCTGCTAAATGTCAATCCGAGATAGCAATCCACCGCCACGCTGCTAAATGTCAATCCGAGAGTCATCCACTGCCACGCTGCTAAATGTCAATCCGACATAGCCATCCACCGCCACGCTGCTAAATGTCAATCCGAGATAGCAATCCATCGCCACGCTGCTAAATGTCAATCCGAGATAGCAATCCACCGCCACGCTGCTAAATGTCAATCCGAGAGTCATCCACTGCCACGCTGCTAAATGTCAATCCGAGATAGCCATCCACCGCCACGCTGTTAAATGTCAATCCGAGATAGCAATCCATCGCCACGCTGCTAAATGTCAATCCGAGATAGCAATCCACCGCCACGCTGCTAAATGTCAATCCGACATAGCCATCCACCATCATGCTGCTAAATGTCAATCCGAGGTAGTCATCCACCGCCACGCTGCTAAATGTCAATCCGAGATAGCCATCCACCGCCACGCTGCTAAATGTCAATCCGAGATAGCCATCCACCGCCACGCTGCTAAATGTCAATCCGAGATAGCCATCCACCGCCACGCTGCTAAATGTCAATCCGAGATAGCCATCCACCGCCACGCTGCTAAATGTCAATCCGAGATAGCCATCCACCGCCACGCTGCTAAATGTCAATCCGAGATAGCCATCCACCGCCACGCTGCTAAATGTCAATCCGAGATAGCTATCCACCGCCACGCTGCTAAATGTCAATCCGAGGTAGTCATCCACCGCCACGCTGCTAAATGTCAATCCGAGATAGCCATCCACCGCCACGCTGCTAAATGTCAATCCGAGATAGCCATCCACTTCCACGCTGCTAAATGTCAATCCGAGATAGCCATCCACCGCCACGTTGCTAAATGTCAATCTGAGATAGCCATCCACTTCCACGCTGCTAAATGTCAATCCGAGATAGCCATCCACCGTCATGCTGCTAAATGTCAATCCGAGATACCATCACCGACACGTTGCTAAATGTCAATCTGAGATAGCCATCCACTTACACGCTGCTAAATGTCAATCCGAGATAGCCATCCACCGCCACGCTGCTAAATGTCAATCCGAGATAGCAATCCACCGCCACGCTGCTAAATGTCAATCCGAGAAGCATCCACGCCACGCTGCTAAATGTCAATCCGAATAGCCATCCACCGCCACGCTGCTAAATGTCAATCCGAGATAGCAATCCACCGCCACGCTGCTAAATGTCAATCCGAGGTAGTCATCCACCGCCACGCTGCTAAATGTCAATCCGAGATAGCCATCCACCGCCACACTGCTAAATGTCAATCTGAGATAGCCATCCACTTCCACGCTGCTAAATGTCAATCCGAGATAGCCATCCACCGCCACGTTGCTAAATGTCAATCTGAGATAGCCATCCACTTCCACGCTGCTAAATGTCAATCCGAGATAGCCATCCACCGTCATGCTGCTAAATGTCAATCCGAGATAACCATCCACCGACACGTTGCTAAATGTCAATCTGAGATAGCCATCCACTGCCACGCTGCTAAATGTCAATCCGAGATAGCCATCCACTTCCACGCTGCTAAATGTCAATCCGAGATAGCAATCCACCGCCACGCTGCTAAATGTCAATCCGAGAAAGTCATCCACTGCCACGCTGCTAAATGTCAATCCGACATAGCCATCCACCGCCACGCTGTTAAATGTCAATCCGAGATAGCAATCCATCGCCACGCTGCTAAATGTCAATCCGAGATAGCAATCCACCGCCACGCTGCTAAATGTCAATCCGAGAAAGTCATCCACTGCCACGCTGCTAAATGTCAATCCGACATAGCCATCCACCGCCACGCTGTTAAATGTCAATCCGAGATAGCAATCCATCGCCACGCTGCTAAATGTCAATCCGAGATAGCAATCCACCGCCACGCTGCTAAATGTCAATCCGACATAGCCATCCACCATCATGCTGCTAAATGTCAATCCGAGGTAGTCATCCACCGCCACGCTGCTAAATGTCAATCCGAGATAGCCATCCACCGCCACGCTGCTAAATGTCAATCCGAGATAGCCATCCACCGCCACGCTGCTAAATGTCAATCCGAGATAGCTATCCACCGCCACGCTGCTAAATGTCAATCCGAGGTAGTCATCCACCGCCACGCTGCTAAATGTCAATCCGAGATAGCCATCCACCGCCACGCTGCTAAATGTCAATCCGAGATAGCCATCCACCGCCACGCTGCTAAATGTCAATCTGAGATAGCCATCCACTTCCACGCTGCTAAATGTCAATCCGAGATAGCCATCCACCGTCATGCTGCTAAATGTCAATCCGAGATAACCATCCACCGACACGTTGCTAAATGTCAATCTGAGATAGCCATCCACTTACACGCTGCTAAATGTCAATCCGAGATAGCCATCCACCGCCACGCTGCTAAATGTCAATCCGAGATAGCAATCCACCGCCACGCTGCTAAATGTCAATCCGAGATAGCCATCCACTGCCACGCTGCTAAATGTCAATCCGAGATAGCCATCCACCGCCACGCTGCTAAATGTCAATCCGAGATAGCAATCCATCGCCACGCTGCTAAATGTCAATCCGAGATAGCAATCCACCGCCACGCTGCTAAATGTCAATCCGAGATAGCCATCCACCGCCACGCTGCTAAATGTCAATCCGAGATAGCCATCCACCGCCACGCTGCTAAATGTCAATCCGAGATAGCAATCCACCGCCACGCTGCTAAATGTCAATCCGACATAGCCATCCACCGTCATGCTGCTAAATGTCAATCCGAGATAGCCATCCACCATCGTGCTGCTAAATGTCAATCCGAGAGAGAGCCATCCACCGTCATGCTGCTAAATGTCAATCCGAGAGAGCCATCCACCGTCATGCTGCTAAATGTCAATCCAAGATAGCAATCCATCGTCATGCTGCTAAATGTCAATCCGAGAGAGCAATCCATCGTCATGCTGCTAAATGTCAATCCAAGATAGCAATCCATCGTCATGCTGCTAAATGTCAATCCGAGTGAGCAATCCATCGTCATGCTGCTAAATGTCAATCCGAGATAGCCATCCACCGCCATGCTGCTAAATGTCAATCCAAGATAGCAATCCATTGTCATCCTGCTAAATGTCAATCCGAGAGAGCCATCCACCGTCATGCTGCTAAATGTCAATCCGAGAGAGCCATCCACCGTCATGCTGTTAAATGTCAATCCGAGATAGCAATCCATCGTCATGCTGCTAAATGTCAATCCGAGATAGCAATCCACTGTCATGCTGCTAAATGTCAATCCGAGATAGCAATCCATTGTCATGCTGCTAAATGTCAATCCGAGATAGCAATCCATCGTCATGCTGCTAAATGTCAATCCGAGATAGCAATCCATTGTCATCCTGCTAAATGTCAATCCGAGATAGCCATCCACTGCCACGCTGCTAAATGTCAATCCGAGATAGCAATCCACCATCATGCTGCTAAATGTCAATCCGATATAGCAATCCATTGTCATGCTGCTAAATGTCAATCCGAGATAGCAATCCACCGCCAAGCTGCTAAATGTCAATCCGAGGTAGTCATCCACCGCCACGCTGCTAAATGTCAATCCGAGGTAGTCATCCACCGCCACGCTGCTAAATGTCAATCCGAGATAGCCATCCACCGCCACGCTGCTAAATGTCAATCCGAGATAGCCATCCACCGCCACGCTGCTAAATGTCAATCCGAGATAGCTATCCACCGCCACGCTGCTAAATGTCAATCCGAGGTAGTCATCCACCGCCACGCTGCTAAATGTCAATCCGAGATAGCCATCCACCGCCACGCTGCTAAATGTCAATCCGAGATAGCCATCCACTGCCACGCTGCTAAATGTCAATCCGAGATAGCAATCCACCATCATGCTGCTAAATGTCAATCCGAGATAGCAATCCATTGTCATGCTGCTAAATGTCAATCCGAGATAGCAATCCACCGCCACGCTGCTAAATGTCAATCCGAGATAGTCATCCACTGCCACGCTGCTAAATGTCAATCCGAGGTAGTCATCCACCGCCACGCTGCTAAATGTCAATCCGAGATAGCCATCCACCGCCACGCTGCTAAATGTCAATCCGAGATAGCCATCCACCGCCACGCTGCTAAATGTCAATCCGAGATAGCTATCCACCGCCACGCTGCTAAATGTCAATCCGAGGTAGTCATCCACCGCCACGCTGCTAAATGTCAATCCGAGATAGCCATCCACCGCCACGCTGCTAAATGTCAATCTGAGATAGCCATCCACTTCCACGCTGCTAAATGTCAATCCGAGATAGCCATCCACCGCCACGCTGCTAAATGTCAATCCGAGATAGCCATCCACTTCCACGCTGCTAAATGTCAATCCGAGATAGCCATCCACCGTCATGCTGCTAAATGTCAATCCGAGATAGCCATCCACCGCCACGTTGCTAAATGTCAATCTGAGATAGCCATCCACTTACACGCTGCTAAATGTCAATCCGAGATAGCCATCCACCGCCACGCTGCTAAATGTCAATCCGAGATAGCCATCCACCGCCACGCTGCTAAATGTCAATCCGAGATAGCCATCCACCGCCACGCTGCTAAATGTCAATCCGAGATAGCCATCCACCGCCACGCTGCTAAATGTCAATCCGAGATAGCAATCCATCGCCACGCTGCTAAATGTCAATCCGAGATAGCAATCCACCGCCACGCTGCTAAATGTCAATCCGAGAAAGTCATCCACTGCCACGCTGCTAAATGTCAATCCGAGATAGCCATCCACCGCCACGCTGCTAAATGTCAATCCGAGATAGCAATCCATCGCCACGCTGCTAAATGTCAATCCGAGATAGCAATCCACCGCCACGCTGCTAAATGTCAATCCGAGATAGCCATCCACTGCCACGCTGCTAAATGTCAATCCGACATAGCCATCCACCGCCACGCTGCTAAATGTCAATCCGAGATAGCAATCCACCGCCACGCTGCTAAATGTCAATCCGAGATAGCCATCCACCGCCACGCTGCTAAATGTCAATCCGAGATAGCCATCCATTGCCATGAGAATCCGACCGTATTTCTTTTAGCGTAATCTTGCTAACAGACACAACCTCGGCGGACGTAGCAAATACATAACCTCGGCGGAGATAACATATACATAACCTCGGCGGAGCTATCAAATACATAACCTCGACAGAGATAACAAATACATAACCTCGGTGGAGGTAACAACACATATCCTCGGCGGAGGTAACAAATACATAATCTGGGCAGATGTGTCAAATACATAACCTCGGTGGAGGTAAAAAATACATAACCTCGGTGGAGGTAAAAATACATGACTTCGGCAGAGGTAACAAATACATAACCTCGGTGGAGGTAACAAATACATAATCTGGGCAGATGTGTCAAATACATAACCTCGGCGGAGGTAACAAATACATAATCTGGGCAGATGTGTCAAATACATAACCTCGGCGGAGGTAAAAAATACATAACCTCGGCAGAGGTAAAAAATACATAACCTCGGCAGAGGTAACAAATACATAACCTCGGCAGAGGTAACAAATACATAACCTCGGCAGAGGTAACAAATATATAACCTCGGCAGAGGTAACAAATACATAACCTCGGCAGAGGTAACAAATACATAACCTCGGCAGAGGTAACAAATACATAACCTCGGCGGAGGTAACAAATACATAACCTCGGCGGAGGTAACAAATACATAACCTCGGCAGAGGTAACAAATACATAACCTCGGCAGAGGTAACAAATACATAACCTCGACAGAGGTAACAAATACATAACCTCGGCAGAGGTAACAAATACATAACCTCGGCGGAGTAACAAATACATAACCTCGGCGGAGCTATCAAATACATAACCTCGACAGAGGTAACAAATACATAACCTCGGTGGAGGTAGCAACACATATCCTCGGCGGAGGTAACAAATACATAATCTGGGCAGATGTGTCAAATACATAACCTCGGTGGAGGTAAAAAATACATGACCTCGGCGGAGGTAAAAATACATGACTTCGGCGGAGATAACAACACGTAATCTCGGCGGAGGTATCAAATAAATAACCTTGGCGGAGGTAACAAATACATAACCTCGGCGGAGGTATTAAATACATAACCTCGGCAGAGGTAATAAATACATAACCTCGGCAGAGGTAACAAATACATAACCTCGGTGGAGGTAAAAAATACATCACCTCGGTGGAGGTAAAAAATACATAACCTCGGCAGAGGTAACAACACATAACCTCGGCGGAGGTTACAGCGGATTTATTGTGGAATAAATATAACATAGACCATTAATTTTTATCTGTTATGAAGTTCAGACGAATATTATTCCCCATAGAGTTCAATCATAAATCAATAACGTACAAAACACAACAATAACAAGATAAGCTAACGCCATTATTCCGTAGACCCCGATTAAATGCTGTGCTCATAATGTCGGACATAGTTTTGTATATATGCTTGTCAACGTGCTATACATGTAAAGTGTTTGCTTATTATAGTGTCACCCCTATTTAAAGGGTCAGCCATTTCTGACTTATGAGACACCTATTTTTATGAACATCAGTACTTCCCGAATCCTATGTTTGTATATGTAGTGTAGTAGTAATCTTTATTTACATATCATCATTGTACGTACAATATTTACAATAATATTACATGTATAGTTTACATAATAAAAGTACAATGCCACTCCAACAATGAACACATTTATCACAGTATGTTAGGGATAAAGCTGCAATATCCCTGCTAATCGGATATTAAAAACTGCTCTAAAAAACAATTCTAAAATACTGAAACACAAAATAGGTACTAATGCACACTGCTTAAGAATTGGTCATATGAAATCTAACTTCGCTTTAACCAGATCATAGCGAATATGATTAGAAGAGATATCACAGACGAGATAAAATAAATTGCAGTTAGAAATACAAAGAAATAATGACATTATTCACAAATTTAAAAATTATTTACATAATAAAAACTGACGCCTCTGTAGAATAATAAAACAGGTTTTGGCTCAATTACGAATCATCTCTTGGTTTGAAAACAGGAAACAATATTTATCATAATCAGACATTGAGTAGAAATTGATATTACACGCATATGGCATTGAGAATAAATCTTGTCTTAAATCATTGTAAACTGGACAATTCAATAGTACATTTCATTTTCAATAGTAGCAATCTCACAAAACGGACAAATCCTAGATTTCTTTGGCAAACCTTCATACCGACCAGTCTCTATCCTAATGGGGGCGATCCCCAGTCGAAATTTGCAAAAATCAAAACGATGGCTGGGTGGTAATACAATTTTACAATATTGCTCTGCAATATGGTCAGTTTTAAACAATTTATACACTCTAAAATTATTCCGACCAGAGGGACCTATGACATTGTTTATCTTGGTTGACCAAGAGTTTATATACTTATCGTATGCTTTGACCTCTACATTATGTGTGAAAGAACGAGATATAGGATTAGCAAAGCTAGTGTACATAGGAAAATCATTAGCGTCATAATGGCTCTTAACATTAAAATGCAAATTTCTACATGAACGACTAGCTTTACTATATGTCCAGACTGCCACTCGCCTCTTGAACCTTGGGGTATCCATACCTGAAAGTCTCGACCAATAAAGCGAGATACATTTCCATTATCGGGCTATTGGGGGTTTCCCACCCATATCTCCTGAAATACCATTGTTTGGTGAATATTTGCCGACACTACAAATACCGTAATGCCCTATTATGAACGGCTTCGATACACGAATATGATCGAAACCCCCACAGAGGAGCACTATAACTGATTACAGGTCAAACGACCGACTCGTGTGCGAAAGGTCCGGAGTTCGAGTCCCACTGGAGCCGTTACGATTGTGCCCTTAGGAAAGGCATTTAAATTCCACATTGCCTCTTCTCTCTCCCTCGTGGCGATGGATTCCATCAGGAATGAGGTCTCGAGAGTGATTTATATAAGTTGAAATAACTTGTTTCGCAATCGAGCTAAAATTAATTTGTATAAACTAAACGACCGAATCGTATAACTTTGTAAAAACACCATAGGGCACATCGCCCGTTAATTTACATTTTGCAATAAGTAAGCCCAATGCGCGACTGGCACTCTGAGAAACAGATTTAACTCTAATATTATTATCCAAGTTCATGCAAAACAACACCTAAGTAAGTATATCTGTCAACACTATTAATCTGATTTATTCTACACGTGAACCTAAACTGGGTACTTAATTCTGACTTGGGACCGAAAGTGCACAACATTACTTTTAGATGCATTTACAGTCATATTACTTTTAATCAGCAATCAAAGTTTAAACTTTATTTATTTTACAACGATTGCGAAGCAAGTTCTAATAACTTATATTAATCACTCTTGTTGGTGCGGATGAAAGCGTAAATGTGGTCATTCGTGTGGGAGGAAACCGGAGTACTAGGAGAAAACCAACCTGTCCGATCTGGCGACCACCGTACTATCTCACAATTTCCCGGTCCGAGGATCGAACTCGGGATGCATTGGTGAGCAGCGAGCGCGCTACGAACTCGGGGTGCATTGGTGAGCAGCGAGCGCGCTAATCGGACAGCCCAATCATTTAGAGAACACCAATCATATAAAGCATTTAGTAGCCCTTGTAAATCACCAACAAACTCCGTTATTAACACAATATCATCAGCATAGAGCATAATACAAACTTTCTCATCCCCAATTGTGATACCAATACCAAATGTCTTAAGATATAAGAGATAAGTCATTTATGTATAAATTAAACAAAAGAGGCGAACGTATACACCCCTGACGTAAACTGCACTTGACATCAAACCATTCTGTCTTAAATTGATTGACCCTTACACAGGACTTTACAGATGCATATAATGATTGCAATGCAACCTCGGCGGACGTAACAAATACATAACCTCGGCGGACATAACATACACATAACCTCGGCGAGGTAGCAAATACATAACCTCGGCGGAGATAACATACACATAACCTCGACGAGGTAGCAAATACATAACCTCGGCGGAGATAACAGACACATAACCTCGGCGAGGTAGCAAATACATAACCTCGACGGAGATAACATACACATAACCTCGGCGAGGTAGCAAATACATAACCTCGGCGGAGATAACATACACATAACCTCGGCGAGGTAGCAAATACATAACCTCGGCGGACATAACATATGCATAACCACGGCGGATATAACAAAAACATTTTGTTTCCATAATATATTTCTATTGATAGTATCATAGGCTTTCTTAAAATCTATAAATACACATAACGTGGATTTGCTTAACTTTTGTCTTGACTCGATTATATTATTTACCCCAAATATCTGGTCCGTTGTACTTCGACCTCTTCTAAAGCCATTCGGATCATCTGACACTTTATCATTTGCCTCGCATCAAGTACTTAAAGCAGCATTACATCGTATGAAATAAAAGATATTTGCAAAATTCAAATTTTACGTATGGGTAGCAATGCTGCTACACATTCTAACATTATACTTTGTATGCTTATGTTCATTTGGTAAACAGTGTTATTTTGCGATAAAACAAACTCGAAACCGAAAGTAGGACTTTCCGAGTCGATCGGTCACGCACTTGTTTACAACCGGAACGCATCGTCCGCACTTGTTTACATTCGGAATGCATCGTCCCCATTTGTCCCACGTTGTCTTTTTAATTAAATTACTTGGTATGTTGATTCATACCTCTGTTAGCTAAGTCTTTTAGGGACATTTCTACATCCCCGCGAGGGTTCAATATTAGAGGAAGATGGATAGATAGATAGTCTTTCATGTTCAAAATATATACGTTGTTTTCTACATCCTCTGTTGTTTCACGCATGCGCGCTGTGCGTGTTTACATACCGTGTGTTGATAAACAAATTCGCGTATACGACGGTTTAAATGTATTGGAATTGTATCGTTTCTGAGCGACTATTTCGATTTTTGTAAACACACACACATTAGTATTTATATTTCTCCCAAAATATCCTTTATTACGATGTAATGCTGCTTTAATCGACAGTTCGGAATGGAACTATATACTTTGTACATAGCAGGGGAAGTGAAATATTTCTGTATGATAACGGGTCCCTTCGGTCCATTGTAGACGGTTTTTGTATAGTATTAATTATACATTTACTCCAATTTATTTATCGTCGCTACCGGTTGCCCATATGAGCGACGCCTCCTGAAGAGATTAGTCATTTTAGATGTTGGAGGATAGTGCATGATACAGACAGAGACCAATTCCAGAGTCTCCTCTGGTTCTTTTACGTGCATGGTGTAAAGCACCGACACGAGACCTCGGTTTAACGTCCCATCTGAAAGACTGTTAATTTTATTAGGGTCAGACGGGGGATCGAACCTGCGATCTCTGGATTATCAGTCCAGCGTGTTACCACTGGACTACAGATCTGTTCAAAGACAATGGGCTCACTGTGCCTTTATGTACTTTCTAGCGCGCACCAACAGACCGTAAAATCTCCGTGAACGATCAAATAGTACCGCCACATGTATATGTAGATCTGTATAGTTGGCCTAACACTTATTGTCATCGTATTAAATACAAAAGTCATCAAGCGAATAATTTCCCATTGACCATTCGTTCACCGACCAATGGCGCATGAATTAATTGAGTGAATAATTTACGTCACAGGTCAGTTAGTGTGTTCAGTAGTCGTCGATGTTGGAAGTTCGTTCAGGATTAAAAAGACCCGGTCCACCCAT
Organism: Archivesica marissinica; assembly: GCA_014843695.1. Taxonomy (NCBI): domain Eukaryota; kingdom Metazoa; phylum Mollusca; class Bivalvia; order Venerida; family Vesicomyidae; genus Archivesica; species Archivesica marissinica. Next base: position 55,943,406 of record CM026403.1, read on the forward strand.
TATGTATATCTTACTTGAATTATGTCCGCATAGGATTTAGTATTATCATATTTGACAGCAGTCCAATATTAATAATAAGTAGAAAGGGATGACGTCACCACTAGCACCCGGCGCCCCCCCCCCACCTAAAATCGCCGGAGCATAGGTAACTAATGTGTCGTATTTTGCGTTAAAAATGTAATATGCAAAAGAAATTCTCGCTGCGCTCGTACAATATATTGTATAATTGATTTGTTGATAAAAGTGCGCCTACGGTGTCTGCAACAAATATGCCAAACCGTCATGTGTTTGAGTCTGTGTCGCATATTCAAATCCGTCCCGGCATCTATCCGCACTTGACATTCTGTAGAGGATGACGTCACTCGATGCTGTTAATCTAAATCTAGTCTATCAAAACAATAATGGATGCCCCGAGTGCGAAATGCGTTAAATTTCAAACGATGATGAGTAGCTTTTTCCGAAAGAAACCAAAGAAAAGGTAAGATAATTGTTCAGAAAATAAACATATAATTGCAGTAAAAATATATAAGAGGATAGTGCAATGATACAGAAAGAGACCCAATCCAGAGCCTCCTCTGGTTCTTTTACATGCACGGTGTAAAGCACCGACACGAGACCTCGGTTTAACTTCCCATCTGAAAGACTGTTAATTTTATTAGGGTCAGACGGGGGATCGAACCTGCGAAGGATAAAGGGAGAGTGGAACACGGTTGGTCGACAAAAGAAAATCATTTAATATATATACTAGAACACATCCAGGAACTCCTTTCTCTCATATTTCTGCAAACCTGCCCAACTATAAGTCCTTGTACACTATGTGTGTTCCGTTGAATTATGAGGTTTGGTTAAAAACATGCATTTGTTCAAATAATTATATGTACAATACACATAATATTTTTATTAATATTATGTCCAAATGGACTATTGTGGCAAACCTCTCTTTCTCTTATTATATATTGTCTAGTACAAATGCTCTATCCAGGGTCTATCCTATCGTAGACTCGCTGGAGTTGTCTAGGGGGTTTCTCTACGGTCCTTCAATAATGCTCTAACCAGGGTCTATCCTATCGTAGACTCGCTGGTGTTGTCTAGGGGGTTTCTCTACGGTCCTTCAATAATTTATAACTCAACACAGTCTATCATTTTCCTTTGTATAATATAATTTATAACAATCGACTTTAATTTATATTATAACATGTATCCTATATTCGTAATATTTCGTATCGTATAGTTCGTCTCACTATTTCCATATGTTCATAATAGTTCCATATAACTATTATATTAATTTCCCTCCTTCATCAAACTATTCCAATAGATATATTAGCCAAAACAATCGTTTCTTACACGGCCTAATTATCTTCCGTTCGTGTATTTAATACGACTTTAATATTTAAGAGTTAATACTTCTTTAAATATCAATTTTTCTAACTATCATAGAAACCGTTTATATCTTAAAGTGAGTTACATTTCTTCCTTAAATGCCTCCTTGGCAGGATAATAATGCACTAATTTCTTCATCATTTCTCATTTCTTAAATAGCAAAATTAACATCTATCACAGACATAACGGCGCCAAACATCTGTGATGTTATACAATATTATGACTTGTTTCTCTGTCATCTATAAAGCGGCTATATTCTTACATAACTGACCACCTGCACTCGGTAGTGAAAATGTTCCCGCGCAAACAGAGAACTGATAATTTAGGCGCGAAAATAATAGCAGACGATTATACATATTACATAGCAGACGATTATACATATTAAATAAAATCATAATCTTACATGGTTAACAATGTATCATATATATAAATAAATAAATGTATTTATAAAATACATTTCTATTTATATATGACAATATTTATTCGTGCAAATAGATGTTTGTTTTTACTATCTTTTGCACACTATGTAAATTGCCCTAGATGACATGAGATGTCCGGAAATTGCTTTGTAGTGCATAAATTGATAGCTTATGACCGTATGTGATACCTTTATTCCGACACTTTCACGATTGCCTATCTACTGAAGTATAGCTTCATTTCGATAGCTAAACCACTCGCCCAACTACTAACTGTACACCTTATTTCGATAGCTTAGCCACTCGCCCTGATGCTGAAGTGTAGCCTTTATTTCGATAGCTAAACCACTCGCCCAACTACTAACTGTACACCTTATTTCGATAGCTTAGCCACTCGCCGTGATGCTGAAGTGTAGCCTTTATTTCGATAGCTAAACCACTCGCCAACTACAAACTGTACACCTTATTTCGATAGCTTAGCCACTCGCCCAATACTAACTGTACACCTTATGTCGATAGCTTAGCCACTCGCCCAACTACAACTGTACACCTTATTTCGATAGCTTAGCCACTCGCTCTGATATTGAAGTGTAACCTTTATTTTGATAGCTTAGCCACTCGCCCTGATACTGAAGTGTAGCCTTTATTTTGATAGCTTAGCCACTCGCCCTGATACTGAAGTGTAGCCTTTATTTTGATAGCTTAGCCACTCGCCCTGATGCTGAAGTGTAACCTTTATTTTGATAGCTTAGCCACTCGCCTTGATGCTGAAGTGTAGCCTTTATTTTGATAGCTTAGCCACTCGCCCTCATGCTGAAGTGTAACCTTTATTTTGATAGCTTAGCCACTCGCCCTCATGCTGAAGTGTAGCCTTTATTTTGATAGCTTAGCCACTCGCCCTGATACTGAAGTGTAGCCTTTATTTCGATAGCTTAGCCACTCGCCCTGATGCTGAAGTGTAGCCTTTATTTTGATAGCTTAGCCACTCGCCCTGATACTGAAGTGTAGCCTTTATTTTGATAGCTTAGCCACTCGCCATCATGCTGAAGTGTAGCCTTTATTTCGATAGCTTAGCCACTCGCCCTGATGCTGAAGTGTAGCCTTTATTTTGATAGCTTAGCCACTCGCCCTAATACTGAAGTGTAACCTTTAGTATAAATAAATTTATTCTAGCTCGATTGCGAAACAAGTTTGTACAACTTATATTAATCACTCTCGAGACCCCATTCCTGATGGAATCCGTCGAAGATTCAAGGTGGAATTTAAATGCCTTGCCTAATGGCACAATCGTAACGACTCCAGCGGGGCTCGAACTCCGAGCCTTTCGCACCTGAAACGAACGAGCTACCACTGCGCTATCACGACTTCCACAACAGTCGATCTCTTTGAAAAATGCCTTGATAGTAAAATGTCACATTTTCCAAGTCTAAATAGTTGGACTAATGCAGCCGATTGCATAGATACGCCCCATGCAGCTCTGTCATATGTACACACTAAATAAAAGCTGGCTTGTTTTAAATGATAAAAAAACGACTATAGAATTTTTTTGTAGTTTTTAAAACAATGCTTTAATTGTAAAGTTTAGTTGCTATTTGAACACAGTGATGTGAAGGTCATTCATTAAAATCGAAAATCGCCGCGTACACCGACCAGGGGTACTACAGCGTAAGACGAAGCCGAGGGTCGAGTTTACTAGGGTACGAGTTGACCGCGTTACATGTCTATATGTAAGAGCTGCATGTATCTGTGCACTCGGCTACCTATTGAAACAATCACAAAACGTGGATTATTAAAGTTGGTCTGTGTTCACTAAGTGCGAAGTATTTTAGCTGCGATCGACTGAAATAGCCTTATTTTTTTTATGTGGTTCACTTCTTGCTGTTTCAAGTCTGCTTACACAAAGGACCAGACTTTGGAAGCTTATAAACTGTTTCAATATGGATGGATGAAGGAGGTTCTGCGCAAGGAGGTAGTCAACATATTTAGACTTGAAAAAATGACATATTACTATCAAGGCATTTTTCAAAGAGATCGACTGTTGTGGAAGCCTTTCTTCTGGCTAGACATGTTTGAGGCACCATAATACACGGAATCACGGTTTGGCTTATGATATAGTGCGCACCGTTTTGACCTAATTTCGCCAAAACGAGACTAACAGGTAAACAAACGTAATTATGCATTACTCGTATAGGAATCACATAATCTTGAAATGTACCAGTAGTTAGACGCAATATCTGTTCCTACGAATGTATATGGGTTATATGGTTCAGAGAATTACTTAGTGGGTCGTCCATTGTCCAGTGGTAGAGTGTCTTATTTGGATTCAAAAGGTCCCGGGTTTGATACTAATTTGGGGCACATATAGTGTCATTGAGTGAGGCATCTCAGTACTGGTTAGTGACTTAAGTCTGCTAAGCCTGTCCAAAACATGTCAAGGTCCCCACAAGGTGCTTGACATCAATAAAACATACACTGTACATAAGTAATTGAATGCATTAGTAACATTTATGTCACACGCACCATATTAACTATATTAACCCATGCCATTGGAATGGCCTCCCTCCCCTCAACGAAGGATCACTGCCGGCCCAGTGGAAGTCAGCAAATGTTCCTCCCATTTACAAAAAGGGGACAAGTCACACCCCGCCAACTATAAGCCTATCTCACTAACACGTGTTCTATGCAAGGTTCTAGAACATATACTTAGTTTCCTCCTCGATAGTAAAACAGTTCACTAACCACAGTAATCTGTACCATTTGCAGCATGGTTTTAGAGAAAAACGGTCATGCGTGACCCAATTAGTAATGCTAATCAATGACTTGGTTACCTCTGTCTACAATAAGCATCAGGTAGATCTCATCCTATTAGACTTCAGTAAGGCTTTCGATAAGGTCAATCACGAGAAAGTACTACTAAAAATGCATGACTATGGAGTCAGAGGTCAAACATTAAGGTGGATTAAGAGTTTTTTAGATAATAGACTCCAGTCAGTTGTCCTTAATGGTATTAGTTCAGATGCCATTCCTCTGGAGTCCCACATGGATCCATACTTGGACCCCTGCTTTTCCTAGCCTATCTAAACGACCTCCCACAAAACACCAGTTCCAAAGTTCGTATCTTTGCAGATGATACTGCAGTCTATCTATCATCTGCAAATGAATCGGTCACACTCCAAAACGATGAGAGATTAGAAGAGTGGGACATGGACTTTAACTCCTCCAAATGTCAAGTTATCCACGTCATCAGAAGGAAACATCCTATTCCCAGTCAATATGAACTCCATGGAGTCCTACTTGAGTAGGTCACCTCAGCCAAATACCTTGGCGTGGATATCTCAAATAACCTGTCGTGGGACACTCACATAAAAAGGTCAACTAAGAAAGCAAACCAAACCTTAGGATTCCTATGTAGAAACCTCCAGGTCAAATCCGAACCCCTTAAGTCCATGGCTTACCAGACACTAGTGAGACCCCAGCTTGAATATGGCTCCGAGATCTGGTTGCCCCATACCCAAACATTGATAGACCATATGAAGGTGTCCAGCGAAGAGCAGCCCGTTGGATAAAGGCTGACTTCTATCGTACATCTAATGTTACAGACATGCTACATTCCCTAAATCTATGCAGACTAGATCAACGGTGTATTGACAATAGGTTATCCCTTCTGTATAAAATTCATAATGATCTTGTTGCTATTTCCACTGAAATTACCTAGTTCCCCTCTCCCGTTCTGCTCGCCATTGCCATTCCATAAGCTATAGGTTAATTACAGCAACTACAGACTACTACACGTTTTCCTTTTTTCCACGAACAATCTACCATTGGAACCATCTCCCTCCTGACATTGTCCATCTCCCTACCACAGAGCAATTCAATACGACAGTTTGCCATATTGACCATGGCAGTCCCTAGTTGTTCTGCGCAGCTGCTTTTAAACTTTTACCACAACTTATTTTCATTACTTTCTTAAATTATGCTTTTAACTATTCATACTTTTAACTTCTTTGCGGGTTTTGACGCGCAACATGTCTACATCCCCGTAAGGGGTTCGACATTAAATGAAGATAGATAAAGGTAGGTAGATAAAGGTAGGTAGATAAGGGTAGGTAGGTAGGTAGGTAGGTAGGGTAGGGTAGTGTAGGGTGGTAGGGTAGGTATAATAGTATAAGATACTTTGTACAGTCCAGCCTTTACCATTTTTGCTGAGCGGCTGGCCACTGTACTACTCGGGACTGTTTTTGACCTTAGTATGTGGTTATTTTCAACATTCTGTGTCTCAAATGAGATGTTTATCAACGGTCCATGACAAGCGCCACCCTGTCATACTCAGTAGTGTGTGCTGGGAGTAACCAGTATATGTGGATGAATAAGTTACTACCCGAAATCATCGTTAGACGAAAGAGTTTTTTAGACGAAACTAGTACGTGAATTCGTGCTTACTCTCGAATATTCACTTCTGTTATCAGTAGTTATATGAATATGGATAGAATACAGTTACAAAACAACCTAGCAAAGTAAACAGAGTATGTCGAAGGTAGTATAATTTATTGCCAAAATATGCTAAACCGGTGATTTTATATGTATGTGATATCTTTCCTATCCTAGTGTGTGGATCAAGTTACAACATGATACGTAATATAATCCAGCCGATTATGTCAGGTAATTTTATTTTATGTTCACAGTTTATGCACACTAAAAATGTATGTACTTCCAGGTGTGGCGCTAGGAATATCTGGAGGGGGTTCGATACAAGTGCGACGGCCCGTAGGGCAGGAGCCTGCTCTGGAAGCTCTGAAATGGCATTTCCTGCATTCTAGAGCTCAACATGTATGGTAAAACAGATGGCAGGAACAAGCATCAGCAGCTTCACAGCTCTCTGTGAAAGTTTGTTAAATCGTGTATCCATCTCACTGATGAGGCAGTCAAGAAGTGGAATGGCAACTGTACGGCGATAATATTCTTCTGGCGTATCAGCGGGCTGATTTTGAAGATGGATCTGGCGTTTGGCAATGCGTGGCAAAGACGGATCAACGTTTAGTTTCTCTGCGATGCGTTCGGCTTGCTTGTAGATCTTTTTGAAACCTTCTTCAACGTTGTCACGTGTCGCTTTCATATCAGACGCGGTTTCATCAATCAACTGGTAAGCTTTTACAATGTCTATCGTTCGACCCTGAAGGTAGACGGTAACGCCGTGAAGAGGGTGCAACAGGTAATACAGCGACACCAGACCAACAATAAATTCGAAATCCGTCACAGCTTTAGCGTGAGCAATTGCATCTTTCTTTGATTCCGAGTCCCAGCCTTCCGTAAGCGCCTTATCAAAATCATCCATGTCCGGGTGTGTACCACTGATGATATCAAAGCACATTACCAGGAATGGTAGGGCCAGGTAGAAATGCTCATAAGCAGTATCGCGCTCCGACCAACGGGTCTTGCACATGCTGCCAATTATCACTTTTCTAGTGGTGGCATTGTGAACGTGACGTTTTTCCGCTATCATTTCTATGAGTCTTATGAGTAGTTGAAGAAGATAGCTACATCCTTCATGGTAGCAATCACATGCTGTATGTTATTAGCTTTACAGCTAGCGGCAATGGAAAGATTAAGAATATGTCCATTGCAATGGGTATATGGAGCATTTGGTGCATGCTGTGGAATGATTCCAGATACGCCTTTCTTCTCGCTAGACATGTTTGAGGCACCATCATAACACTGCCCCTGAAGCTGATGAATATCCAAACAAACGTTTTTATGGAACTCCAGGATGGCATTAGCGATAGCTTCGCCAGTAATTCTATGAATGTTGATGAACTCAACGAACTCCTTTCGTATCTGTTTCACTTCGTCTACAAAGCGAAAGCAAACTGATAGAATTTCATCATTGCTTGATGTTACCTCATCCATCATTACAGTGTGAAAACCTGATTTCTTAATCTCTGTAATAATATCTGCTTGGATGATGGAGTGGCCAATCAAATGAATCATCTCATTTTGCGACTGGTGATGATGATATGAAGCATTCCTTGAGATGGGTTTCATCATATGATCGTATACCATTAACTGAAAAACCCCCCTTTTCTGAATGTCAAAGCGGCTAAGGAAACACAATGCGCGCGTGGAATTATGGGTAACTACACAAGTGCGTGTGACGTCAGTGCGAATAAAGGATAAAGGATAGGACAGCCGGGAGGAAAGACACATTAGTTCGCCGGCGGCGAGGGTAAATAAGCTCAATCATCAGGAAAGACACACTATGAACGAGTCTTAAAACGAACCAGGTAAAGTTTTGTTTTGGTAATAATTATGTGTATTTGTAAATATTTCTGTAATTTAAACAATATGATATGATGCTATCACAGTATCCGATGTATTGTAGTAGTGACATAAATATATTTCAAATTTATAGTTTATTGAATTCGTAATGAGTATACAAGTGTTTTAATATTAATCACTGTTTAATTTCATATACTAACACAATGTGTAGCATTAATTGAGAAGAAAACTGTGACTTAATGCTAATTTCGATTTCGATTCCTATAAATAAAACGTCCTACGTGTTCTTTTCAATCTAGAAACATCTAAAACATTTTTATCACTGCGCATGGTAATGGTAGTTTTTATTTCATCAAATACAAGCAAACATAATAACATATGAAGTAAGTCAAAAATGACCCATGATCAAATATGGTATAATAGTACAGTGTATTTCGGCGGTGGTCTTAATAGTTGAACACGTACAACTTAATAATAATACTACCATGTACGCTGGAACTTTTAAACCTGAAAAATATATTATATATTCCAAGAATACGTAAATAGAGAAATATTTAAGTATAACTAAGAATGTGAATACCGAACAAAGACAAATATACACCAGTAAATTTGTTGATACACTTGAAACAGCTAGTTTGTTAATAATATCCTATTTTATACCCTATGATACAGTCGTAGTACGTTGATCACATGCACAGTCCATGTCATCCACAAATATATAATACGCAACTATGGAGTTCCATAAATATGTATGTACACATAATTGATACATTTGATTCATACGATATAAACTGTAGCCTTTTATATGACTTATGTCATGTGACAGGAGAATGTTACAATGAAAACTATAAAATAAATATGTGTATTATAAAGTATCATCAAAAGCGACATTTCTCTTTAACTCAAAACCTTTAAATACCAAAATTGCTAAATTCCTTAAAGTATTTCTGTTTTCTGATTTTAACAGTTCAACTGTTTTAAACATGTTGCATCTATTACGGAAATATGGTTTAAAATAAGTTATTCGTAGATCATTGAGAAGACGACACTCCATTAGAAAATGATATTCATCACCAAGCTTATTACAAGTAGGGCATATACGTTCTTGACGAGGAATGCTTTGTGGCCTGTGCCACCTTCCTGTCTCGATTTCAAGACGATGAGACGAAACTCTTAATTTAGTTAGAGCAATTCTGTATTATTTAATATTAATGATATCGAAATATGGCTTAAAATCCAACGACATGAAGTTTACATAAAAAGATGCTCTAGTCGATTCTCTAATACGAGATTCCCAGTTTTGCATGAAGGTATCCCTAAGTCTCTGTCTAACAATACCCAAAAATGACTTATTGTCACCTACTCCCTGTGTTTCCCATACCATATTAAAGCCTAAATTACATAAAATATCCCTGACCAATAATGCCCAATTTTTCTTCCTAGGCTGTGTATTTATATCTCTCAGTAATAGAGAATATATAATCTTGATGTATTTTCTGTCAGTGCAGTTAAGTACTTTTAACCAGTATTTAATAATGTTGTAATATCTTTGAGTTTTGTAATCTATTCTACCCAATTCCCCATATATAAAATCATTTTGCGTGGAGGTTTTAACACCTATAATTGATTTGCAATACTGCATATGAACTCGTTCAATATGCGGTGACTGACAAAATCCCCAAACTTCACATGAGTAATTTAAAATTGGTGTTACTAGCTTATCAAACAGTTCCAATGTATGCATAACAGACATGTTTTCAAATCGGTAAAGATATCTCCGAAGCTTAAACGTTGCTTTTAGAGCTTGACCCGACAACGTTTTTTGTGCATCACTAAATGAACCACCCGTCGTAAATACAATACCCAAGTAGCAAAATCTACCAACAATTTCAAGTTCAGAGTCATCAAACAAAAACTTTAGATTACGTGGTAATAATCCACCTTTTCTGAATACCATGACTTTGGTCTTTTCTTTATTTACCTGCAATTTCCAATGATTACAATAATCTTTTAAAATGTTTAAATTAGTTTGCAACTCTTCTGCTGTATTTGCAAATAAAGCTATGTCGTCTGCATATAGTAGTAAAAATATTTTCATGAAACCTAAATCTAGACCCTGTGCTCCCTTAAGGTATAGTTCATCCTCCAGATCATTTAAATACATGCAAAATAAAAAGGGAGAAAGACATTCACCTTGACGAACTCCTAAGAAGCAATCAAAACTATCACTTAACCCATTTTCTAGTTTGACCTTTGACTTAACGTTTTGATACATGGATTTTACAACGTTAAATATTTTGCCCCTAATACCAAGCTGGACAAACTTATACCAGATATTGTCTCTGACAAGGTAATCAAATGCCTTACTGAAATCTATAAAACAACAATAAAGAGTTTTATTATTGTTTAAGGAATGGTTAATCAAACCATGTAGAGCGAAAATGTTATCTGTCGTACTCATTTTTGCTCTAAAACCAGCCTGGGACTCAATATACACAGAGTTGTCCTCTGCCCAATTTGAAAGTCTCTTATTTATTATTCTAGTGAAAGGTTTCCCGACAACACTCAGTAAAGTTATTCCTCTGAAATTATTTGGTTCACTGGTACTACCCTTCTTATGTATTGGTACTATAAAACCATTACTCCAACTTTCTGGAAAGTAACCAATGTCTAAAATAATATTGAACAATTTTAATAATAACGGATTTATTACTGCTTGGCCATGTATGCGACTCGTTTAGTACCCGGTCTGGACCACCTGCTCTCCCTGAACCTAGATCGGCTATGGCTTTTCTAAGTTCGGTGTCTGAAATATGCATGTCTAATTCTTGAAACATAACCTTTAATTCAGAATTTGCTATATGCTCATTGAAATATAAGACATCATCATCTGGCTGAAAAATTGTTTCGCTCGGATTATTAATACTTTTAAAATAATCAGCAAAAACATTAACAGTAATATTAGTAGATTTCTTCGGGTGTACACTCTCCTTAAGCATGTTCCAATAAAGTTTCGCGTTTTTGTATTTAGCATTCAGTAATTTCGTGGTTTCGGTTTTAGCTTTGTTATAATTAAAACTTCTTACACATTTCTTATACACAGATCTCGATTGAATCATGCGAATGCGGTTATCTTCTGACCTATCTTTCCTAAATATATTTAAATTTGTATAGAACTCTGTGCGTCTATCCATGCAAGCGCTATCAAAATTGGCATCAAATCTAAAAGTATGTGTCGAATGTGATGACGGGTATTTGCCAAATAATGGTTTACATAAATTGTCTAACGACTCATTTAATTTTTCCAAAGCAATATCAATATCGTGTGAGGAATTTGCATTATCGAGGGAACTGGAGATACTTTCAATATTGTTTCGAAATAACTCATTTTCAATAGATTGTTTATATAGCTCCTTTTTCAAATTATCCCATTTATAATAAAACTGAACGTTGTCATGCCCCACGTTTGTAACAGATTCATTTACACATTCCTCTGAGCCTTTCAGTGAAAATTCGATTAAACAGTGATCAGATAGTATATTTGGGTCATGGACGTAAAATGAAGTAAACAATGGAAGTATATCTTGGCCTACGATACACAAGTCAATTACACTATTTCCTCTCGACCCATAGTAAGTAAACGAACCCGACTGTTTAACATCGCATACCCTCCCGTTGGCTATTCGTACCTCAGTTTGCTTTAAAAAGTCAAGCAATAAAAGCCCATTTGCGTTTGTGCTCGTATCTGGAGAAAACCTTGGTAAAAATACATCAGTACAATAATCATCTGGTAGCAAGTTAACACAATTTAAAATATCACTATCATTTGTCACAAAATCATTTTCCTGCCCAACCCTGGAGTTTAAATCGCCTAAAATTGTGAATGAACAACAATCTTCACCATACATATTTTGTATATAAATCATGTTTTCAATCAAAATGTCATATATATTATCACCCATAACAGCATTTCTGCTAGAATTGGATGGTATTAAATAACATAGACATATATATAAATCTTTATCAGAAGACAAAAACATTCTATCAATTTTTATCCACACATGGGAGTCAGCTTGAGTTAAAATAATCATATTGTCACTATAATATTTGTCACCTATATACAGTATAATTCCACCAGAGTTCCTGGTTGTACCCTTTATTTTATCCGTTCGATTTAATGCAACATGGACACAATTATCAACTGAAAAGTCATGATCCGGACCTTTTTTCTCTTTTTTTTGTTGGTTACCCCCCCCCCCCCGCCCCCCTCAAAAAGTTTTGTGGTTTTGAACCCGCAAACATTTGTCCAGACCCAAATCGTCTATGGTGTTTACAGGGAGTGATTTGCCCTTTTTTATGTTTATGATTATTACACAGGTCTTCACATTCGGAATACAGATCGGGCATTTCCTGTTATGTTATGCAGCCCATTATGGCAATAAATATACCACCGCCTGTCCGTCAAGGCGGAATACCGAGTGACCTAGTTATGAGCATTGGTATAATGCTTAGGTTTAAGCGACAACTCAGTACCGTTTCACAGTTCTTGAAGTGATTCGAGTAGCTTGTCTAAATTTGACCTTCAGATGAAGGTTTGAACTTTAAGTGACCTCCTTATGTTATATTTGGACCTATTTTGAACGTACGACTGTTATGTTATTTCGGAAGGTTACACTTGGGTGTGTGAATGTATGGGCCATGGATAAGTTATATGCTCATGTTGGAGTTGTCAATATTGGCGGATGGGATCAAAGTTTCGAAAGGAGTGCAGGCTCGGGTCTGTTTGAAACATTTACGTTTCACATAGGGAGCACTTCTAGACTGCAATATCCGGTGAATAGTCTCCAAGTCCGTCATTGAGCGAGACACACTGAACACGGTCACAGCAACAGGGGACGTGTTGCTGACAATCTCCACACGGAAAGGCTGTGGAGTTTCTTTCCATATTGATGGAGCCTGGGTTACTGTCCATATAATGGGTAGGTCAAGTAGAGGGTGACATAAACAAGTAGACCTCATTTTTCTCGACTTTAGCAAAGCTAACAGCCGTAAACACATTCTCCTAGATTTCTGTCTTGCAACTAACCCTAATTTAGGGTTTAGGTCAATATTCTACCCGGATTCACTGAACAGTGGTGAAACTATATGGGCACAGGGTAGGCATGTATCACCACACCATTGAAGAGATGTGCACCCACTGGAATTTGAGCTGAGAATATATTTTTATCACATTTGGATACATAAAATAGACACTCTGTATATGTATATGTATGTGTGTGTGTTTTACGTTTATTTATCGTCGCTACCGGTTGCCCATATGAGCGACGCCTCCTGAAGAGATTATTCATTTTAGATTTTTGGAGGATAACAGAGACACATTCCAGATTCTCCTCTGGTTCTCTTACGTGCACGGTGTAAAGCACCGACACGAAACCTCGGCTTAACGTCGCAGCGGAAAGAGTGTTAATTTTATTATGGTTAGACGGGAGATCGAACCTGCGATCCCTGGATTACCAGTCCAGCGTATTACCACTGGACTACATATCCGTCTGGGTAGGCCCACATATTAATTACCTATATGCATTGTGTTGTTGGGTTTCCAACGTGGTGTACGACTGGCTTTCAGAAATATGACACGAACGTGTAGATCCATTTACATACATAGAAGGGAATTACTGAATTTGTAGAAAGGTTTTATTTAACGTGGCTCGATTTATTAAGAATGCTTTAAACCATAGGAACTCAATATTGAACGCCTTGTCTTCTTAATTACACAAAACAACTAACTAGAATGTTCATCCTCTATATTAAATTAGATTACAGTAGCTATACGATAGCTTTATTGATCACTTGTATATTTATATGTAATTATATGTATATATTATGACTATGTACTTATGTATACGTCATGAATAAACTTATGTTCTGTTCACAGGGATTCGGCACGTTTGGGGGTACTAGTATATATATTTAAGTACAGGGATTCTACTCTGTGGGATGTCAGATTTCGCATCGATCAGTAAAATGGCCCTATCTGAAACAATGTTGAACAAATCTGTCCAAATATAACGCCTATCCCGAGTCTTTATATTGTTCTTCAAATAAAGCACAACTTTAAGCTGCATGCATGTATACTTTGCAAACAATTGCCACAGACATTGGCCATAGCAGGTCACATTTCCATACTAGGACACGGGTTCTGTCAGCCCAAAAAATAAATCTTCGACGGGAGAGTTTTAACGGTGAATAACATTATCAATAAAATGTGTTTCCACTAACGTGTAGGTATATTCGTCAAAAATGTACGTCAAAAAGAGATTTCGTAGAATTTTTCAATTTGTTTTGAAAATTTCTAAAGCGGCGCAGTTCGCGTTGAAACGAGCGTTCTGATTGGATTATGATTATTCTTCATAAAACAAACAAACATCTAGTTACATTCTAATAATTTTACTGATCGATGCGAAATCTGACATCCCACAGAGTAGAATCCCTGTACTTAAATATATATACTAGTACCCCCAAACGTACCGAATCCCTGTGGTTCTGTTCTGTTCTTGTATGTATATAATATTTTCCCGACTTTATGGGACAGCATTGTGAACTTGAGGGAATGTAAAATATGGACGAGTGTTAAATCTTAATGAACGAACGAACAAGGTCAAGTTTTCATATTTGATCACGTTTTGGCAAATTAATCGATACTACACATTTGACTATGGTTACCACCATGTCGGATTTACAGATATAGAGGTATACGTTCGCTTCCAATTCATATTGTTGATATAATTCTGAATGAGTATGCAATTGTTTTAATATTAATATATCACTATTTATTTTCATATATCACTATTTATTTTCATATACTAATATACATTGTGTAAAATTTATTAAATTAAATTTTAAGCAAATTTAGCTTAATCCTACTTTCGTTTTCAATTCCTTGTGATAATAATTTTACATGCACATACTCCTACAATTTATTAAATTCCGAATGAGCATAAACTTGTTTTAATATTATTATATGTACACATTGTGTAGAATTTATTAAATTTTAAGCAAATTTAGCTTAATCCTACTTTCGTTTTCATTTTTTTGTGATAATAATTTTACATGCACATACTCCTACATTTTATTAAATTCTGAATGAGTATACAATTGTTTTAATATTAATATATCACTATTTATTTTCATATACTAATATACATTGTGTAAAATATTTTAAATTACATTTTAAGCAAATTTAGCTTAATCCTACTTTCGTTTTCAATTCTTTGTGATAATAATTTTACATGAACATATTCCTATATTTTATTAAATTCTGAATGAGTATACAATTGTTTTAATATTAATATATGTACACATTGTGTAGAATTTATTAAATTTTAAGCAAAGTTAGCTTAATCCTACTTTCGTTTTCAATTCTTTGTGATAATAATTTTACATGCACATACTCCTACATTTTATTAAATTCCGAATGAGTATGCAATTGTTTTAATATTAATATATCACTGTTTATTTTCATATACTAATACAATTTGAATTAATTAAATTTAAGAGTAAATTACAACTTAATCCTACTTTCGTTTTCGATTTCATTGTGCAAATTATGTTACTGGAACATAACAACTATTATTTACTATAAAGAGGTATGGATTCCATACCATATAATTAAATCAGTGATGATTTCATACCATTTTTTATGAAACGAGTTTTATAATGTAATTTATAATATTGATGTCGCAATACATGAGTACAACAGTATTTTTGAGGAATGCTGATGGTGTTTCTGCATTGTTCTTTCTTGCTAGGAGAGCATAATGATAAAGGCTGACACAGAAGCATCCAGACGATGCAGCCTAAGCTCTCTCCTAATCATTGGCGGGAGAGAGGTGCTGATGCACAAAGTAGACGAGTGCATAGAGACATTACATCGGACGACACTACCAGAGTTTCTTAATAAAGAGGACACTCGACAAAAAATATCGAAACTTCTGAAGCGAAATATTATTTCACAAGAGCAATATGATGATGTGCTATATCCATGCACTGGAACAGTGTCTTCTGGACAATTGGAGATCGCACTTCTTGTGGTACTATGGAGGACATGTTTTTCTTCTGTGCCATACGATGACCAACTGTGGTATAAGGGAGTTGAACTAGCGTTGAATGATGATTCGATAGAAGCTGATATTGTGCGATTGCGCGATTTCAAAAATGAGGTATATTTATTTCATTGTTCTGTTATTGAGAAAAATCTTCATTGTTTTATTTTATTTATCGTCGCCCATTGGTTAATCTGGGCGACGCCTCCATACGTATATTAGTCATGTTACTTATTGGAGGATAGTGTTGGATACAGAATATGCTGCAATTCCAAAAGCAACTCTGGTTTATTTACATGCCCGGTGTATAGCATGTAGTCCCATCTGAAAGAGTGTCAATAGTATCGTTCCCATTACCAGGGATATGAGTAGAATAAATTACCTCAGTTTGTATAATATTTTCACAGTTATATACCCCTTTTAACATGTAAAATGCAGGTTAAAATGTGTAACAAGTCAAATATATTCGCCATTACTAAAGGCATATATACCTGAAACAAGTCCGTATTGTCTATTCTGGTGCCACTGACCGGATGGGACTACGGTGTATCTGTCGTTCGTCCGTCTGTTTGTCTGTGTTTCCGGAAGTTCCATTTACTATATTAAATTTAAAATATATTTACTTCAAACGTAGAATAATTGTTTATAGGGGCAAGCTACGTTAGTAGGACAAGTTACATAATTATGTCAACACTGATTTTACAGTTATGTCCCTTTTAACATAGACAATTCATTTGCCGATATTCCAAATTGCGGCGGTGGCTAGGAACCAACCGATATTCCAAACTGCGGTGGCTGGGAACCATAATCATAAAGTAGTGGGAATAGAATGTTTCATTGATCTCATTCCAATAAGTTCAATATTTTATTAGTTTTAATATACACATTTATTTTAGCTCGATTGCGGAACAAGTTCTTACAACTTATATTAATCACCATCGAGACCTCAGCCCTAATGGAATCCATAGCCACGTGGGAGAGAGAAGAGGCAATGTGAAATTTAAATGCCTTGCCTAAGGGCACACTCGTAATGGCTCCAGCAGGGCTCGAACTCCGGACCGTTTGCACCTGAAGCGAACGCGCATCCACTGCGCTATCACGACTTCCACAAGAAATATGTTATTGGAAAGCATGCAGTAAATTAACTTTAGAGTTGAATTATATTATAGCTACAGTCCACACCAATTCACTCAGAGGATGCATTTGAAAACAAATGGAGTTGTATATCACGGGTAAATATTATTGCACACATTGCTTTGGTTGCAGGTTCACGGTCTACTTTATGCATACATAATGAGCGAAATTGCTCTTTTCTTCATTACCTCCCGTGGCAGATAAAGTCCGATTCATCCCGGAATGTATATTTGTGCGTTTAGTTGGAATCCTTTGTTTTTACTGTTGTTCCATAACTAGATGTTGCTGTATGATGCAACTAGATGTTGCTGTATGATGCAACTAGATGTTGCTGTATGATGCAACTAGATGTTGCTGTATGATGCAACTAGATGTTGCTGTATGATGCAACTAGATGTTGCTGTATGATGCAACTAGATGTTGCTGTATGATGCAACTAGATGTTGCTGCATGATGCAACTAGATGTTGCTGTATGATGCAACTAGATGTTGCTGTATGATGCAACCAGATGTTGCTGTGTGATGCAACCAGATGTTGCTGTATAATGCAACTAGATGTTGCTGTATGATGCAACTAGATGTTGCTGTATGATGCAACTAGATGTTGCTGCATGATGCAACTAGATGTTGCTGTATGATGCAACTATATGTTGCTGTGTGATGCAACCAGATGTTGCTGTATAATGCAACTAGATGTTGCTGTATGATGCAACTAGATGTTGCTGTATGATGCAACTAGATGCTGCTGTATGATGCAACCAGATGTTGCTGTATGATGCAACTAGATGTTGCTGTATGATGCAACTAGATGTTGCTGTATGATACAACTAGCTGTTGCTGTATGACGCAACTAGATGTTGCTGTATGATGCAACTAGATGTTGCTGTATGACGCAACTAGATGTTGCTGTATGATGCAACTGGATGTTGCTGTATTATGCAACTAGATGTTGCTGTATGATGCAACTAGATGTTGCTGTATGATGCAACTAGATGTAAATGTGATCCTGTTAATTAATTGATAGAAGATAGTTATAGTAAAGCATTCAGTGGATATACTGTCGCAATATAATAAATAAAAAACCGGTGATCGCTAGATCGGACAGGTGGGTTTTCTACGGGCACTCCATTTCCTCCCACACGAATGACCACATTTACGCCTTCATCCGCGTCAACGAGAGTGATTAATATAAGCTGTTAAAACTTGCTTCGCAATCGTTGTAAAATAAATAAAGTTTAAACCTATAAAATAAGATAAGGAAGAGGATGAAAATTCATAACATCTGGTGTGAAGGAAACCACGATGAAAACAGAGGGAATCAATTAAAAAGGTCTCCTCTTTAAAGAGTATTCAGGGGGGCAGTAACTGAAAACATGTTCTCATTGGTCAAGTGAGTGTGCTACATCGTCATATCGTGATATCGTAATCGTTGTGTTCTCAATAACCAGTCAGTACTTCCCGATGCGTTTATAGATTTATTACATAACTATACCCATATATACACATTCTAAACTATCCAGTACATATAAACAACGTCTCTGTCCCTATCAACGCTAATAATATGCCATTACACAATACACGAAATTCTTGCATCAAATTCGCCCGCGCCGATTCTGTGACGTAGTCCCAATATGCTACAAAATGAAGTCACAATATGAAGGTATTGAACAGCCCTTAGTTTCTCCTGTGTTCACGTTGCGATGGTACCAAGTTTTATAAAATCCTCCATTTATCCTCATGCCCAACAGGTCAAACAATAAATCACTCTAATTCCGCTAACCATTCTATAGTGAACCAATAACCCAATTAAATAGTCCCTTAGTCAATTCACTCCAGCATATACTAATTAAATAGTCCCTTAGTCAATTCACTCCAGTATATACTAATTAAATAGTCCCTTAGTCAATTCACTCCAGTGTATACTAATTAAATAGTCCCTTAGTCAATTCACTCCAGTATATACTAATTAAATAGTCCCTTAGTCAATTCACTCCAGTATATACTAATTAAATAGTCCCTTAGTCAATTCACTCCAGTATATACTAATTAAATAGTCCCTTAGTCAATTCACTCCAGTGTATGCTTTTCCAACCCAGACCAAACCGGATTCGTCAACAGCCAACACATCTATGACACGGTATTAGCACACTTAAACACTTCAGGGTGTAGGTCCCCGCTACAATGCCGGAGCAAATACGAGGAACATGTTTCGTAATCGTACAATCTCATTAATGTGTGTCTCTAATTAATCTGTTCCTTCTCTAGCATTTATAAACCGAATTCTACGGATATACAGCAATCCCTAACAATCCAGCAGATCCCTATTAAACGGGGAATATCATTATGTGTTCTACATCCGTATAAAATACTGTGTCTCTAATTAATATGTTCCTTCTCTAGCATTTATAAACCGAATTCTACGGATATACAGCTGTCAGCAATCCCTAACAATCCAGCAGATCCCTATTAAACATGGAATATCATTATGTGTTCTACATCCGTATAAAATACTCTTCAATGCACAAACTAAGTCCCCAGCATAGATATGTCATTTTCAAATGGATTATTATATTGGTCTCCTTGTCCAGCATGCTCTTTCAATAGTATAGTGTAAAGGTGTAGAATTTCGCAGCTCCATGTTCATTAGTGTTCAACAACGCAATACCATATAGTGTCTATGAAAAATGCTTCTATTTATACACTGTCGTTAGCAATGCCATTAATATACTACATTTGAATGATCCTTATTTTTTCTATTACGTGTGGCTCGGAAATGTCATGTATTATAGAGTACTTGAATGTGTGTTCACATATTGTTCCGTTATTGGCACCAGTCATGATGGAGGTGCTAATTCCAGCTGACATAGTTAAACAGCAATCGCTCTACAGAAAAATTCTGCACAACTACAGGGCAGATACTAAAGCATTCATACAGTCCGCATCATTGGCCCAATACCCACAAGAATCTGATCCGCATGCAGTCTTCTTCACTGATATAAAATATAACTCCACCAGTTAGCCACCTTTATATATGGCATGATGCAATGACGCTGGCTTAGGCAGTAGCACAACTGGAACAACAAAGGAATAAGTGTCAGCTACAAGGACATGGCTCACTCATTTAGATGCGTTCTGGACATAACATACCAA
>CM026403.1:55964860-56002250 GCA_014843695.1 Archivesica marissinica
GACTATATTTCACATTACTTGGTTAATTGATTACAATTAGGTTTAACTACATGCAAGTGATTACAGTGAATACATTTCACATTACTGGATTAATTAATTACAATAAATGTGTGTACCATAATTACATGTAATTACACAATCCATGGTATGGTTGATGGGTACATGTGTACTCTTATATATGCGCTGCTACCGAACAAACGTGAGACCACCTACAGACGGCTGTTTGAACTTGTCCAGGGCGCTGGTGACCGACACAACATCGAACTCAAACCAGGAACTGTTATGATGGACTTCGAAGTTGCAGCGAAACGTGCCGTTATCGCTGTCTATCCGGATGTCACAGTGAGGGGGTGTTTCTTCCATTATTCACAGTGCATCTGGAGGAAGGTTCAGTCATGTGGACTTGTGACAACCTTCAAAGACAACGACGACTTCAGAATGCTGGTGCGCCGTGCTAGTGTCCTGCCTCTTGTGCCGATCGGACTGGTTGAAGACGTGTGGTTCCATGCCCTAGAAAACAACGACAACGACACAGCATCCGTAGTCACGTTCAAGGACTACGTAACGGAGCATTGGGTGGAAGGCGGCGACAAGGCGATGTGGAACCACTTTGACAATCCAGGACCACGAACCACAAACCACGTCGAAGGATGGCACAACAAGGTCAATGGTCTGTTGACCCATTCCCATCCAAACATCTACACTCTGGTAGAATTGTTCCAGAAGGAGCAGGCCGTGAATGAAATCCGTCTACTCCAGCATGCGAATGGTGGGAAACGCCGTCCGAAGAAGATGAAGTACCGCGTCATTGAAGACCGCCTGGTACAGCTGAAGCAGCGGCTTCTGAATACGGAGCTGGAAGTGACAGAGTACGCCGATGCAGCATCGTATTTGATTAAATTAGGACAATAGACAGTAATATCATTCTATCAAATGTGCTAATAGTTTACAGTGATATTGATCAGGAGTTGTTATTCATGTTATTGATCAGGATCTACAATTTTCATTGTTGTTTCATATCAAATGTGCTAATAGTTGACACTAATATTAATCAGTTATTGATCAGGAGCTACAATCTTCAGTGATATTAATCAGGAGTTGTTATTGGTTATCTACTTCTGACTGATCAGGTTCTACACATTACATGCATATAATAAGTAAAATTCACATGATTGTAAAGCTTGTTGTTTCATAAAAAAGCTTTACCTTTGTCATCATTAACACTTCTAAATGACTTCTAGATGATCAAGATACAATAAATATATATGTTTAGATGATTTAATAGCTAATAAAGTCTTGTTTATACACATGTTTGTTTCACTTTTATCCAAAATGTGTTTCGCGTAACTTTTCGCTGTGCAGAATACCAATTTTGACCAATTATCACCAATTAAGTCCATTGTTAAACCTAACAATGGTGTCTCACTTTCCCAACATACCAAAACCCCAACTTTCTACCTGAAAACCAGAATGTTGGGAAAGTGAGAACACCCCATACAAACACGCATTCATTAGTATAACCATTTTAACCAGTACCAGATTTCATGATCATTGATCGTAATAAGTAGTTCGTATTATGCTTAAAATACACATGTCAAAATGGCGCCATATGAAATTGTGATGTGTCCAGAGCAAGATCCAGTGATTCGGCACGTTTTGGGGTCTAGTATATATATTTAAGTACAGGGTTCTACTCTGTGGGATGTCAGATTTCGCATCGATCGGTAAAATTGCCCTATCTGAAACAATTTTGAACAAATCTGTCAAATATAACGCCTGTCCGAGTCTTTATATTGTTCTTCATATAAAACACTTTAAGCTGCTGCATGTATACTTTGCAAACATTGCCACAGACATTGGCCATAGCAGGTCACATTTCCATACTAGGACACGGGTTCTGTCAGCCAAAAAAAATAATCTTCGACGGGAGAGTTTTAACAGCGAATAACATTATCAATAAAATGTGTTTCCACTAACGTGTAGGTATATTCGTCAAAAATGTACGTCAAAAAGAGATTTCGTAGAATTTTTCAATTTGTTTTGAAAATTTCTAAAGCGGCACAGTTCGCGTTGAAACGAGCGTTCTGATTGGATTATGATTATTCTTCATAAAACAAACAAACATCTAGTTACATTCTAATAATTTTACTGATCGATGCGAAATCTGACATCCCACAGAGTAGAATCCCTGTACTTAAATATATATACTAGTACCCCCAAACGTACCGAATCCCTGTGGTTCTGTTCTGTTCTTGTATGTATATAATATTTTCCCGACTTTATGGGACAGCATTGTGAACTTGAGGGAATGTAAAATATGGACGAGTGTTAAATCTTAATGAACGAACGAACAAGGTCAAGTTTTCATATTTTATCACGTTTTGGCAAATTAATCGATACTACACATTTGACTATGGTTACCACCATGTCGGATTTACAGATATAGAGGTATACGTTCGCTTCCAATTCATATTGTTGATATAATTCTGAATGAGTATGCAATTGTTTTAATATATCATTATTTATTTTCATATATCACTATTTATTTTCATATACTAATTATTTACATTGTGTAAAATTTATTAAATTAAATTTTAAGCAAATTTAGCTTAATCCTACTTTCGTTTTCAATTCTTTGTGATAATAATTTTACATGCACATACTCCTACATTTTATTAAATTCCGAATGAGTATGCAATTGTTTTAATATTAATATATCACTGTTTATTTTCATATACTAATACAATTTGAATTAGTTAAATTTAAGAGTAAATTACAACTTAATCCTACTTTCGTTTTCGATTTCATTGTGCAAATTATGTTACTGGAACATAACAACTATTATTTACTATAAAGAGGTATGGATTCCATACCATATAATTAAATCAGTGATGATTTCATACCATTTTTTATGAAACGAGTTTTATAATGTAATTTATAATATTGATGTCGCAATACATGAGTACAACAGTATTTTTGAGGAATGCTGATGGTGTTTCTGCATTGTTCTTTCTTGCTAGGAGAGCATAATGATAAAGGCTGGCACAGAAGCATCCAGACGATGCAGCCTAAGCTCTTTCCTAATCATTGGCGTGAGAGAGGTGCTGATGCACAATGTAGACGAGTGCATAGAGAAATTACATCAGACACTACCAGAGTTTCTTAATGAAGAGGACACTCGACAATAAATATTGAAACTTCTGGAGCGAAATATTATTTCACAAGAGCAATATGATGTGCTATATCCATGCACTGGAACAGTGTCTTCTGTGACTTGGATATCGCACTTCTTGTGGTACTATGGAGGACATGTTTTTCTTCTGTGCCATACTATGACCAACTGTGGTATAAGGGAGTTGAACTAGCGTTGAATGATGATTCGATAGAAGCTGATATTGTGCGATTGCGCGATTTCAAAAATGAGGTATATTTATTTCATTGTTCTGTTATTGAGAAAAATCTTCATTGTTTTGTTTTATTTATCGTCGCCCATTGGTTAATCTGGGCGACGCCTCCATACGTATATTAGTCATGTTACTTATTGGAGGATAGTGTTGGATACAGAATATGCTGCAATTCCAAAAGCAACTCTGGTTTATTTACATGCCCGGTGTATAGCATGTAGTCCCATCTGAAAGAGTGTCAATAGTATCGTTCCCATTACCAGGGATATGAGTAGAATAAGTTACCTCAGTTTGTATAATATTTTCACAGTTATATACCCCTTTTAACATGTAAAATGCAGGTTAAAATGTGTAACAAGTCAAATATATTCGCCATTACTAAAGGCATATATACCTGAAACAAGTCCTTATTGTCTATTCTGGTGCCACTGACCGGATGGGACTACGGTTTATCTGTCGTTCGTCCGTCTGTCTGTGTTTCCGGAAGTTCCATTTACTATATTATATTTAAAATATATTTACTTCAAACGTAGAATAATTGTTTATAGGGGCAAGCTACGTTAGTAGGACAAGTTACATAATTATGTCAACACTGATTTTACAGTTATGTCCCTTTTAACATAGACAATTCATTTGCCGATATTCCAAATTGCGGCGGTGGCTAGGAACCAACCGATATTCCAAACTGCGGTGGCTGGGAACCATAATCATAAAGTAGTGGGAATAGAATGTTTCATTGATCGCATTCCAATAAGTTCAATATTTTATTAGTTTTAATATACACATTTATTTTAGCTCGATTGCGGAACAAGTTCTTACAACTTATATTAATCACCATCGAGACCTCAGCCCTAATGGAATCCATAGCCACGTGGGAGAGAGAAGAGGCAATGTGGAATTTAAATGCCTTGCCTAAGGGCACACTCGTAATGGCTCCAGCAGGGCTCGAACTCCGGACCTTTTGCACCTGAAGCGAACGCGCATCCACTGCGCTATCACGACTTCCACAAGAAATGTTTTATTGGAAAGCGTGCAGTAAATTAACTTTAGAGTTGAATTATATTATAGCTACAGTCCACATCAATTCACTCAGAGGATGCATTTGAAAACAAATGGAGTTGTATATTGAGGGTAAATATTATTGCTCACATTGCTTTGGTTGCAGGTTCACGGTCTACTTTTTGCATACATAATGAGCGATATTGCACTTTTCTACATTACCTCCCTTGGCAGATAAAGTCCGATTCATCCCAGAATGTATATATGTGCGCTTAGTTGGAATCATTTGTTTTTACTGTTGTTCCATAGCTAGATGTTGCTGTATGATGCAACTAGATGTTGCTGTATGATGCAACTAGATGTTGCTGTATGATGCAACTAGATGTTGCTGTATGATGCAACTAGATGTTGCTGTATGATGCAACTAGATGTTGCTTTATGATGCAACTAGATGTTGCTGTATGATGCAACCAGATGTTGCTGTATGATGCAACTAGATGTTGCTGTATGATGCAACTAGATGTTGCTGTATGATGCAACTAGATGCTGTTGCTGTATGATGCAACTAGATGTTGTTGCTGTATGATGCAACCAGATGTTGCTGTATGATGCAACTAGATGTTGTTGCTGTATGATGCAACTATATGTTGCTGTATGATGCAACCAGATGTTGCTATATGATACAACTAGATGTTGCTGTATGATGCAACGAGATGTTGTTGTATGATACAACAAGATGTTGCTGTATGATGCAACTAGATGTTGCTGTATGATGCAACTAGATGTTGCTGTATGATGCAACTAGATGTTGCTGTATGATACAACTAGCTGTTGCTGTATGACGCAACTAGATGTTGCTGTATGATGCAACTAGATGTTGCTGTATGATGCAAAATTAATGTAAATGTGATCCTGTTAATTAATTGATAGAAGATAGTTATAGTAAAGCATTCAGTGGATATACTGTCGCAATATAATAAATAAAAAACCGGTGATCGCTAGATCGGACAGGTGGGTTTTCTACGGGCACTCCATTTCCTCCCACACGAATGACCACATTTACGCCTTCATCCGCGCCAACGAGAGTGATTAATATAAGCTGTTAAAACTTGCTTCGCAATCGTTGTAAAATAAATAAAGTTTAAACCTATAAAATAAGATGAGGATGAAAATTCATAACATCTGGTGTGAAGGAAACCACGATGAAAACAGAGGGAATCAATTAAAAAGGTCTCCTCTTTAAAGAGTATTCAGGGGGGCAGTAACTGAAAACATTTTCTAATTGGTCAAGTGATTGTGCTACATCGTCATATCGTGATATCGTAATCGTGGTGTTCTCAATAACCAGTCAGTACTTCCCGATGAGGTTATAGATTTATTACATAACTATACCCATATATACACATTCTAAACTATCCAGTATATATAAACAACGTCTCTGTCCCTATCAACGCTAATAATATGCCATTACACAATACACGAAATTCTTGCATCAAATTCGCCCGCGCCTATTCTGTGACGTAGTCCCAATATGCTACAAAATGAAGTCACGATATGAAGGTATTCAACAGCCCGTAGTTTCTCCTGTGTTCACATTGCGATGGTATGAAGCTTATAAAATCCACCATTTATCCTCATGCCCAACAGGTCAAACAATAAATCACTCTAATTCCGCTAACCATTCTATAGTGAACCAATAAACTAATTAAATAGTCCCTTAGTCAATGCACTCCAGCATATACTAATTAAATAGTTCCTTAGTCAATTCACTCCAGTATATATTAATTAAATAGTCCCTTAGTCAATTCACTCCAGTGTATACTAATTAAATAGTCCCTTAGTCAATTCACTCCAGTATATACTATTTAAATAGTCCCTTAGTCAATTCACTCCAGTATATACTAATTAAATAGTCCCTTAGTCAATTCACTCCAGTATATACTAATTAAATAGTCCCTTAGTCAATTCACTCCAGTGTATGCTTTTCAACCCAGACCAACCGGATTCGTCAACGCCAACACATCTATGACACGGTATTAGCACACTTAAACACTTCAGGGTGTAGGTCCCCGCTACATGCCGGAGCAAATACGAGGACATGTTTCGTAATCGTACAATCTCATTAATGTGTGTCTCTAATTAATCTGTTCCTTCTCTAGCATTTAAACCGAATTCTACGGATATACAGCAATCCCTAACAATCCAGCAGATCCTATTAACGGGGAATATCATTATGTGTCTACATCCGTATAAAATACTGTGCCTCTAATTAATATGTTCCTTCTCTAGCATTTTAAACCGAATTCTACGGATATACAGCTGTCAGCAATCCCTAACAATCCAGCAGATCCCTATTAAACATGGAATATCATTATGTGTTCTACATCCGTATAAAATCTCTTCATGCCAAACTAAGTCCCCAGCATAGATATGTCATTTTCAAATGGTTATTATATGGTCTCCTTGTCCAGCAGCTCTTTCAATAGTATAGTGTAAAGGTGTAGAATTTCGCAGCTCCATGTTCATTAGTGTTCAACAACGCAATCCATAATAGGTCTTATGAAAAATGCTTCTATTTATACACTGTCGTTAGCAATGCCATTAATATACTACATTTGAATGATCCTTATTTTTTCTATTACGTGTGGCTCGGAAATGTCATGTATTATAGAGTACTTGAATGTGTGTTCACATATTGTTCCGTTATTGGCACCAGTCATGATGGAGGTGCTAATTCCAGCTGACATAGTTAAACAGCAATCGCTCTACAGAAAAAATCTGCACAACTACAGGGCAGATACTAAAGCATTCATACAGTCCGCACCCTTGGCCCAATACCCACAAGAATCTGATCCGCATGCAGTCTTCTTCACTGATATAAAATATAACTCCACCAGTTAGCCACCTTTATATATGTCATGATGCAATGAAGCTGGCTTAGGCAGTAGCACAACTGGAACAACAAAGTAATAAGTGTCAGCTACAAGGACATGGCTCACTCATATAGATGCGTTCTGGACATAACATACCAAATACACGATATGTCTAAGAAACTGAATATGGTACCATCACCAACCTATCCGTGGCCTCCTTTGCTTTCGGCATTCCAATGACCAATATCGTCTTTGAATATCTTTATAAATGTCACTGGTGTTCGGCAAGTCACTGTCATATCGTATTTGTAAATTACCTTCATATTTATGACTTATGTTCGACACAATAGTGTACTATGTTGTCATTGGAGTATATATATACATGTACAATATATATTCCTGGACGTGGTTGGTGTATCAAATAGATTATACTTTTATGACATTGAAACTAAGCAGTAGAGCATACTTGGGGTACAGTTCAACAGTATCTTGTTAGAAAAGGGATTCGAATAAGTTACTATGTTACCTTTCCCCCAATCATAACTGCTATTGCAACTATTCCTATATTATGTACCATTCTTGAATAAAATATTGTTTAAACTAAATGTGTTTTACATTTAGGTATTGCTCCGAATGGGAAAGGGACTTCAAAGCTTGGGCACTACTCTTGACACTCTAAAAGAACAACAACATAGATCGGACGAGTATGAAAGAATACAAGCCGATTTACAGAGATGGACGGACATGGATCAAGAATATGAATGTGGTAATAACTTCTACTTCTAGTTATAATATCAATGTCTCATTTTAAACCCGTATAATGCTAATCACATCTAAAGTTGCTTTTGCAAACAGTATAGAGCCAGATCAAGAGCCGGCTCATCTGGATCTACACTTTTTGTAAGCATGTTTAGAGGTATGTGGTGTTGAAAGCGTTAATTGCAATATGTTTAAAGGCAATTTAGTAGGTTTGATTGAACCAAATGAAACAGTTTTCATAATTAACCCTGTGCACGCTAGCGCCTGATAAAATCACGTTTGCAAATAGCATGGAGCCAGATCAGACGGCACAGAACGTGCACAGAACGTGCCCTCTGATCAGGCTCTATGCCGTTTGCTATGCGGATAGTGGAACTAAAACACTTGTCTGAATAGCAAACAACATAGATCCTGATATGGATATATATTGTTTGTACATATCGTCCAATTTATTTGTAATTTTAAGGGTTAAATCACACAAACAGAATAAAATCATTGATGCGAATATAGAAATGAACAGGTGATACTGTACGTTTGTGAAATGATTCCGAAATACAGCAGCATTATGATGACAAATGAGTAATTGGGGGTAGTGGACACAGTGGCAGATGTTTTACTGACCTGGGCTTCAAATCACTTGTGGAATTATTTCAAGTGAGGAAGCTATGCAAATGGATTGTGGATGGTCGGCGGTTGAACCCGGTTTCCCGTTACAGCAATAATACCAATACCAATAATAGCAGGAAAGTCGGGACTTTAGATCTCCAAGCAATGACCAAAACAATCATGAATATGCTGCATTCGTTCTCTCTCTTAACTTAGTATATGCCACACAACGAGATATTCAAAGACGTAGATTATTAACTTAAATTAATCTTAATTAACAATGTATTGTTTGTATTCACATTTTAAGATCATTATACCTGTTCAAAATGACTGCCACAATTTCCAGAAAGTTGTTATGGTGCAGGTGTTCAGTTTGAGATCAGAGAAACGTATTATAACCTTGGACCCAGGTGTACTGGTTACACAACACCAGTACACTTACATCATAGTAACTTTCTGGTGTACTGGTTAAACAACACCAGTACAATTACATCATAACAACTTTCTGTGGTACTGGTTAAACAACACCAGTACACTTACATCATAGCAACTTTCTGGTGTACTGGTTAAACAACACCAGTACACTTATATCATAGTAACTTTCTGGTGTACTGGTTAAACAACAGCAGTAAACTTGCATCATAACAACTTTCCGGGGGACTGGTTAAACAACACCAGTACACTTACATCATAACAACTTGCTGGGGTACTGGTTAAACAACAGCAGTACACTTACATCATATCAACTTTCTGGTGTACTGGTTAAACAACACCAGTACACTTACATCATAACAACTTTCCGGGGGACTGGTTAAACAACACCAGTACACTTACATCATAACAACTTTCTGGTGTACTGGTTAAACAACACCAGTACACTTACATCATATCAACTTTCTGGTGTACTGGTTAAACAACACCAGTACACTTACATCATAACAACTTTCCGGGGGACTGGTTAAACAACACCAGTACACTTACATCATAACAACTTTCTGGTGTACTGGTTAAACAACACCAGTACACTTACATCATATCAACTTTCTGGTGTACTGGTTAAACAACACCAGTACACTTACATCATAACAACTTTCCGGGGGACTGGTTAAACAACACCAGTACACTTACATCATAACAACTTTCTGGTGTACTGGTTAAACAACACCAGTACACTTACATCATAACAACTTTTTGGTGTACTGGTTAAACAACACCAGTACACGTACATCATAACAACTTCCCGGTGTACTGGTTAAACAACACCAGTACACTTACATCATAACAACTTTCTGTGGTACTGGTTAAACAACACCAGTACACTTACATCATAGCAACTTTCTGGTGGTACTGGTTAAACAACACCAGTACACTTACATCATAGCAACTTTTTGGTGGTACTGGTTAAACAACAGCAGTACACTTACATCATAACAACTTTCCGTGGACTGGTTGAACAACACCAGTACACTTACATCATAACAACTTTCTGTGGTACTGGTTAAACAACACCAGTACACTTACATCATAGCAACTTTCTGATGTACTGGTTAAACAACAGCAGTAAACTTGCATCATAACAACTTTCCGGGGGACTGGTTAAACAACACCAGTACACTTACATCATAACAACTTGCTGGGGTACTGGTTAAACAACAGCAGTACACTTACATCATATCAACTTTCTGGTGTACTGGTTAAACAACACCAGTACACTTACATCATAACAACTTTCCGGGGGACTGGTTAAACAACACCAGTACACTTACATCATAGCAACTTGCTGGGGTACTGGTTAAACAACACCAGTACACTTACAGCATAGCAACTTTCTGGTGTACTGGTTAAACAACACCAGTACACTTACATCATAACAACTTTCTGGTGTACTGGTTAAACAACACCAGTACACTTACATCATATCAACTTTCTGGTGTACTGGTTAAACAACACCAGTACACTTACATCATAACAACTTTCCGGGGGACTGGTTAAACAACACCAGTACACTTACATCATAACAACTTTCTGGTGTACTGGTTAAACAACACCAGTACACTTACATCATAACAACTTTCTGGTGTACTGGTTAAACAACAGCAGTACACTTACATCATAACAACTTTCTGGTGTACTGGTTAAACAACAGCAGTACACTTACATCATAGCAACATTCCGGGGGACTGGTTAAACAACACCAGTACACTTACATCATAACAACTTTCTGGTGTACTGGTTAAACAACACCAGTACACTTACATCATAACAACTTGTTGGTGTACTGGTTAAACAACACCAGTACACGTACATCATAACAACTTCCTGGTGTACTGGTTAAACAACACCAGTACACTTACATCATAACAACTTTCTGTGGTACTGGTTAAACAACACCAGTACACTTACATCATAGCAACTTTCTGGTGGTACTGGTTAAACAACACCAGTACACTTACATCATAGCAACTTTTTGGTGGTACTGGTTAAACAACAGCAGTACACTTACATCATAACAACTTTCCGTGGACTGGTTGAACAACACCAGTACACTTACATCATAACAACTTTCTGTGGTACTGGTTAAACAACACCAGTACACTTACATCATAGCAACTTTCTGATGTACCTAAGTGTTTCAGTAAATAATATACCCAAATATGCTCATATAGCGAATATGTTCTTGACTGAGTGAGGCAATCACGTTTGATGATGATGATGATGTTGCAATTATCTAATATACAAATCTTACTTTAACTCGGATGAACAATGGTTCTCTGGGTTCCCCGTATGATATGGTCTTTTCAAATGTTGCCATTTCAGGGTAAGTAAATAATCGTTTCCACGTACACATACGATATGTTGAACTATAAATCCAAATCCTAACCCAATCATAGCTTATTGCATGTTGGTTGGCATTGAAATGAGAACATTAAACCTTGTCATTGTAAGTTATGACTGTTATTTGGCATGAGAGATTTTGACATTGCATTTATATAATCATTTTAGGACTGGACTTTACCCATAGCGAATCAAAATCCCGGCGTTATAGACTATTCTCGCTCATTACTGATGGATGCAGCAGCGTGCTTAGAAACGTGTTCAGCAACAAGAATCTAAAGTCATCTGATCGACGTCTACAAACAGGCCAAACAAAATTGTCTTTGGAAAAGTCTTTCAAAAAGTCTTTGAATCGTACCCAGTACAATCTACTCTATTCACAAAAATCGTCACCACAATCAGAGGACGTCAACATATCATCATCATATGACTTCGACATATCCATACTTATTATATTGTTAAGACATATGTGTGGTTATGTTATTAACAGTCATGATCAGTATGAAAAGAAAGACGAAACCGCGGAGGCGGATATTGCACGACTACGGCAGCACCGAAACAAGGTCATTGTTAAAGTATTATCACAAAATATGCTATATAAATATAGAGAATGCAATTTAATGCGTAATCTCACTACGGAAAAGAGTTCTATTAACGGGGGCGTGGGTTTGAATTTGTGGGAAATTCCTGGAGCGTACATGAGTGTTCGGCCCCCCGTGTGTGGTACATTACATTTCGAACACGTCCGAATATTAAGAGAGTTTTCAGAATTGAATTGTTGTACCTTTTTATCCAACTGAAGTCATTCTAAGGTTAATCTACCGTTGTACGTGTGGTACGTACCAGACTTGTGCTCGATAGTTTTAAGGTCTCTATTTTACCCGAAATAAAAAACGTTTGAATACTGTTCTTGACATTTCTATGATCTGCAACATGCATAACACATAGTTCAGTTTGTATTTTAATTGACATTTAATCTACAGATTGCTCACATACCACGAACAGGAGGTCTATCAGAAAGGGAATTTGAAGCCACGTGGACAGATATAAGCCAGGTATATGTCTTGTGATTATAACATGTTATATCTATGGAAAACATCAAAGGTAGTAACAAACATGTTGCTTGCTGACAGTTGATATTCTATATATACTTGCATATTATAATTGGGATTTGAATCGTTGAACTTGGCGTTGTAGGGCTGTTTATTAATCGATATAAATTGTCAATTGATGGCCATCATTACGTCAGAAGTCAGCTTCGTCAGAGTAGGTCTAATGGTAGTTTGTTAAGGGACACTAGTTGAAGAAAAGCATACTGCGTGTAGATTACTTTGTTCCATATAATATTGTATTTATATTAACAAAGCGCCACATTTTGTATCTCTTTATACCTTGCTGTTAATTGTGGTAACCACGAGGTGAACTATTCTAGTTTAAACCTTTTATTTTACAACGATTGCGAAACAAGCTTTAACAACTTATATTAATCACTCTCTGATGAAAGTGTAAATGTGGTAATTCGTGTGGAGGGAATCTGAGTAACCGGAGTAAACACACCTGTTCGATCGATCTCGCGACCATCGTACACTCTCACATACTTCTTGGTCCAAGGATTGAACCCGCGTTACATTGGTGAGAAACGAGTTCGCTAAGCATTTCGCTAATCGGCCAGCTATTCTTGTAAGATGCTCGTTGTAAACTATATGTGCCATGGACTATATGTGCCGTGGACTATATGTGTCGTGGACTATATGTTTGATGAATTATGTAATTGTTATATATCATAACTTAGATTTTACTGAGGTTGAATGGAGCCTGTGCACAGCCATTACCAAATCTGCAATCTGAAATAGATAACCTGAAAAAGCAGACAGTTGATCCTAAGGGAGAAAAGGACCGCGAAGATGATGTAGACACAATAATTGACACAATAAAGAAACATAGTGTCTCGGGTGAGTTGATATAAACAGATTGTCTGATACAAAATAATTGACACAATAAAGAAACATAGTGTCTCGGGTGAGTTGATATTAAACAGATTGTCTGATTCATAATAATTGAACGATAAAGAAACATAGTGCCTCGGGTGAGTTGATATAAACAGATTGTCTGATACAAAATAATTGACACAATAAAGAAACATAGTGTCTCGGGTGAGTTGATATTAAACAGATTGTCTGATTCATAATAATTGACCGATAAAGAAACATAGTGTATCGGGTGAGTTGATATCAACAGATTGTCTGATACAAAATAATTGACACAATAAAGAAACATAGTGTCTCGGGTGAGTTGATATTAAACAGATTGTCTGATTCATAATAATTGAACGATAAAGAAACATAGTGCCTCGGGTGAGTTGATATTAAACAGATTGTCTGATTCATAATAATAGAACAATAAAGAAACATAGTGCCTCGGGTGAGTTGGTATTAAACAGATTGTCTGATTCATAATAATTGAACGATAAAGAAACATGTTGCCCCGGGTGAGTTGATATTAAACAGATTGTCTGATTCATAATAATTGAACGATAAAGAAACATAGTGCCTCGGGTGAGTTGGTATTAAACAGATTGTCTGATTCATAATAATTGAACGATAAAGAAACATGTTGCCCCGGGTGAGTTGATATTAAACAGATTGTCTGATTCATAATAATAGAACAATAAAGAAACATAGTGCCTCGGGTGAGTTGATATTAAACAGATTGTCTGATTCATAATAATTGAACGATAAAGAAACATAGTGCCTCGGGTGAGTTGATATTAAACAGATTGTCTGATTCATAATAATAGAACAATAAAGAAACATAGTGCCTCGGGTGAGTTGATATTAAACAGATTGTCTGATTCATAATAATGAAAGATGAACATAGTGCCTCGGGTGTTGATATTAAACAGATTTCTGATTCATAATAATAGAACAATAAAGAAACATAGTGCCTCGGGGAGTGTATTAAACAGATTGTCTGATTCATAATAATTGAACGATAAAGAAACATAGTGCCTCGAGTGAGTTGATATTAAACAGATTGTCTGATACAACATAATTGACACAATAAAGAAACATAGTGTCTCGGGTGAGTTGATATTAAACAGATTGTCTGATACAAAATAATTGACACAATAAAGAAACATAGTGCCTCGGGTGAGTGATATTAAACATAATAATTGAACGATAAAGAAACATAGTGCCTCGGGTGAGTTGATATTAAGCATATTGTCTGATTCATAATAATTGAACGACAAAGAAACATAGTGCCTCGGGTGAGTTGATATTAAACAGATTGTCTGATACAAAATAATTGAACAATAAAGAAACATAGTGCATCTGGTGAGTTGATATTAAACAGATTGTCTGATTCAAAATAATAGAACAATAAAGAAACATAGAGCCTCGGGTGAGTTGATATTAAACAGATTGTCTGATTCATAATAATTGAACGATAAATAAACATAGTGCCTCTGGTGAGTTGATATTAAACAGATTGTCTGATTCATAATAATAGAACAATAAAGAAACATAGTGCCTCGGGTGATTGATATTAAACCAATTGTCTGATTATAATAATTGAACGATAAGAAACATAGTGCCTCGGGTGAGTTGATATTAAACCGATTGTCTGATTCATAATAATAGAACAATAAAGAAACATAGTGCCTCGGGTGAGTTGATATTAAACCGATTGTCTGATTCATAATAATAGAACAATAAAGAAACATAGTGCCTCGGGTGAGTTGATATTAAACCGATTGTCTGATTCATAATAATTGAACGATAAAGAAACATAGTGCCTCGGGTGAGTTGATATTAAACAGATTGTGTGATTCATAATAATAGAACGATAACGAAACATAGTGCCTCGGGTGAGTTGATATTAAACAGATTGTCTGATTCATAATAATAGAAAAATAAAGAAACATAGTGCCTCGGGTGAGTTGATATTAAACCGATTGTCTGATTCATAATAATTGAACGATAAAGAAACATAGTGCCTCGGGTGAGTTGATATTAAACAGATTGTGTGATTCATAATAATAGAACAATAACGAAACATAGTGCCTCGGGTGAGTTGATATTAAACAGATTGTCTGATTCATAATAATTGAACGATAAAGAAACATAGTGCCTCTGGTGAGTTGATATTAAACATATTGTCTGATTCGTAATAATTGAACAATAAGGAAACATAGTGTCTCGGGTGAGTTGATATTAAACAGATTGTCTGATTCAAAATAATAGAACAATAAAGAAACATAGTGCCTCGGGTGAATTGATATTAAACAGATTGTCTGATTCAAAATAATAGAACAATAAAGAAACATAGTGCCTCGGGTG
Organism: Archivesica marissinica; assembly: GCA_014843695.1. NCBI lineage: Eukaryota > Metazoa > Mollusca > Bivalvia > Venerida > Vesicomyidae > Archivesica > Archivesica marissinica. Next base: position 55,980,677 of record CM026403.1, read on the forward strand.
AGTTGATATTAAACAGATTGTCTGATTCATAATAATAGAACGATAAAGAAACATAGTGCCTCGGGTGAGTTGATATTAAACAGATTGTCTGATTCATAATAATTGACACACTTGTGTGACGGACGGGCACCTGTATAGAATCACCGACCAATCACAAGCCATCTGAATAGTTTCTTTACATGAACGAATTCGACACTCGCTGTGGGGTTCGAAACTGCAGCATTGGAGGACAAGTGATTTGAAGTCAAAGACCATAACAATTCATCCATGGAGCCACCCCCACAATCAAAATGTGCATAGAAAGTAAAAGTCAAGTGCTAAATTGTTTATTATAGTGTCACCCCTTTTGAAAGGGGGCCAGTCATTTCTGACTTCTGAGACACCTCTTATGAACATCAGTACTTCCCGAATCCCATTCTTGCAAAATATTATTTATGTTAGTATGCTTAGACGATTACATGACGTCACTTACGGATTGAGTCCGAGAGCGTGGACGGTGAACACATTTCAAACTGTAGTGCCTGGGATACGTAAGCTTTATTACACTGCTTACAACCATTGTATTTCACTCATTATACTTTGTATTTCTTTGACACGCGTAAAATAAATAATAGTATGCCCACCATTGACTTATGTCATATGTAAATATTATTGTATCAAGACAAATCTCTCTCTTCTCTCTCTTCTCTCTCTTCTCTCTCTCTCTCTCTTGTCTGTATCTCTCATCTCTCCCCTCCCTCACTATCTCTCTCCCTCCCCTCTCTCTCTCTCCTAAAACGATTGACTGTGTCATATGATACTATTATTGTATCAAGACACATCTCCCACTCTCTCGTCTCTCTCGTGTCTCTCTCGTCTCTCTCTCTCTCTCGTCTCTCTCTCGTCTCTCTCTCTCGTCTCTCTCTCTGGTATCTCTCCCGTCTCTCTCGCATCTCTCTTTCTCGTCTCTCTCCTCTCTCTATCTCTATCTCTCTTCTCTCCCTCTGTCATCTCTCTCGTCTCATCCCTCCTACTCTCTCATTATCCCTCTCTCTCCCCTCTCTCTCTCTCTCTCTTATAAAACCATTGACTGTGTCATATGTAACTATTATTGTATCAGGACAAATCTCTCTCATCTCTCTCTACTCACTCACTCAACTCACTCACTCATCCACTTTACTTACGTACTCACTCACTCAGTCACTCACTCAGTCTCTCTCTCTCTCTCTCCTAAAACATAGGTATTTACTTTTATGGCGCCCTACATATAAACTATATATCTCAGCAAACACGAATAATTACATCTCTTGTTCTGTATATTTCAGAGGCAGCCAAAGGTAAGTTTATTTTACTCAACTAGTACGTTCATTAATTGTAATGCGATACTTCAAACTCCCTTTGATTGGGGTAATATGTGCTATGATTGGTCTCGGTCTGTGAGTCATATTGATTTTATTCTTTAAGTATGTATTATTTCGCTTTGTCAGGGTGTCAAGACGCATTTTGCATGTCTGGTCCGAACACTCATTTTGTACAAACAATTTTGAATTTAAAAAGAATATACTGTTGTGCCCGGTTACACTCACTCACCATTGTTCTGCATTGTCAATCACATACCCCTATCATTCCCAATAAATATTGTGTTGTAAATGATCATTTTGTTTTTAAACTTTATTTAGTTCACAACGATTGCGAAGCAAGTTTTAACAACTTATATTAATCATTCTCGTTGGCACGGATGAAAGCCTATATGTGGTCATTCGTGTGGAGGAAACCGGAGTGCCCGAAGAAAACACACCTGTCCGATCTAGCGATTACCGGTTTTTTATTTATTATATTGCGACAGTATATCCACTGAATGCTTTACTATAACTATCTTCTATCAATTAATTAACAGGATCACATTTACATTAATGTTGCATCATACAGCAACATCTAGTTGCATCATACAGCAACATCTAGTTGCATCATACATCAACATCCAGTTGCATCATACAGCAACATTTAGTTGCATCATACAGCAACATCTAGTTGCATCATACAGCAACATCTAGTTGCATCATACAGCAACATCTAGTTGCATCATACAGCAACATCTAGTTGCATCATACATCAACATCCAGTTACATCATACAGCAACATCTCGGAGAAAACCCACATGTCCGATCTGGCGACCACCGTGCCATCTCACATACGTCCCGGTCATGAACATTGACAGTGACATATACCTGAGGATGCTATATGGAAATTACACTTCTATATGTATATATACGATATATGTATGATGTAGTAACGCCATGATTGATCATAATATATTAATTCCCATACGTTGATTGCGTATGTCAGTTGATTTCTGAGGTGGGGTGGGGGTACAATGTGCAATGTTGTACATGTAACTTGCATTTAAAAAACGAATGCGAGAACATGTGTACATCAGAGAATGGATATGTGCATCAAAAGGGAATGGATAGATGCGTGGACGTTTTATACTAATAACTTACAGGTATTCCCACCATTTATTCCACAAAATAAAATACATTGTATACATCACCAGTCATCATCATTATTTACTGCCATCAGACGAGGAATTTAATATGTTCAATCTGGACATATTTTACTATTCTATGTTCCTTGTTCAATCCACAGAGTTCTATATATCACAGAGCCACCTTGATCTTGTGTGTGGGAGGTTTCTCGTTACTGGGACACGTGCTCTTAGGGGATGAGCGATATGGCAATTGGCGACTGGTTAATTGGAGCGTCTTCTGTATCTTGCAATATCCTCCTATAAATAAAATGACTAATATCCTACTGGATGGGTTGCTCCGATTAGCCAGTGGGCGACGAACCATGAACGTATCCAAACAACGTTTCTCTACCGACTCTGTAGCCAGTGTCCCAGTCTTTCGATTGTTCACTCTTCAACTTCTGGCAAAACGACAGCCTATGGACACCTAATATCCGATCGTAGTGCCATCTACATTTTTGCGGGTGTTAATTTGAAGAAAGACAACTCATCTCCGCAAGATATGATCGCTATATTAGCCTAATAATAGAAACGGAATTATTACAGAAATCATCCCGAACAGGCACGGTTATACACGATCATTTCCGGAAATACGCGAATGCTCCCGTAGCCTTATATTTGTATTGCGAGGTGATGGATTTTAATTATTACGTTAATGGTGTAGCAAGGACGATGCATAGCACTTAAATCTGGGATAAAAACTTCAAACCAGCCGCACACGTCATTTATTAAGTCACGTGTTAATAGGACTATGCATAGGATTAATGATAATCAATAATTACACGGAAAATACCTCAGTTTCCACAAGTGTTGATATTATCAGAAACTTAATACAGCTCAAATAACTGTGTAATGTATTGAATAAATAAGATTGTGGAAGTCGTGATAGCGGAGTGGATGCGCGTTCGTTTCATGTGCGATAGGTCCGGAGTTCGAGCCCCGCTGGAGCCGTTGCCTCTTTCTCCCTCGTGGCGATTGATTACATCAGGAATGTGGTCTCGGGAGTGATTAATATAAGTTGTAAGAACCTGTTTCGCAATCGAGCTAAAAACAAATTTGTATAAACTAATAAATAAGATAATCCTAATTGAAACGTTGCCAACTTACTTTATTACAGCCCATTGGAAAGAAACCGTGAAAGATGTCTTGTCAAACGACTACTTTGTGAGGACCAAGCAGTTCACCGAAGCCATGGATAGGCTTAAGAAAAACAACATAATTGTATTGAATGGAGCTCCAGGAGAAGGTAAAACAACAATTGCCAATAAACTGCTTCTGGAAGTTGTATCAAGCGACAGTTGCATGCATCTAAATACATACGCTGATTGGGTAAAAGTGAGCCTTGACACAGTAAACGGAGTTTTAATTGATGACATGTTTGGTTCCGGTGTGTTTGATAAAGAGGAATGTAGAAAATGGCAAAAACACATTCCATCCATTGAAGCTGCGGCTAAAAGCAAAGATCTATATGTAATTATCACATCGCGAAGTTATATTCTCGCAGACGCATTAGAGAAAATGATTGTAGAAAGTACTTTTGTTGAGGAAAATATTGTAACTCTCTCTTCAAAATATCTAACTGAAGGTGAGAAGAGAAGGATATTGAATACTCATTTTTCAAAAGCCTCTCACAAAATTGGTACAAAAAGGAAACATGAACAATTAGTAGAGAACAGTGTAAAGCTCGTATTAGATAGTCCAGTTTCATCTTCTACTATCGGATTCCCAGAATGTGCAAGATTATGTTCAGGAAATGCTACATTGTACAAAGAAGATGTTGAATTCTTTAAGAGACCAATGACAGCAGTTAAAACATGTTTTTCAAATCTCTTTAATGATGATGATACATTTGTGGCTTTTTTCGTTCTATGGGCTCAAACTTCGAAATCACTGACGTCTATTGATCTTGAATGTCCCGTTCATAACACGCCTGACAAAATAATTAATCCGATAAAAAGCTTGCAATATAGACCAATAGACCATATCAGACAGATCCGTGGTGTTCTACAGATTCACATAGGCGGTTTCATACAGTTCGATAGTGAAAGCGAAATATTTTCCTTCAGTCACCGTGTTGTTCAAGATGCAGTGGGATTAGTAAGCTATAAAAAGAACACCACAGCCGTTATGCAATATTGTGACCCAAGTTTCATCGAAAATTATATATCTATCGACAAATCCGAACAATCCCGCATTGAAAAACATCGAGATGACAAACTATATACTTCAGTCACTGAGACAAGTTCGCATGACATCATTACAGAAGCAGAAGCTATTTCGGACGGAAGTGGATCAGAGGTTAGTGAACATGGATCAAATAGACCGAAAGCAAGCACATTGTTGGGAAGTGAAAATCAATTAAATGTACTGAGTGGAAGTCGATCTGAATCAAGTGAGCACGAATCAAGTGTACCTACCAAACAACTTGATCCAAACAAAGATGAGCTATCGGAACATTCTAGAAATGTCCCTGATATAGACGAACATAAAGAAGCCAGTGGTGGGGGTGGTAAAGATAATTCAAGCAGTACAGATGAAAGCAATGATGACACTATACTAGGTGAAACGAGTGTACTCGGGCGAGATACACCTATGAATATGATACAACTGAATCATGCACGATACAAACAGCTCAGCGTACGAATAGGAACGTTGGTAACCTCTGATTTACAGCCACATGATTCACACAAAAACTTGGATGTGTCTCTGTTAAAGCTTAAACATTTCGAGAATGAAGACTTTTGCGGCAAGTTTTTTGATGCTATGCGTGAAAAAGATATGCTTAAACAAATACTACAAACACCGATACGAACACTCGAAAGTGAATTCGCTGAATTTAAATTTTTTAAAAATGTCAACAGCGAAGTCCGTCTACCATCCTACATGCTTTGGGCTAAGGAACGTCTATGTCCATTAATAGAGAAAGGCTTTGATGCCATGGACGCTGATTTACTAAAGCATGAACTTAATATTGCCATGTTAATCGCAACAAAGCTTGGGAACAGCACACTTGTTAGTTGTTTGCTTGAAAAAGGAGCAGCAATTGATATAAATATGATAGCAATCGCCTTAGCTAAACAAAATAACGAAATGTTCGATTTCCTTATGAACAAGAGAAAAGGGTTGGCCAAAACTGTGCTACATGAAGTATGTGAAGCTGGTTACCCAGAGATAGCGTCACTGTTGCTGCAGAAGGGATTCAGTACAACGGAAAGGGACGAATATGGGCATTGTCCTGTCCATGTTGCTGCTATCCGAGGCCATGTAGACACGGTTTGTGCATTGCTAAAATTGGATTCGTCTCAGGCATACATTCCATACACGTCTGTAAACCCAAATCAGTCCGCCATGAAAGAAGCAACATTGTTTCATATAGCTGCATATATGGGGCATAACGCCATTGTGGACTTCCTTATCAATCGTGGAATTCACGCAAACGTCCGTGATGCAAATGGAAGAACGCCATTCATGTTAGCCATTTACGCAAAACGTAATAGAATTGTTTCTCAGTTACTACAACTTGCTGTTGAAGACAGAGTGCAGTCGACTCCTGATAAAGAAAATAACACACCGTTACTTATTGCAATAAAAAATATCACGTTGGGCCGCCAATATTTGCCAATCGCAATGGAACTCTGTAAATATAAGCAAAACATACATTTGGAGAATTCAGAAGGAGATATTGCTTTGTTAGTTGCATGCAAATGTGGCTTTGATAGCATAGCAAGCGCGATTCTCGATCAGGATAATCCGTTCAAGAGAGAAGGAGATAATACAGTACTTGATAAATTTATCATCCCCAAGGATCTAAATAGCATCAAAACCTTGTTGAGGTGTATAGTCGATATTGATTACATTTCTGTTGAACATTACAAGATACTAATTAGATTAGAAGAGGAACTCGAAAGAAATAGAAGTGAACATGTGTCCTACAGTCGCAGATCAAGACATAGTACCCGTATAGTCCAATCAAGATAAATATACGTTCAAACTAATTGCAAAAGTCTGTATTTTCATACTGGATGAAAGTTCATATGCATATTAGTCATACAAAAAAAGTTGCACTTTACAGATGGAGCTAAAATTGGAAAAAACTGGCGGTGAAATCTTGCAAAATCTTAAAATGCAAAGATTGCATACAAAGCCCACCATACCGAATACTCTTCAATCTCCTTGTAAGTTTGCACGCGCGATATATTATTTAAAAACAAACGCGGAAGTGTCAAGAGTGGACCCGTGAAAAGCCGTATTGCTTTACAATAAGAAGAGGGTAAGTTTTAAATGTAGTTTATATTATTTTACTATGATAACCGTTCAAGAAGCAAAACATTAACCAGTCCTATACAAATTTAATAATTACTAAGAATAACATGTTTTCGCGACAAGTGCTGCATTTTGAATTGACCTTTTATTTGGTGTAAACTGTGGTAAGTTGAAACATATGCCAAGTATCAATTGTATACCATGTGAAAATCATCATCACCTTACTTGTACACAAATTTAATCAGTATTGATTTTTGAACAGCGTGAATTAATAAAAATGCTGCTCAATTTCCAAAAACTACAAAAGCGTGTATGTGCCACATTTACACACATTTTTTTTGCTTCATTCCACGATCGTCGAAAGCTTGATTCGTACGCCAAAGTCTGGAATACAATTCTCCTATTTATGTATATTGTAGATGGATGTCTGTCCAATCTGCAAAAAGGTTTTGGACGGTAGCACACCGACAGTCAAGCTTCGAGCAAAAGGTTGCGAAGGGATAAATAAAGCTAGCCTCGAAAGAAAACAAGATATTAGTGTAACTAGAGGACAAGTGGTGCATGTCGAGTGTCGAAGAGATTATATCCATCATAGAAATACAACCATCGCAACTTCTAGTAGTGACATTACCAGTGATGAGAAGCCAGCAACTAGATCGTGTTTTTCTTTTGACTTTAAGAATAAGTGCCTTTTCTGTGGTCAAGGTGTGAAGTTGAGTAGGGGAAAACATAGTATTGATGCATATCCTGTCCGTACCTTTGACTTCCAGGATGCAATAAAACAGAAGTGTATTGACAGGAATGACGAGTGGTCTCACGACGTTATGGGTAGGCTCGCACTAGCTATTGACTTACCAGCTGCTGATGCTGTATACCATCAAAGTTGCAATGTTAACTTCCGAACATTGCGTAACATTCCAAAGTGTTGTTCAGACAGTGAAGCTAGTAGCAGGAAAAGAACACCAGGAAGGCCTACCAGCATTGACACAACAGAGGCATTTCAGGCAGTGCTAAGGTATATGGAAGACAATGTAGATACTGTGTTAACATTAACTGAACTTGTCAAAGTAATGGAAGATATATGTGGGGATCGAGCATATTCAAAGGTACACTTAAATAAGAAACTGAAAGACCATTTTGGAGATCAGATCTCAATAAGTACACTTGCTGGTAAAGAAAGCAAGATAACTTGGACTCCAACATCATCAACAATCATTCATGAATTTTATAAAACAAATGCTGGTATAACACAAGATGAACAAAAGCAAAATATAATAATGACTGCAGGAAAGTTAATCAAAGCTGACATAGCTGATATAGAGTCAAACAAGATCAATTATCCATCATTTGATACAGTAGCTTCAGTTCAAGAAAACACGGCATTCATCCCAGAAAGTCTGCGATTGTTTTTGTCTTCAGTTTGTCAAAAAGCCAATGAGGTAAAGTTAGCGGCAATAGGACAAGCCATAATTCAAGCCTGTAGGCCTAAAAGGTATGATTGCCCCATTACAGATTGGACTAGGTGTACAGCTTCACCACCACTTTGGATCAAGGTTTCTGATCGATACACTCAGTAGTTTAGGCTTTACCGTGTCCTACAGTGAAGTTCAACGGTTTGAATCAAATGCAGCTGCAGCTATCAATACGACAATACCAGACTTTTTTCGATGCAAATTTGTTCAATTCGTAGCAGATAATGTTGATCACAACATCAGAACTTTAGATGGACAAAATACATTCCATGGCATGGGAATAATCGCGTGTACAACACCAGGCTCTACGGTGTGCACATCAATACCTAGAGTCGAAGTAAGCATCGATGAGCTGACCAAGATTGGAAAAGTTAATATCAAATATTATAACTATCCTGCACAGAGGGCTCACAATGCAATATGTTTCAGGGAATTAGAGAAGTTAGGTGACATAGATAGTGCAACAGGTGATTCATTTGACACATTTTCAAAGGTAATTTGGCCAATGAAAACGTTGAGACCCAGCTGGGGTGGCTTTATGCATATGTATGACAAAGGTAAAAGTGGTCAGAATATGCCCATGAAGTCTAGCGTTACCTTTTTACCGATGATTGATATGAATCCAAGTGATTTATCTTGCATTAATTCAGTGTTACACTTTGTCTGTGAACAGGCTTTGAAGTATGATGTTACGCCAGTGTTGACCTTCGATCAACCACTTTTTCAAAAGGCTACTCAGATCATATCTCACTCTGAAAGTGGAAGTCAACTGAATCAGATAGTGTTACGTTAGGTGGATTTCACACAGAAATGAGTTTCTTAGGTAGTATCGGTTACATTATGTCCGGATCTGGGTTGCAGGAAGTCCTCGAGACTGTTTATGCATCAAATGCTGTGGCACATATGATGAGTGGGAAGGCGATAACAAGGGCAATACGGGGTCATTTTCTTGTAGACACTGCACTGCATGCACTTCTATTATCAACTATGCCTGATACCGAATTGCAACCAGAATTAGCAGCAGAGCAGCAAATGTTGGAAAATGAAAACAGTCATTCGGTTATTGACATAGCAGCGAATAGTAGTGGACATGAACATGTTAACATGTCAAGTGTTACTGAACCTGAAGTAGATAACCAACAACAGACGATGACACTGTTAGCGAAACTCTATGAAGGACTTTTAGAGGACAGTGTTTCCAGAGATGAGGTGTGCAAAAGTGAAGCCTTACGGGACGTTTCCAAACAACTTGCTGCTGCTAAGTCAGCGCTACAGAAAAGCCGAACCGGGTGTCTTTGGATTCAGTACATGGAAATGGTTGAAATTTTGCAACAGTTCATTAGAGCAGAGAGAACTGGTGATTGGTTAGGACACTTGCATACGCTTCAAAAAATGCTTCCATATTTTGCAGCTTCTGGTCACTCTCTGTATCTAAAGTCAGCATACATATATTTACAGAACATGTTAAAAATTGAAGCTGATCACCCAGAAGTATATCAACAGTTTATAGCTGGAAACCATTCCTTAAAAAGAAGTAACAAACATTGGGCTGGTTTATCAACAGATCTCATGATCGAACAAGTCCTAATGCGATCACTAAAAACCACTGGAGGACTAACTAGGGGAAGAGGTATGTCAGAAGCACAGCGGTCACTATGGTTGATGTCAATGCCAGCTAACGCGGAAATGAACAATGCAATGCAGCACGTCTCTAATACTGAGTATGCAACCAGTGAGCAGCACAAGGATGTCGGTAAAGCTAGATCTGCCCGTGACAGTAAGGACACTAAACAAGTGTTGACATTTCTTCTTCAGCGATCTCCTTTTGATGAGACAGATACAGCGTTGAGGAATATTGAAACAGGAGTTACTGCGGGTGACAAAGTAAATGTCGACAAGGCAAAGGAAATTGGAGAAGGAATCATTGAAGATATGGTTGGTAAATCTTCAGAGGAATACACATTTAAAAGATCTAGGCAGGTCATAACGCTAAATGACAAAAACACTGTTAAGGTGACAGGTGAAACAGTAGAAATTGATCCTCAACTACTTTTTCAGAGATTAACAGCAGTTGCTGATAGACAAGTTGAAGATATTTCAACACTATTCATGTATGAGCTCAGTAGCCTTCCATCAGCTTTGTTTGAAAGCAATGGACTACCGCGTGTGCCACAGAAAAGTCAAGTCTGGCAGACGCTATTTGGGCACTTGGAGACTGCAGACTCAGCAATGAAGAGGAACAATCTGATGCACAGACATGTTATGTGGTAGATGGAGGTTCCCTCCTACAAAAGATTCCCTGGCAAAAGAATAAAACATTTGGTGATATTTGCCAGCAATATCACAATTATTTAAAAAAATACACAAATGTCACAGTGGTGTTTGATGGATACTCCCACGAACCATCTAGAAAAGACGTGACCCATTACAGGCGAGGAAAAGGTATAGTTGGAACTGAAGTTAAATTCACATACAACACGCCATTCAAATCAAAGAAAGATGTATTTTTGAAAAACCTGAACAACAAACAAAACTTTATTACACTCCTAGGAGAATTCCTGACGTCAATCGGCATTGACATCAGATATGCATCCAGTGATTGTCAATGTGGCACTTGAGCTTGCAGCAACACAAAACACTTTCATTATTGGTGAAGACACAGACTTACTGGTTCTCTTATGTTACTATGTGAGGCAAGATTCGAAACAAATAATCTTCAGATCAGACTCGAGGCAAACTGCGGTAAACAGAAACAAGATATGGGATATTCAAAAGACCCAAAATGTTCTGTCGAGAGAAATATGTGATCTTCTTCTTTTCTTTCATGCCATGACAGGTTGTGACACAACATCTCGAATTTATGGCATTGGAAAAACGTCTGCTCTTAAATGCATTCGAGAAAAGCCAAAACTTAGAGAAGTTGCCAAACATTTCATTGAAAGTTCTGCACAGCATGATGTTGCAAAATTTGGCGAGTTAGCAGTCATTCTTTTTATTGATAGTGACTTTACTGAAAGTCTGGACACAGCCAGGTTTAAGAAGTTTTCGTCAAAGGTTATGACAAATACTTCATTTGTACAGGTTCACACCCTTCCGCCCACGTCTGCTGCCTTGAGATTTCATAGTTTACGTGTTTTTTACCAAATACAAGTGTGGAAAGGATCCGAAGAACTTCGCCCAGAAGATTGGGGTTGGGAAGTTGTCAATGGAATGTTCATGCCAGTGAAAACGAGTCTCCCTCCTGCTCCTGAAAGTCTTCTGAACATTATACGCTGTAAATGCAAAGCAAACTGTGACAGCAAACGTTGCACATGTCGAAAACATGGATTACTGTGTTCTGTGGCGTGCGGAGCTTGTCGAGGCGTTGGTTGCTCAAATTCGCCTACTCTTGCTGAATTACATATCGAGGAATTGGGAGAAAATTGTTGTGATGAATAGTTAGAGAGCTGAATTTAGGTAATGACTAGTTTGATACATTCTACAAACTAAAGGGCTCTGCTTTGATTGCACACTGATGATATGTTGACCGTCGCGATAAAATTGTCCTTTGGACAAAATCACTTTTGCAAAAGCATAGAGCCAACATATTCGAATGCGTGATATCATATTTGAGTGATATCATCTATTCAATATTGTTGATACAATCATATAATATAGTTGAATATGTGATTCTTAGGCATAGTTCATATTCGATAAATACGATTCACATATTCAAATATGTGATACCAACAATCTGATTTTGTATATCACATTTCGACTATTTATAATATATTGGTTCCATAATGATATGACATTTTTGAAAGGTTGATATGGAATTCTTGGCACTCACTATCGAGTAAGTGTAATTGATATAATGATTTTAACTATGTGACAATTCTAGAATATATATATAGTTGTAAAATGTGGATCATAATAGTCCTAGTACATATTCGACAGCGTGATTTCAACTATTTGAATGGTAGGAATAACTAACTAACAAACAATCATTACATTTAAAAAATATATTCAGTTTGTATAAAGCATACATGTACATGTGGATCTACTTACATATGAATTATATTCAAATCTTAATCCAGTTAAAATACATGTTCTAACGTGTATAAATAGTGGGTGGGGTATTTCAACCCTCTATAAACGCAGAACATTTCTATTTCACATGCCAGAATGTCTTATATAGGCATTTGTCATATGCAAATGGAGTATTTATTATTAATTGACAAAATGAATTCAAGGCACCCGACATCCGGGTGCATTTAAAGTGTAGATCAACTGGCATACTGTCGATCAAATAGCCGTATCAAAGTGGTCACTATTTACATATGGCAATTTTAACCAGTTTTGACAGTATAACAAGTAACATTAGCTGTTAATATATTACACTTGACCCGGCCTTCATATCAGAAAATCAGACGCATGTTCTTTTGCTGCCACTTTGATGCATAGCAATATTGGTAGTGGGTGGGGTAACTTTACCCCCGAAAAAGTCTTATTGTGTCAACCATATTAGTTTTATTTATGCCATTTACATAACATATGGCTAGTTACCTTATACATGTAATTGAACGTAAAGAAAATCTAACGAATTGAAATAGCAATGCTACGGAACGCTGTTACTGCACACCGAATGCTCAGAATAAATGTCCTGAAATGTCGTCAGTAGTCTCTTTCTAGGACATTTTTGACCAATTTTAGCTTATTGTACAGATTGCAACTTTTAGTGTCGGATGCTTCACATATCATCATAATCAAAACTGCTAAAATAAATCCTTTTGCAATTAGTTTGCACTTAGATGCCAATTCCAGCTACCTTGACTGGACTAGTAGGCTAGAAAAGGATCTAAGATAGACATAAAATGATGTCAGAGCCCACCAGAATAGTTGACTCAAATATGGCATACTTGGCTAATAAAAACTCAGTTTGGCTAGCATTATAAAAATGACAACAATCTGTAAAATATTCGAAACTTGGAAATTCCCCAAGTCTATTTGTGGAAAATTACTCAAGTCAAGGTAAAATCGTGTCGCGCGTGACTAATATCTCGGACTGCTGCTTTTCAAACATTTTCAGGCTTATCATGTATCTATAAATAGCAATATTTTATGGAGTACAATTAAAAAAATTGATAACTAGCTGGAGAATCATACAAGCTTGTTGTTTGTTTATTTAATGAGACATGTTTGATTATTGTGCAAACACTGGACACACTATGAATGGTTATTATATATCGTTGTGTTATTTATGAGCAGGTTAATCAGGAATTCAGGGTGAGACACTAACGCGATACCGGGGACACCAACAATTGGGGAGGGAATCCTAAGTTTCAAAGTCAGGTGTTCCGTCAGGACTGTTGAATTTTCCAGATTCTTTTTTAACTATTCCAATGAAACAATCCTATAGCTATTTACGGAAAATTACTCGGGTCAAGGTAATGTTCTCGCGACTAAGTTTATCGGATTGGTTTACCAATTCTTTCAGTGCTAACATGTATGCAGTGTATATAAAAATAGATAGCCAGTCTTAGAATCATGCAAGATTGTTTACAAAACATGCACCATGCCCGATTGATACTTATAATGAACAGATGCTGAAATCAAGTGCAAATCAAGAAATTCAATACTAAATTTTCTACAAACTACCGATGTATTTAAACCGGAAGATATCCGAAGCCAAGATTATATTATATTTAATATTCCAATGTTAAACCTGACAGCTAATCGGAGTAATCCAATAAAAACAGGATGTTTATTTGGACATAGAGCGATGGTATTGGCAATATAAGTGACAGGTGTTAATTGATCTCGATTACAAGTCATTGTTGGCATGCCGCCAACTCATCAACGCTTTAAAGCAGTAACCTTTCAATCAAATAAATCTTGTTTACACCAATAACCCAAAAGATCAAAGGTCTTATGTGATGTAATAAAATGTGCACAGTTGACATGCAGCACTAGGCTAACTATCTAACCCTGGGAATGCATTTTAAAATGCCACAACTTGTCAAGTAATGTATCACCGCAAATGTGCAAATGTAACTCTTACCTAAGTTCTAGTTTATACATCATTTAAGTGGTACAATTGCATGACACATTCAAATATATTTTGCATGACACATTATTATAATAAATATACTACAAAAACTCTGTTTGGGTGAAATGGCGCGCCCCAGAATTGGCTAAAGGAAGCAGAGATTTGGCTAAAAATAATTGGCTACAAAAAATAGGAGCCAGAACAGGACCTGGATGTTCTACAGTCGCAGATCAACAACGAATTGGCCGCGTGGCTTTGTGTCATTTGGTACCCAATAAATCACAAGGTGTAAGGATAAGTACTGGAAGTTAAAATGACAAACTATATAGATATAATTCAAAATGACAAACTATATAGATATAATTCAAAATGACAATTCAAAAAATCAAAAATTAAAAAATATAACAGATCTTACTAAAGATATATGGAGAGAGCAAAATAATGATTTAATGCAATTTACATGGAGACGGACGCAACATTGACATTTTTACTTGAGGAAAACTTAGTTCCGTTGATATATACGTGTAGTACATTTATCAGACCAGGCCTACTGATCTCTAAAATATAAAATAACTGTCCCACTTATTTGTAGGCCTCAGTTATGAGTACCCCTCTTATTCTCCCCGTAATAGGTACGTAGGTATCGAGGAAACACCCCCTACTAACCTTACATTAAACATTATATAATATTACACGGTAGCGTGTTCGCTTCAGGTGCGATAAGCTCGGAGTTCGTGCCCAACTGTAGCCATTACCATTGTGCCCTTAGTGCCTCTTCTCTCCACCTCGTGGCGATGGATTCCATCAAGAATGATGTATCGAGGGTGATTAATATAGGTTGTAGGCACTAGCTTCTAAATCAAGCTAAAATAAATTTGTATAAACTAACTTCTTGAAACGAAATGAAAACTAATCTTAGTGACTTACATATGGAACATATAAGTATTAAGTTTAGTGTAATTCATGTCTTATTATTGGCATACATTATACATAAACTACATTCATATTCACAGACATCGATTGCCTCTCATCTGCGCATATGCTTTTATAGATGTTAATACGTGTTTATTTTCGTAACTGCACAATGCTCATTGATGACATTGATTGTTATTTTTACAAATGGGATCGCTGACGGGATCTTTTGCCAGCATTTATGTTCATTTCGAAATTTCCAAAGAAGCCATTTTGTTTCGAAAATGATAGTATTTAATATAGACAGACATACACACATTTTATTCAAAGCCAATAGGAGGTGAAACATGTGCAAGCTACAAGATAGCGAATAGACAAACTAAACAAATCATCGTACACACCAAAAGAAGGCCTGTGTGTGTGTGTGTATGTGTGTGTTTTACGTTATTTACCGTCGCTACCGGTTGCCCATATGAGCGACGCCTCCTGAAGAGATTAGTCATTTTAGAGTTTGGAGGATAGTGCAATGATACAGACAGAGACCCATTCCAGAGTCTCCTCTGGTTCTTTTACGTGCACGGTGTAAAGCACCGACACGAAACATCTGTTTAATGTCTCATCTGAAAGACTGTTAATTGTATTAGGGTCAGACGGGGGTCAGACTGGGGATCGAAATTGCGATCCCTGGATTACCAGTCCAGCGTGTTACCACTAGACTACTTGTAGCGGATCAAGATGGACGAAACTGAAAATTTACACAAAGAAATCAGACAAAATATCAAACGTACATCAAACCGCGGCTGATAACACCTGCTATTATTTAGTTCGTTTATTTTTACCATTCTGAAATGTGTAGTTTAGATCAAAGTAAATTTCACTCTGCGGCAATGAATGGCCATAGTATTTTATTAACCGACCAAGATTGCAGTGGGAAGACGTTTGTTCTGAAAACACTTGCTATAGATATGCGTGCGCAGAGCAAGCATGTTGCAATGACGTGTAGTACTTGAATAGCTGTTACACAGTACGACGGGAGGGGGCACACGTTGCATAGGTGGAGTGGGTTTAGGGATGGAAGTTTATGCAGTGGTTAATTGATTCTGAAGATGAAAGATATGTTCGATAAAGGCTTTTCTACAGCAACGTTCTATTTATAGATGAATCTTCAATGATCAGCTGAAAAAAAGCTGAAAAAAATGTTAGAAACTGTTGAATTGATCTGCAGACAAGTAAAGGATACAGACATATAATTTAGTGGCATTCAAATGATTTGATCAATTACCACCACTTCACAATGACTTGTACGGTGAGTGCGGCAGATATTGCTTCGAGTCAAGTACAAATGTATATTTCAAAAGCTGAGCAGGTACTTAAATGTGATTACAGCGTGATAAGACTTTGTGTCAAAGTAAATTGACAAATCTATCAGCCATTGTTGTTTGTAGACAAATGCGCACGCATGCGCAATCGCAACCAAATTCTACGTTTCCATAAACCCTCGCGGAATAATTGACAGTAAATACTGAATGGAATGAAACGAAATTGTGGAAAGTAGGTCGAATAGTCAAAAGCTACTTACATCAGCTCGATCGTGTTTCAATCAATGAAATTGCCGAATTAGCAATTATATATAATAACAACGAATAATCATTCAGATGTCACAGAATCAGTGTAATGGTTGGAATGTGTTTCGCCAAATATATTGCTGGTAGAGAGAACTCAGGAATAGAATATATTTTAGTTATTCTTAATGGGATGCCCCCTACAAGTTATGTATTCTCCAAGAGGGGGACATAATTAGTGTGTGCATACTGACCAAGAAACTGCCCTTATTGTCTAAAGTTGATACATTGACACACGCACCAATCTGCTTAGGTGCAACTATAGCTCATTTATTAATTAGCGATATAGTTTGTTTTTCTAGTATCTCTCTTACAGATAAAGTCCGATTTATCCCGAAATGTTTAGTGGTCCCTTTAGTTGGAATCCTTTGCTTTTATTGTTGTTCCCTCACCATATGTTGCGGGATGATAACTGTGATTTTATCGAACTCGTGTTAGGGTAATTGATATGTTTGCAGGAGCGTAGCCATTGTATATACAATATTTATCAAGATTTAATAAATGTAAGATGAGAAAACGGAAGAATATGGCTAGCAATGTTGTGCAAAGGAATCAGCGATAAAAACAGAGGATACCAAATTAAATATACACACATGTATCTATTTTTAGGAATATGCATGGGTATTAAATCTCATTATTTCGTGTTCCATTGTATCAACTTTAATTAATGAAGTTCTTGGAGTCGGATAGTACGGAATGTAGATAGACTATAGTTACTTCACGCGTATATAATGAGAGACATCTGTAATTTTCTATTACCTCCCTTGGCAGATAAAGTCTGATTTATTCCAATATGTGAATAGGTCCTTTCTGTTAGAATCCTTTGTTTTTACTGTTGTTCCATAACCAGATGTTGCGGTATGATAAATGTGATTTTAATTAGTGTTAATTAGTGTTAATTAAGTGATCATATTAGTTTACAAATAAGTAGCCATTGCATATAATGTACGAGATATGTCGAGATATAGTACCTTAATAATCATAAGAGGTAATAGTGATATAAAATTGTTAGCATGTTGTGCAAAGGAAACAACGATAAAAACAGAGGAAAACACTTAATAGGATCTATTTTTAGGGAGTATTCAGGGGCAGTAGCTGACCGATGTCTCTCATGATCATGTTTATAAATGAACTGTATATAGAATTTATTATATAATTATGTACATGCATGCATACGTCCACCTTGTTCTGTTTCAATACAGATATACGTATATCCGTAATATGAATGATGTACAGTCAAGCATATGTTAGTGCTCACCTCCATTAAGCAACAACCTGTATTAAGCAGCCAGTTTCCAGATACCCAATATATTGTTTTGGTATATATTCCACCTCTATTAAGCAGCCACCTGTGCTAAGCGGCCACTTTTCTGTGATTCCCTTGGCTGGCTGCTTAAGACAGTTTTGACTGTATATAAGAGCTCTGTTTGAATGTTATTATATACTGTCCATAAATATTATTCCAGCATTAAGGACAAGAAACGGAATAGGTTATCGCCCGTCTACTCTATGTGACTAATTTTAGAGTTATGTGTCCTGGTTTCTTCAGAGCTGATTTTAATATGTTATTGATAATTCCGAATGTTGATAATATTTATGGACAGTGAATATGCTCGCATTGAAAAGAACAACACATACTTTAATCATTATTGTTAATCTTCATCTAAGTATATATTTTATATTCGAGAGCCATATTTCCATGTCAGTACTTATTAATAACACCCATTTATGTCATTTCTGATGTCCCTTTTATGACACAGGCTATCTCTGGCGTATACCCAAACGTTCTATGTTAAGCGTGTGACATATTGTTGTTTCGTAGCCCAGTGCCTCATGTGATACATTTACTCCTCCCAAGATTTTGTGATCACCTTTTGTCCGGAGTCGTATGTCGTGCAGCGTCAACATTTCACTTCAATCGACATCTCCTCCCGAACCACTGGTTAAATCATGCATGGTGATAGTTTATGTTCAGCATTACTATAGGATAATCTCTAGAGTGTGTTGAAGCCGTATCGATTCGTCAAAAATCATAACTAAATACAACTTGACTTCCTGTTGGCCAAAAATAATGAACATATGTTCAAATGGCCGTCATTTTTAATAGTTGTAGGGAGTCATGACGTCATAACTAAATACAAATTGACTTCCTGTTGGCCAAAAATAATGAACATATGTTCAAATGGCCGTCATTTTTAATAGTTGTAGGGAGTCATGACGTCATAACTAAATACAAATTGACTTATTGTTGGCCAAAAATAATGAACATATTCTCTAGAGTGTGTTGAAGCCGTATCGATTCGTCAAAAATCATGATCGCCAGTGGGTGGGCAAGATATGTGCTACATTTCAGTAATCACTCTCGAAACCTCAGATGGATCTGTAGTCCAGTGGTAACACGCTGGACTGGTAATCCAGGGATCGCAGGTTCGATCCTCCGTCTAATCATAATGAAATTAACAGTCTTTCACGTGGGACGTTAAACCGTCAGGTCTAGTGTCGGTGCTTTACACCGTAAAAGAACCAGAGGAGACTCTGGAATGAGTCTCTGTCTGTATCATTGCACTATCCTCCAAAAATCTAAAATGACTAATCTCTTCAGGAGGCGTCGCTCATATGGGCAACTGGTAGCGACGATAAATAAACGTAAAACACACACACATACTCTCGAGACCTCATTCCTGATGGAATCCATCGCCAGGAGGGAGAGTGAAGAGGCAATGTGGAATTTAAATGCCTTGTCTAAGGGAATACTCGTAATGGCTCTAGCGGGGTTGCCAGCGGGTGGGGAAGATATTTGCTACAAATCAGTTATAATTATATAATAACTCATTAAAGCAAATCTCCTCTTAAACCACAATGTACATATGTTGATATTTAGCATGTAGCATTTGGATCTCTACTATAGTTGCTCAAATTGTAACCCAGAGGTCATATTTGACCCCCACTATAGGGCCACATAATTTACATTAGTTTACATATCGTTAAATATCATCTTCTCAGAACCTGCAATGTACCGTTGCACAAATGGTGACCATGGAGTCATAATTGACCACACGGTAGAGGTCACAAAGTTTCCATAGTCTTATTTAGTACACCCTTTATCAATCGGCTTCTCAGAACCTGCAATGTACCGTTGCACAAATGGTGACCATGGAGTCATAATTGACCACATGGTAGAGGTCACAAAGTTTCCATAGTCTTATTTAGGACACCCTTTATCAATCGGCTTCTCCGAATCCACAATGACCAGTGCCAGAGACTATAACACTTTTCTCAGATCACAAACCCAAGCTCAAGTGATTTGATGGGTTGATTCTGAGCTTACTGTCAGCTGAACCAATGAGAAGCTTGAGACTGAGTTTTGACTTTGGAGAAAGCTTTATAACCTCCATGCCATATCTTAGATATAGTTCATGTAGCATTACCTAGTGGACTACTACTCATTTTGCTCAACTTGTGACCGTGAATAAGTTGACCCCACTGTATGGACACACAGTTTACATAGACTAATATAGTACAACTCTTTATTCTACTCAGACACCAAAATTCCAAAAATGTTGATAGTTAGCAATGTACAGTAAAACATGTGTAATGGTTACCTCTATCAAGAAAAGTATGATTACGCAGCCCTTTCAGCTTTTCAACTCGGGTGAGCGATTCATGACCTTCGTGCCCTCTTATTTTGTTTTGGAAATGTGAATTATAACCGGAGATGTATGTACTGTAGTACACACCAGTTCGAATATGTACATGTTAAATTCATACATAATTAACTACAATGTATGACATACGCAGTTCATTATTCATACACCAACATATGATGGCACAAAGAATATCCTGTTCTTGTACCTATACAATGTCAAGTTGTGCATGTTTTGTGGCTACGTTTGTGTTTTAATTTTATTGTGTTTTCTTTCGTTTGATAGAATTGTCTTATGGAATAGAGCAATAACGAAAAGTGCCATATATATGTTACAGTGGGGGAAGCATAGCCTGGGAACAGGCGTCGATATATTTTGCTTAGTCAGTCAAAGAAATATATTTTAACACCGAGACTATTAATACTAAGAGAAGAGTTGTAGTTCTTCAAATCTCTCTGTAAGTAGATGGCGCTATAATCGGAAATCAAGTTTCCCCAGGCTGTCATTTTGCCATAAGTTAAAAAGTGAAAACAATAAGCGGGGTTCTAACCTTTGGTTAACAGATCAGATATCAGTTTCATAGTTATACTGCAACCCCAGAATAAGTGTTATATTGTTTCGTTTTCAGTTTTGCAAGTGCATAGTGCAATTTCCTTTTCGTTTATTTTATATAATAACTCGTTCATTCTTAGAATTATGTGCAACCACTGTAATTTAGAATCCGTTGTTATGCTGAAAGTGTAACATTGTTTCCGCTCCTGTATATTGAATGCTATACTAAGCTTCTCTAGCCATTTAGTTTGACTAGTTGGTTTAGCAGTACTACGATTCAGGATAGTGTACATTACTGATAATCCTTTCTTATATTTAATAATATGCTTTACATAAAGGTTGGTCTGGGCGGTATTATAATTTTGTCCGAACTGACGTTGTACATGTTTACCACTTGTCGTACAGCATTTATAGCATCTTACAAGTGTAGATCATTTGTTTCCATATTGTGCCTTTCGCTCAATTCATTAATTTGTAAAAAGCTACCATCAACTTTTAAGAGGTCAAATACATATGGGAGGGACACCTGCATATTTCAATGAAATCAGCAAATGCACCAAATGTGTCTTTCCGAA
>CM026403.1:56003250-56055542 GCA_014843695.1 Archivesica marissinica
ATATACGGTGACAGGGGAGGTATATACGGTGACAGGGGAGGTATATACGGTGACAGGGGAGGTATATACGGTGACAGGGGAGGTATATACGGTGACAGGGGAGGTATATACGGTGACAGGGGAGGTATATACGGTGACAGGGGAGGTATATACGGTGACAGGGGAGGTATATACGGTGACAGGGGAGGTAAATACGGTGACAGGGGAGGTATATACGGTGACAGGGGAGGTATATACTGTGACAGGGGAGGTACATACGGTGACAGGGGAGGTATATACGGTGACATGGGAGGTACATACGGTGACATGGGAGGTATATACGGTGACAGGGGAGGTATATACGGTGATAGGTGAGGTATATACGGTGACAGGGGAGGTAACTATGTATCAATCTGCACATAGCTCCCCGCTTGTAGTCATTAAAACGGGTCATGTGAGATTGGTATAAAATGCTTGTCAATTTAACCGACTTACTTGTAAATGTTTGCAAGGACCAAACATGTAACTAGGGCAAAATTATACCCTAAAAGGGCATACATATATATATATATATATATATATATATCTCCCTACTCGGACCAGGTAAACACCACATAAAATTGTAGACATGCATTTCACACACAGAAAGACATATGCGACGAAAAATAAGGGCCAATCTAGCCATAGGCGATCTGGCCAATAATATTCATTCAAAGTCAGTGGGGAGCCAATCACGGAGCAGTGAAAGAAGTCTTCCGAATATAGCTCCCTAGCTACAGGGAACTATAAGCGTACGAATATATATACTATATACGAATGCATGCTACGAATATCCCAGGGAACTATAAGCGTACGAATATATATACTATATACGAATGCATGCTACGAATATCACCGAACTATAAGCGTACGAATATATATATTATATACGAATGCATGCTACGAATATCACCGAACTATAAGCGTACGAATATATATACTATATACGAATGCATGCTACGAATATCACAGGGAACTATAAGCTTACGAATATATATACTATATACGAATGCATGCTACGAATATCCCAGGAACAATAAGCGTACGAATATATATACTATACACGAATGCATGCTACGATATCCAGGGAACTATAAGCGTACGAATATATATATACTATATACGAATGCATGCTACGAATATCCCCGGGAACTATAAGCGTACGAATATATATATACTATATACGAATGCATGCTACGAATATCCCAGGGAACTATAAGCGTACGAATATATATACTATATACGAATGCATGCTACGAATATCCCCGGGAACTATAAGCGTACGAATATGTATACTATATACGAATGCATGCTACGAATATCCCAGGGAACTATAAGCGTACGAATATATATACTATATACGAATGCATGCTACGAATATCCCAGGGAACTATAAGCGTACGAATATATATACTATATATGAATGCATGCTACGAATATCCCAGGAAACTATAAGGGTACGAATATATATACTATATACGAATGCATGCTACGAATATCACAGGGAACTATAAGCGTACGAATATATATACTATATACGAATGCATGCTACGAATATCACCGAACTATAAGCGTACGAATATATATATACTATATACGAATGCATGCTACGAATATCCCCGGGAACTATAAGCGTACGAATATATATACTATATACGAATGCATGCTACGAATATCCCAGGGAACTATAAGCGTACGAATATATACTATATACGAATGCATGCTATGAATATCACCGAACTATAAGCGTACGAATATATATACTATATACGAATGCATGCTACGAAATCCTAGGGAACTATAAGCGTACGAATATATATATATACTATATAGGAATGCATGCTACGAATATCCCGGGAACTATAAGCGTACGAATATAATATACTATATACGAATGCATGGCTACGAATATCCCAGGGAACTATAAGCGTACGAATATATATACTATATATGAATGCATGCTACGAATATCCCAGGGAACTATAAGCGTACGAATATATTACTATATTCGAATGCATGCTACGAATATCACAGGGAACTATAAGCGTATGAATATATATACTATATACGAATGCATGCTACGAATATCACCGAACTATAAGCGTACGAATATATATACTATATACGAATGCATGCTACGAATATCACCGAACTATAAGCTTACGAATATATATACTATATACGAATGCATGCTACGAATATCACAGGGAACTATAAGCGTACGAATATATATACTATATACGAATGCATGCTACGAATATCCCAGGGAACAATAAGCGTACGAATATATATACTATACACGAATGCATGCTACGAATATCCCAGGGAACTATAAGCGTACGAATATATATACTATATACGAATGCATGCTACGAATATCCCCGGGAACTATAAGCGTACGAATATATATATACTATATACGAATGCATGCTACGAATATCCCCGGGAACTATAAGCGTACGAATATATATACTATATACGAATGCATGCTACGAATATCCCAGGGAACTATAAGCGTACGAATATGTATACTATATACGAATGCATGCTATGAATATCACCGAACTATAAGCGTACGAATATATATACTATATTCGAATGCATGCTACGAATATCCCCGGGAACTATAAGCGTACGAATATATATACTATATACGAATGCATGCTACGAATATCCCAGGGAACTATAAGCGTACGAATATATATACTATATACGAATGCATGCTATGAATATCACCGAACTATAAGCGTACGAATATATATACTATATACGAATGCATGCTACGAATATCCTAGGGAACTATAAGCGTACGAATATATATATATACTATATAGGAATGCATGCTACGAATATCCCCGGGAACTATAAGCGTACGAATATATATATACTATATACGAATGCATGCTACGAATATCACAGGGAACTATAAGCGTACGAATATATATACTATATACGAATGCATGCTACGAATACCACCGAACTATAAGCGTACGAATATATATACTATGTACGAATGCATGCTACGAATATCACCGAACTATAAGCCTACGAATATATATACTATATACGAATGCATGCTACGAATATCACAGGGAACTTAAGCGTACGAATATATATACTATATACGAATGCATGCTACGAATATCCCAGGGAACAATAAGCGTACGAATATATATACTATACACGAATGCATGGTACGAATATCCCAGGGAACTATAAGCGTACGAATATATATACTATATACGAATGCATGCTACGAATATCCCCGGGAACTATAAGCGTACGAATATATATATACTATATACGAATGCATGCTACGAATGTCCCCGGGAACTATAAGCGTACGAATATATATACTATATACGAATGCATGCTACGAATATCCCAGGGAACTATAAGCGTACGAATATATATACTATATACGAATGCATGCTATGAATATCACCGAACTATAAGCGTACGAATATATATACTATATACGAATGCATGCTACGAATATCCCAGGGAACTATAAGCGTACGAATATATATACTATATACGAATGCATGCTATGAATATCACCGAACTATAAGCGTACGAATATATATACTATATACGAATGCATGCTACGAATATCCTAGGGAACTATAAGCGTACGAATATATATATATACTATATAGGAATGCATGCTACGAATATCCACGGGAACTATAAGCGTACGAATATATATATACTATATACGAATGCATGCTACGAATATCCCCGGGAACTATAAGCGTACGAATATATATACTATATTCGAATGCATGCTACGAATATCCCAGGGAACTATAAGCGTACGAATATATATACTATATATGAATGCATGCTACGAATATCCCAGGGAACTATAAGCGTACGAATATATATACTATATACGAATGCATGCTATGAATATCACCGAACTATAAGCGTACGAATATATATACTATATACGAATGCATGCTACGAATATCATAGGGAACTATAAGCGTACGAATATATATACTATATACGAATGCATGCTACGAATATCACAGGGAACTATAAGCGTACGAATATATATACTATATACGAATGCATGCTACGAATATCCCAGGGAACTATAAGCGTACGAATATATATACTATATACGAATGCATGCTACGAATTATCCCCGGAAGCGTACAGATATATAAACTATATACGAATGCATGCTATGAATATCCCAGGGAACAATAAGCGTACGAATATATATACTATATACGAATGCATGCTACGAATATCCCAGGGAACTATAAGCTTACGAATATATATACTATATACGAATGCATGCTTGGCTAGCGGGACAATTTTATACTTATATATAGAAGCAATAAATAAATAAATTTGGTATCAAAAGATGCAAACATGTATTGGCTACACGATGGTTTACTTTTAATTGAAATTTAATAATTACCAGAACATTGTTTTACGTGTGAATATAAGTATATAATTTCCCCTCTAACCAAGTGCACACTTTCTTTTTCGTGCGAGTATATATTGGAAGGTAGATATACGGTGTCACAATACGCACACTTTAAAAGTAAGCCACAATGAACTCAGACTGTCTAAATAAAGCTGGCGTACGCATACGGGCGTATTATATCATTTGAACATCGTCTACACAAACACAGTCAAAATATCGTGTGCTGACCGTAGTAATACATATGTCAATACACCGGGCATGGGGAGGGGGTTGGTTGTGGCTAATTGTGGATAATGATACCATATTAGATATAGATTGGCTGTCCGATTAGCGCAGTGGTTAGCGTGCTCACTTCTCACACATGCAACCCGGGTTCGATCCTCGGACCAGGATGTATGTGAGATGGTACGGTGGTCGCCAGATCGGACAGGTGGGTTTTCTCCGGGTACTCCGGTTTCCTCCCACATGATTAATATAAGTTGTTAGAACTTGCTTCGCAATCGTTGTAAAATAAATAAAGTTTAAACTTGTTATTCAAACTATGTCGTCATCTTGATGACGTCATTTACAGGTGCTGTCCCGGACGCAGGCTGAGTTACAAGAGGCAGTGATT
This sequence comes from Archivesica marissinica, assembly GCA_014843695.1. Taxonomy (NCBI): domain Eukaryota; kingdom Metazoa; phylum Mollusca; class Bivalvia; order Venerida; family Vesicomyidae; genus Archivesica; species Archivesica marissinica. The sequence continues at coordinate 56,008,326 of CM026403.1, forward strand.
TTGTCTTGGACTACGGTTAAAACGTGAGATAATAGTATGTCTCAATGCATTTCACACGTGATTCTCAATGACATCGATAGTCGAGAAGAATCTCTAATATAAAACAGATATCACAAGAGAAATTAACGAACGCAGTATATAATTATAGATAGATCGACGTAAAATGTCTGGCTTATGTAGGCTTATTGAAAATCGAAGTGAAGTACTGAAGTACATTTACGAATATTATACGTATCTATAATTGTGTTTTATTGATTGGGTATACGTATTTATAATTGAGTTTTATTGATTGTGTATACGTATTTATAATTGAGCTTTATTGATTGTGTATACGTATTTATAATTGAGTTTTATTGATTGTGTATACGTATTTATAATTGAGCTTTATTGATTGTGTATACGTATTTATAATTGAGCTTTATTGATTGTGTATACGTATTTATAATTGAGTTTTATTGATTGTGTATACGCATTTATAATTGAGTTTTTTTATTGTGCATACGTATTTATAATCCAGCTTTATTGATTGTGCATACGTATTTATAATTGAGCTTTATTGATTGTGTATACGTATTTATAATCCAGTTTTATTGATTGTGTATACGTATTTATAATCCAGCTTTATTAATTGTGTATACGTATTTCTAATCCAGCTTTATTGATTGGGTATACGTATTTATAATTGAGTTTTATTGATTGTGCATACGTATTTATAATCCAGCTTTATTGATTGTGTATACGTATTTATAATCCAGCTTTATTGCTTGTGTATACGTATTTATAATCCAGCTTTATTGATTGTGTATACGTATTTATAATCCAGCTTTATTGATTGTGTATACGTATTTATAATTGTGTTTTATTGATTGGGTATACGTATTAATAATCCAGCTTTATTGATTGTGCATACGTATTTATAATTGAGTTTTATTGATTGTGTATACGTATTTATAATTGAGTTTTATTGATTGTGTATACGTATTTATAATAGAGTTTTAATGATTGTGTATACGTATTTATGTATACGTATTTATAATTGTGTTTTATTGATTGGGTATACGTATTTATAATCCTGCTTTATTGATTGTGCATACGTATTTATAATTGAGTTTTATTGATTGTGCATACGTATTTATAATCCAGCTGTATTGATGTAGTATACGTATTTATAATTGAGTGTTATTGATTGTGTATACGTATTTATAATTGAGTGTTATTGATTGGGTATACGAATTTACAATTGTGTTTTATTGATTGTGTATACGTATTTCAAAGTCGCGCGATAATTCCTGGTAATTCGTAATTCATTCCCGGTAAGGCGTTGACACAGATCCGTTAGTGCTGATGTCTCCTTGTGTTATGTTGCTAAGCACATGCAGCATCCCGCAATTGTTACCTATTGGGACACCATTCGACTCGACAGTTGGGATAATATTCGACAGTTGGGACACCATTCGACAGTTGTATTTAGAAAACACAGAATAATTGAAAATATTTTATTTCATTTGCACATGTATAGCTTAACATCAGTTATACAACGATGTTATTACGCATGCGCAATGACATTAAGCGTACAAATAAAATGGAACGATACTCCAAATTATATAAGAAACAATTACATATAAAAGCACACATGTTTCTATATTCCACGAACATGCGTATACTATTTACACAGAATACTGACACAATCCCTTACCGAAACGAAACACAAGGAGATGTTCATACATGTATAAAAGTGCAATGTATTCAAAATACCATCCCCTTCCGGAAACACCCTTTAATCGATGATGACATACGTCATAAGGGATTTTCAATGTTGCCAACGACGGTACTGGGCAACAGGACCTCTAAAGATTACCTCTGCCAAACTACACTACGTGGTAAATAATTACATATAGCATAATGTATCTATGTAAACTAGAGATTTGCTCTCGGAAAAGAAAAACCATCAATAAGAGTCATATTTATCTTGAAAATAAAGCTAACTAAAACATAAAATAAAGCTCACAAAAACATAAAATAAAGCTCACTAAAACATAAAATAAAGCTCACAAAAACATAAAATAAAGCTCACTAAAACATAAAATTAAGCTCACAAAAACATAAAATTAAGCTCACTAAGACATAAAATTAAGCTCACTAAAACATAAAATTAAGCTCACTAAAACATAAAATAAAGCTCATTAAAACATAAACTGCAGCAAAGAATTTTGAAAATCGCACGACAAATACAGAAATTATGAAACTATTATTATCTTATCTAGAACATTATCGAAGCCGCCATCTTGGATTAACCAAGTCGCATAACAATTAAATTATATTCAAATTACCAACACAAATATTTAATATAGCATTTTTAGTAGAAGCTACTTAGGTACCTACATATATATTATTTAATAAGTTTACTTATTTATGTGTCACTTGCATATGTTCATTATTATGGCCAACAGGAAGTCAATTTGTATTTAGTTATGACGTCATGACTCCCTACAACTATTAAAAATGACGGCCATTTGAACATATGTTCATTATTTTTGGCCAACAGGAAGTCAATTATTATTTAGTTATGACGTCATGACTCCCTACAACTATTAAAAATGACGGCCATTTGAACATATGTTCATTATTGTTGACCAACAGGAAGTCAATTTGTATTTAGTTATGACGTCATGACTCCCTACAACTATTAAAAATGACGGCCATTTGAACATATGTTCATTATTTTTGGCCAACAGGAAGTCAATTTGTATTTAGTTATGACGTCATGACTCCCTACAACTATTAAAAATGACGGCCATTTGAACATATGTTCATTATTGTTGGCCAACAGGAAGTCAATTGTTATTTAGTTATGACGTCATAACCCCTACAACTATTAAAAATGACGGCCATTTGAACATATGTTCATTATTTTGGCCAACAGGAAGTCAATTTTTATTTAGCTATGACGTCATGACTCCCGTACAACTATTAAAAATGACGGCCATTTGAACATATGTTCATTATTTTTGGCCAACAGGAAGTCAATTTTTATTTAGTTATGACGTCACGACTCCCGTACAACTATTAAAAATGACGGCCTTTTGAACAGCATTCAAATTATTATTTATATAACTACTTTATTTGAAGTGCGATTTTCATAATAATGTGTTTCTCTATTATACTCACAGTTTCTATTACAGGCAGATGGCGCTTACTTGGGCAGAGTTTAACGAAATGCGTCCTTTAAGACCCATTTCAATTGAAAGGGTGTGATTAATTAATCTCTGGTACGAGATTGTATTGTATTTTAACAACCCTGAATACAATTAACAAACCCTCAACTCAACTTTGCTTGTATTCAGTGTAATACAGTCGTCTCATAATGTCTTATATGTACACACGTGTAATAACACCTGGAAGGATTCTGATTAGTTGAGAGAATAGTCCTTATGATTTGTAAATTAAACGTTCAAGTATGAATATTTCTATTTGAATTGGTTAATGGTAAAACAAGCTACTATTAGAACGAAGAATTGGCGCAATTATGACGCTGTTTAAAAAACTTAAATATAACGTTGCTTTGAGTAGTGACGTCATTACAACTTGCGCTGCCTGCTAATTGGCGCCAACATTAAAGTAGCAGCGTTATTTTGTGCACAAATATTATTAAACCCCAATATGGTAATGTGATAAAAAAGGATCTTACACTCGTGGTGATTTCATATCATATTTTATGACACTCCTTGTGGAATAGTATGAATTCACCACTCATACAAGATCCTAAATATATATATAGATAGAGAATATTAGGTTACTGTCTTGTAAATTTTAATTTATTTGGCGAGTCGGAGAAAAAATACAAGGCGAGGCTCTGCTGAGCCTTGTATTTTTTCGGAGACGAACCTAATAAATTAAAATGTATGACAGTAACATAATATTCTATTTATCCTACATTCTGAGTGTGCACCCGACACAAAAACAAACAAACTAGCCATGACAGCTTACAAACTCGCTACGCACTTGGTAATATGTTGCGCATTGATATTTCTATTTATAGATAAATGATAAATGACATTTCTCTGACAACAGTAATTTCCAGAGGGGTCTCATCGAGTGCTGTTAATTCATCCCAAACAACCTGAAAGTTTGCCTGTACACGACTTTCTTCTTGGGACATTTTCCAAACTCAGCAGACAACACAATGTGACGACAGACGCTTTGTTTATTTACAAACCGTAATCTGGGTCATAAAAGTAGTCCGTCACGAAAGCAACATTTATTAGGCAGGCCGTTTTTGTACGTTATTTCGCATGATGGTAGGATACATATATATATATATATATATATATATATATGGTAATACCACGAGTGTAAAGTCCTACATTGTCACTGTATATTATTAATAAATCCAAACATTGAGAAGCCCTAAGGTAACTTCTATGCATGTTGACCGTATGTCATCACGATGTAAATTTACTATAACAACAACAACGATATGTGAAATTTAACATATAGGATAAACTATATCATACAATATAATGTTACATGTTCGAATACAAATAATAGATAGATGCACTAATATATACATGCATGCAACAATGAACATACACGTCTATGTAATTTGGTTTGTTTACAGGGCTTAGGAGAATACGAGTATAACGTTCCTGGCCGACAAACGAAATAACAATATTCGGTTATAAAAGCTCATCAGAGCTTATGTTATTTGTCATAAAAAAACAATTGCAGATTCAAAATAAAATTTATCATATCTTATCTTATAACAATATCAGCTTAGAAACATTGTTTTTCACTTTTTTTTTGTTTATGGATTTTCATCGATTTTATTTTAGCATAGTAGCCTCAATTGAATAATTTCACGAATGGGTGAGTTTTACATTGACACCGGCACACCCAGATTTGGGATCCCATAAATGTAGATTTTCATATCGTATTTCGCTGTTAGTCTTGCCGTGTGTTAAGAAATTCAACACATTTAAACGGTGACATCACTTCCATATTTATTACAGCGACTTGTACAGATGCTGTGCCCATAGTCCAACCGTATGCGCAGCTTCTGGTCTTATTCTAAGAATCGTGAGCCACGCGAACGGTATGTATTTGAAGCCGTATGTACCCTGCATAGCCCGTAGCAATAACGATTTATGAACGGCTAGGCTATCCAATTTAAATACTGGAAACTACATGGAAGCGTAAGATTTAGCATGTAAAATGCAACGCATACACAACTAATAAATTACCCTAAATCGAAATGGATGTACATGTACTGGATTATTAACCCTTTCCCTCATACAAGCACATCTTGACGCCATTACCAATACGACATACATTGACAATGTAGTAGCCAAACCAATGCTCATAATAAATGGCAGTATCTCATGTAGTTCCAGTAATATCTATGCAGGTGGGATAGATATGGGCACTACTTATCCACTGCATGATATCGAAATGGCTGTCGTTTGTATGGAGATATACTAATATATTAACCTAAATCTCTATGAAGGAAACGGTTAATAAATAAAAGCGAAGGATAAAAAAATACAAAATCACTGTAAAAATACCGCTGAATATACAAACGAGACTAGTAAACTAGTAACGAACAAGTAAACTACACTAAAATGTATACTACTAAACCAGGGTTCCCGCTGTCGGCCGCCAATAGCGCCAATACAAAAAAATGGAGGTTTTTTTGGCACATGTTTTGTCAAATACATGGCTTCAAATATTTATGTGTGAACTATATGGCTCTTAGTTGGCTCCAAGTGTTTTTTAATTGGCTCCAGTGTTTTTCAATTGGCGCAGAAAAACATTCAGACAGAGTGAACCCTGCTAAACATCTAAAGAGAAGTAAAACTATTAACACATATTGTTGGACGATAGTGAATGAATGTGCGCCATCACAACTACCACGACCAATACATCAACATATATAATGTCACAATGTAGCAATAGCGCTCGAAGAGATGCCAACCACCGTGCTGGTATTTGACACAATCTTCGAGCCGGATAACTCAAAAAGGTGATGGAGTTAGATGAAACGTCGTGGATATATGTGTGTTGGCATAAGAGGAGGTTGTTCGATTTTGGGAGCTATCGGTCATGTCTGTGTTCATGGCTGTCCGCTAAATGTCCACTCTGATTTATTTATATCGTAATACATACAAATACAGACAGACGGACACAGTCAAAGCTAATAACCCCGTTCCTAATGCAGCAGTTAACAACACTATCAAATGTAGCTTTCACATTTGAGCCTATCACAAATAAACATATTTGGCAAAGAAACACATAACATGTGAAGTAGTAAGGATACACTGTGGTAACAGACGCAATGTTAACTCCACGAATTCTACCAAGCTTCATATCACAAATGTGATGTGAAAGGTATGAAATCAAAACACGCCAAGGTCGTCACCCACAGCATGTCCTATTTTAAATTTTAATTTCAAAATACTTATAGTAGATTTTAGAGAAGATTTTCTACAAAAAATGGCATTTTAAGAAATAGGGGTCAAATTACTTAGCAGGGAAGTGTTAAAATTAACAATCATCTTCTGGTAAACAATTATACAGAAGGAGGTTTAAAAATGATAAATATATTCATGTCCATAATGGCATTACAACTGGCGTGGGTAACAAGAATTTTAGGAGATGGAAGTTGAATAGGCCTAGCTACCAAAATACTAACAATTTATACCATTGTGGAAAACATTATATTTAAAAACTATCAAAAGAAACAAATAGCATGTTTCGGAAAGACACATTTGGTGCATTTGCTGATTTCATTGAAATATGCAGGTGTCCCTCCCATATGTATTTGACCTCTTAAAAGTTGATGGTAGCTTTTTACAAATTAATGAATTGAGCGAAAGGCACAATATGGAAACAAATGATCTACACTTGTAAGATGCTATAAATGCTGTACGACAAGTGGTAAACATGTACGTCAGTTCGGACAAAATTATAATACCGCCCAGACCAACCTTTATGTAAAGCATATTATTAAATATAAGAAAGGGTTATCAGTAATGTACAATATCCTGAATCGTGGTACTGCTAAACCAACTAGTCAAACTAAATGGCTAGAGAAGCTTAGTATAGCATTCAATATACAGGAGCGGAAACAATGTTACACTTTCAGCATAACAACGGATTCTAAATTACAGTGGTTGCACATAATTCTAAGAATGAACGAGTTATTATATAAAATAAACGAAAAGGAAATTGCACTATGCACTTGCAAAACTGAAAACGAAACAATATAACACTTATTCTGGGGTTGCAGTATAACTATGAAACTGATATCTGATCTGTTAACCAAAGGTTAGAACCCCGCTTATTGTTTTCACTTTTTAACTTATGGCAAAATGACAGCCTGGGGAAACTTGATTTCCGATTATAGCGCCATCTACTTACAGAGAGATTTGAAGAACTACAACTCTTCTCTTAGTATTAATAGTCTCGGTGTTAAAATATATTTCTTTGACTGACTAAGCAAAATATATCGACGCCTGTTCCCAGGTTATGCTTCCCCCACTGTAACATATATATGGCACTTTTCGTTATTGCTCTATTCCATAAGACAATTCTATCAAACGAAAGAAAACACAATAAAATTAAAACACAAACGTAGCCACAAAACATGCACAACTTGACATTGTATAGGTACAAGAACAGGATATTCTGTGTGCCATCATTTGTTGGTGTATGAATAATGAACTGTGTATGTCATACATTGTAGTTAATTATGTATGAATTTAACATGTACATATTCGAACTGGTGTGTACTACAGTACATACATCTCCGGTTATAATTCACATTTCCAAAACTTTACAAAATAAGAGGGCACGAAGGTCATGAATCGCTCACCCGAGTTGAAAAGCTGAAAGGGCTGCGTAATCATACTTTTCTTGATAGAGGTAACCATTACACATGTTTTACTGTACATTGCTAACTATCAACATTTTTGGAATTTTGGTGTCTGAGTAGAATAAAGAGTTGTACTATATTAGTCTATGTAAACTGTGTGTCCATACAGTGGGGTCAACTTATTCACGGTCACAAGTTGAGCAAAATGAGTAGTTGTCCACTAGGTAATGCTACATGAACTATATCTAAGATATGGCATGGAGGTTATAAAGCTTTCTCCAAAGTCAAAACTCAGTCTCAAGCTTCTCATTGGTTCAGCTGACAGTAAGCTCAGAATCAACCCATCAAATCACTTGAGCTTGGGTTTGTGATCTGAGAAAAGTGTTATAGTCTCTGGCACTGGTCATTGTGGATTCGGAGAAGCCGATTGATAAAGGGTGTTCTAAATAAGACTATGGAAACTTTGTGACCTCTACCATGTGGTCAATTATGACTCCATGGTCACCATTTGTGCAACGGTACATTGCAGGTTCTGAGAAGCCGATTGATAAAGGGTGTACTAAATAAGACTATGGAAACTTTGTGACCTCTACCGTGTGGTCAATTATGACTCCATGGTCACCATTTGTGCAACGGTACATTGCAGGTTCTGAGAAGATGATATTTAACGATATGTAAACTAATGTAAATTATGTGGCCCTATAGTGGGGGTCAAATATGACCTCTGGGTTACAATTTGAGCAACTATAGTAGAGATCCAAATGCTACATGCTAAATATCAACATATGTACATTGTGGTTTAAGAGGAGATTTGCTTTAATGAGTTATTATATAATTATAACTGATTTGTAGCAAATATCTTCCCCACCCGCTGGCAACCCCGCTAGAGCCATTACGAGTATTCCCTTAGACAAGGCATTTAAATTCCACATTGCCTCTTCACTCTCCCTCCTGGCGATGGATTCCATCAGGAATGAGGTCTCGAGAGTATGTGTGTGTGTTTTACGTTTATTTATCGTCGCTACCAGTTGCCCATATGAGCGACGCCTCCTGAAGAGATTAGTCATTTTAGATTTTTGGAGGATAGTGCAATGATACAGACAGAGACTCATTCCAGAGTCTCCTCTGGTTCTTTTACGGTGTAAAGCACCGACACTAGACCTGACGGTTTAACGTCCCACGTGAAAGACTGTTAATTTCATTATGATTAGACGGAGGATCGAACCTGCGATCCCTGGATTATCAGTCCAGCGTGTTACCACTGGACTACAGATCCATCTGAGGTTTCGAGAGTGATTACTGAAATGTAGCACATACCTTGCCACTGGCGATCATGATTTTTGACGAATCGATACGGCTTCAACACACTCTAGAGAATATGTTCATTATTTTTGGCCAACAATAAGTCAATTTGTATTTAGTTATGACGTCATGACTCCCTACAACTATTAAAAATGACGGCCATTTGAACATATGTTCATTATTTTTGGCCAACAGGAAGTCAATTTGTATTTAGTTATGACGTCATGACTCCCTACAACTATTAAAAATGACGGCCATTTGAACATATGTTCATTATTTTTGGCCAACAGGAAGTCAAGTTGTATTTAGTTATGATTTTTGACGAATCGATATACGGCTTCAGCACACTCTAGAGATTATCCTATAACAATGCTGAACATAAACTATCACCATGCATGATTTAAGCAGTGGTTCGGGAGGAGATGTCGATTGAAGGGAAATGTTGACGCTGCACGACATACGACTCCGGACAAAAGGTGATCACAAAATCTTGGGAGGAGTAAATGTATCACATGCGGCACTGGGCTACGAAACAACAATATGTCACACGCTTAACATAGAACGTTTGGGTATATGCCAGAGATAGCCTGTGTCATAAAAGGGACATCAGAAATGACATAAATGGGTGTTATTAATAAGTACTGACATGGAAATATGGCTCTCGAATATAATATATATACTTAGATGAAGATTAACAATAATGATTAAAGTATGTGTTGTTCTTTTCAATGCGAGCATATTCACTGTCCATAAATGTTATCAACATTCGGAATTATCAATAAAATATTAAAATCAGCTCTGAAGAAACCAGGACACATAACTCTAAAATTAGTCACATAGAGTAGACGGGCGATAACCTATTCCGTTTCTTGTCCTTAATGCTGGAATAATATTTATGGACAGTATATAATAACATTCAAACAGAGCTCTTATATACAGTCAAAACTGTCTTAAGCAGCCAGCCAAGGGAATCACAGAAAAGTGGCAGCTTAGCACAGGTGGCTGCTTAATAGAGGTGGAATATATACCAAAACAATATATTGGGTATCTGGAAACTGGCTGCTTAATACAGGTTGTTGCTTAATGGAGGTGAGCACTAACATATGCTTGTGTTTTTTTGGTTGTTTTGTTTGGGGTGGGTTGATGCATGTACATAATTATATAATAAATTCTATATACAGTTCATTTATAAACATGATAATGAGAGACATCGGTCAGCTACTGCCCCTGAATACTCCCTAAAAGTAGATCCTATTAAGTGTTTTCCTCTGTTTTTATCGTTGTTTCCTTTGCACAACATGCTAACAATTTTATATCACTATTACCTCTTATGATTATTAAGGTACTATATCTCGACAGATCTCCTACATGATATGCAATGGCTACTTATTTATAGAAATGTGATCACTTAATTAACACGTTTTTGTAAACTAATATGATCACTTAATTAACACTAATTAACACTAATTAAAATCACATTTATCATACCGCAACATCTGGTTAGGGAACAACAGTAAAAACAAAGGATTCTAACTGAAAGGACCTATTCACATATTGGAATAAATCAGACTTTATCTGCCAAGGGAGGTAATAGAAAATTACAGATGTCTCTCATTATATACGCGTGAAGTAACTATAGTCTATCTACATTCCGTACTATCCGACTCCAAGAACTTCATTAATTAAAGTTGATACAATGGAACACGAAATAATGAGATTTAATACCCATGCATATTCCTAAAAATAGATACATGTGTGTATTTTTTATTTGGTATCCTCTGTTTTTATCGCTGATTCCTTTGCACAACATTGCTAGCCATATTCTTCCGTTTTCTCATCTTACATTTATTAAATCTTGATAAATATTGTACAGTATATACAATGGCTACGCTCCTGCAAACATATCAATTACGCTAACACGAGTTCGATAAAATCACAGTTATCATCCCGCAACATCTGGTGAGGGAACAACAATAAAAGCAAAGGATTCCAACTAAAGGGACCACTAAACATTTCGGGATAAATCGGACTTTATCTGTAAGAGAGATACTAGAAAAACAAACGATATCGCTAATTGATAAATGAGCTATAGTTGCTAAGCAGATTGGTGCGTGTGTCGTTGTATCAACTTTAGACAATAAGGGCAGTTTCTTGGTCAGTATGCACACACTAATTATGTCCCCCTCTTGGAGAATACATAACTTGTAGGGGGCATCCCATTAAGAATAACTAAAATATATTCTATTCCTGAGTTCTCTCTACCAGCAATATATTTGGCGAAACACATTCCAACCATTACACTGATTTTGTGACATCTGAGTGATTATTCGTTGTTATTATATATAATTGCTAATTCGGCAATTTCATTGATTGAAACACGATCGAGCGGATGTACGTAGCTTTTGACTATTCGACCTACTTTCCACGATTTCGTTTCATTCCATTCAGTATTTACTGTCAATTATTCCGCGAGGGTTTTTGGCAACGTAGAATTTGGTTGCGATTGCGCATGCGTGCGCATTTGTCTACAAACAACAATGGCTGATAGATTTGTCAATTTACTTTGACACAAAGTCTTATCACGCTGTAATCACATTTAAGTACCTGCTCAGCTTTTGAAATATACATTTGTACTTGATTCGAAGCAATATCTGCCGCACTCACCGTACAAGTCATTGTGAAGTGGTGGTAATTGATCAAATCATTTGAATGCCACTAAATTATATGTCTGTATCCTTTACTTGTCTGCAGATCAATTCAACAGTTTCTAACATTTTTTTCAGCTTTTTTTCAGCTGATCATTGAAGATTCATCTATAAATAGAACGTTGCTGTAGAAAAGCCTTTATCGAACATATCTTTCATCTTCAGAATCAATTAACCACTGCATAAACTTCCATCCCTAAACCCACTCCACCTATGCAACGTGTGCCCCCTCCCGTCGTACTGTGTAACAGCTATTCAAGTACTACACGTCATTGCAACATGCTTGCTCTGCGCACGCATATCTATAGCAAGTGTTTTCAGAACAAACGTCTTCCCACTGCAATCTTGGTCGGTTAATAAAATACTATGGCCATTCATTGCCGCAGAGTGAAATTTACTTTGATCTAAACTACACATTTCAGAATGGTAAAAATAAACGAACTAAATAATAGCAGGTGTTATCAGCCGCGGTTTGATGTACGTTTGATATTTTGTCTGATTTCTTTGTGTAAATTTTCAGTTTCGTCCATCTTGATCCGCTACAAGTAGTCTAGTGGTAACACGCTGGACTGGTAATCCAGGGATCGCAATTTCGATCCCCAGTCTGACCCCCGTCTGACCCTAATACAATTAACAGTCTTTCAGATGAGACATTAAACAGATGTTTCGTGTCGGTGCTTTACACCGTGCACGTAAAAGAACCAGAGGAGACTCTGGAATGGGTCTCTGTCTGTATCATTGCACTATCCTCCAAACTCTAAAATGACTAATCTCTTCAGGAGGCGTCGCTCATATGGGCAACCGGTAGCGACGGTAAATAACGTAAAACACACACATACACACACACACACAGGCCTTCTTTTGGTGTGTACGATGATTTGTTTAGTTTGTCTATTCGCTATCTTGTAGCTTGCACATGTTTCACCTCCTATTGGCTTTGAATAAAATGTGTGTATGTCTGTCTATATTAAATACTATCATTTTCGAAACAAAATGGCTTCTTTGGAAATTTCGAAATGAACATAAATGCTGGCAAAAGATCCCGTCAGCGATCCCATTTGTAAAAATAACAATCAATGTCATCAATGAGCATTGTGCAGTTACGAAAATAAACACGTATTAACATCTATAAAAGCATATGCGCAGATGAGAGGCAATCGATGTCTGTGAATATGAATGTAGTTTATGTATAATGTATGCCAATAATAAGACATGAATTACACTAAACTTAATACTTATATGTTCCATATGTAAGTCACTAAGATTAGTTTTCATTTCGTTTCAAGAAGTTAGTTTATACAAATTTATTTTAGCTTGATTTAGAAGCTAGTGCCTACAACCTATATTAATCACCCTCGATACATCATTCTTGATGGAATCCATCGCCACGAGGTGGAGAGAAGAGGCACTAAGGGCACAATGGTAATGGCTACAGTTGGGCACGAACTCCGAGCTTATCGCACCTGAAGCGAACACGCTACCGTGTAATATTATATAATGTTTAATGTAAGGTTAGTAGGGGGTGTTTCCTCGATACCTACGTACCTATTACGGGGAGAATAAGAGGGGTACTCATAACTGAGGCCTACAAATAAGTGGGACAGTTATTTTATATTTTAGAGATCAGTAGGCCTGGTCTGATAAATGTACTACACGTATATATCAACGGAACTAAGTTTTCCTCAAGTAAAAATGTCAATGTTGCGTCCGTCTCCATGTAAATTGCATTAAATCATTATTTTGCTCTCTCCATATATTTTTAGTAAGATCTGTTATATTTTTTAATTTTTGATTTTTTGAATTGTCATTTTGAATTATATCTATATAGTTTGTCATTTTGAATTATATCTATATAGTTTGTCATCTTGAATTATATCTATATAGTTTGTCATTTTAACTTCCAGTACTTATCCTTACACCTTGTGATTTATTGGGTACCAAATGACACAAAGCCACGCGGTCAATTCGTTGTTGATCTGCGACTGTAGAACATCCAGGTCCTGTTCTGGCTCCTATTTTTTGTAGCCAATTATTTTTAGCCAAATCTCTGCTTCCTTTAGCCAATTCTGGGGCGCGCCATTTCACCCAAACAGAGTTTTTGTAGTATATTTATTATAATATATTTGAATGTGTCATGCAAAATATATTTGAATGTGTCATGCAATTGTACTACTTAAATGATGTATAAACTAGAACTTAGGTAAGAGTTACATTTGCACATTTGCGGTGATACATTACTTGACAAGTTGTGGCATTTTAAAATGCATTCCCAGGGTTAGACAGTTAGCCTAGTGTTGCATGTCAACTGTGCACATTTTATTACATCACATAAGACCTTTGACCGTTTGGGTTATTGGTGTAGACAAGATTTATTTGATTGACAGGTTACTGCTTTAAAGCTTTGATGAGTTGGCGGCATGCCAACAATGACTTGTAATCGAGATCAATTAACACCTGTCACTTATATCGCCAATACCATTGCTCTATGCCCAAATAAACATCCTGTTTTTATTGGATTACTCCGATTAGCTGTCAGGTTTAAAATTGGAATATTAAATATAATATAATCTTGGCTTCGGATATCTTCCGGTTTAAATACATGTACCATCAGTAGTTAATAGAAAATATAGTATTGAATTTCTTTGATTTGCACTTGATTTATAATAGCATCTGTTCATTATAATTGTCAGTCGGGCATGGTGCATGTTTTGTAAACAATCTTGCATGATTCTAAGACTGGCTATCTATTTTTATATACACTGCATACATGTAAGCACTGAAAGAATTGGTAAACCAATCCGATAAACTTAGTCACGAGAACGTTATCTTGACCCGAGTAATTTTCCGTAAATAGCAATAGGATTTTTACATTGGAATAGTTAAAAAAAATTCTGGAAAATTCAATAGTCCTGACGGAACACCTGACTTTGAGACTTAGATTCCCTCCCCAATTGTTGGTGTCCCCGGGATCGCGTTACTGTCGAACCCTGCATTCCTGATTAAAATGCTCATAATAACACAACGATATATACTAAGCATTCATAGTGTGTCCCGTGTTTGCACACTAATCAATCATGTCTCATTAAATAAACAAACAACAAGCTTGCATGATTCTCCAGCTAGTTATCGATTTTTTTAATTGTACTCCATAGAATATTGCTATTTAAGCGTGAAAAGCAGCAGTCCGAGATATTAGTCACGCGCGACACGATTTTACCTTGACTTGAGTAATTTTCCACAAATTGGGGAATATCCAAGTTTCGAATATTTTACAGATTGTTGTCGTTTGTATCATTTTAGCCAAACTGAGTTTTTATTAGCCAATTATGCCATATTTTAGTCAACTATTCTGGTGAGCTCTGACATCATTTTAGGTCTATATCATTTGTAGATCCGTTCATACCATGTCTTGGTATGGGATTATTTCTATTGAGATCACGTTCTAATCCAACTAGTATATTGCGATGTTCAACAGAAATGTCGATATTACACCTCAACAAGGTTTCGATGCTATATAGATGCTTTTTCCTGATGAATAGTTTAAGTACTGTATCTCCTTCTCTCATGAACGGATTATCCTGATATATAATCTCTTTTACGATTTCATCTAAGCCACGTTTGCATGCAGCATACAAAGCAATATCTCCTTTTGAATTCTCCAAATGTATGTTGTGCCTATACTTACAGAGTTTCATTGCGATTGGCAAATATTGGCTGTCCGGCGTAGCGATGTTTTGTATTGCAATAAGTAACGGTGTGTTACATTCATTATCAGGAATCGACTGCACTTCGTCTTCAACAGCAAGTTGTAGTAACTGAGGAACAATTCTATAACGTTTTGCGGAAATGGCTAACATGAATGGCGTTCTTCCATATGCATCACGGACGTTTGCGTCAATTCCATGATCGATAAGGAAGTCCACAATGTCGCTATGCCCCATATGAGCAGCTATATGAAACAATGTTGCTTCTTTCATGGCGGTACGCTTTGGAATTACAGACGTGCATGGAATGCATGCCTGAGACAAATCCAATGTT
Organism: Archivesica marissinica; assembly: GCA_014843695.1. Classification (NCBI taxonomy): domain Eukaryota; kingdom Metazoa; phylum Mollusca; class Bivalvia; order Venerida; family Vesicomyidae; genus Archivesica; species Archivesica marissinica. Next base: position 56,024,241 of record CM026403.1, read on the forward strand.
AGCAATGCACAAACCGTGTCGAAATATCCATGGATAGCAGCAACATGGACAGGACATTGTCCATGTTCGTTCTTTTCCCTTAGACTGTATCCCCTCTCCAGCAACAGTAACGCTAGCTGTGTGCAACCAGTTGCACATACTGCATGTAGCACAGCAGTTTTATCCAAACATGTGCTGTTGTCCACAAGGAAATGGAACATTTTGTTATTTTGTTCAGCTGCGGCGATTGCTATCATACTTATATCAATTGCTGCTCCTTTGTTAAGCAAATAATTAACACGTGTGCATTTCCCAAGCTTTGTTGCGATTAACATGGCAATATTAAGTTCATTCTTTAGTAAAGCACCGTCCATGGCAGCAAAGCCTTTCTCTATCAATGGACATAGACGTGGCTGTGCATTAATCCAAAGCATGTAGGATGGTAGACGGATTTCGCTCCTGACTGTTTCTAAAAATTTAAATTCAGCGAATTCACTTTTGAGTGTTCGTATCGGTGTTTGTATTATTTTATTAAGCATATTTTCTTCACGCATAACATCAAAAAACATTTTGCAAAAGTCTTCATTCTCGAAAAGTTTAGACTTTAACAGAGAAACATTCATCAAGTTTGTGTCTGAATCACTTGACTTAGAGATTAACAACGTTCCTATTCGTATGATGAGCTGTATGTATCGTGATCGTGCAAGATTCAGTTGTATCCTATTCATAGGTGTATCTGTAAATGTGCTTGCTTTCGGTCTAATTGATCCATGTTCACTAACCTCTGATCCACTTCCATTCGAAATAGCTTCTGCTTCTGCAATGATGTCATGCGAACTTGTCTCAGTGACTGAAGTACGTTGTTTGTCATCTCGATGTTTTTTTTCAATGAGGGATTGTTCAGAGTATGTGTCGCTTGATATATAATTTTCGATGAAACTTGCGTCACAATATTGCATAGCGGCTGTGGCGTTCTTTTCAAAGCTTACTAATCCCACTGCATCTTGAACAACACGGTGACTGAAGGAAAATATTTCGCTTTCACTATGGAAATGTATGAAACCGCCTCTGTGTCTCTGTAGAACACCGCGGATCTTTCTGATATGGTCTATTGGTCTATATTGCAAGCTTTTTATCGGATTAATTATGTTGTCAAACTTGATATCAACGGGACGTTCAAGATCAATAGACGTCAGTGATTTCGAAGTTTGAGCCCATAGAACGAAAAAAGCCACAAATGTATCATCATCATTAAGGAGATTTGAAACATATGTTTTAACTCCTGTCATTGGACTCTTAAAGAATTCAACACCTTCTTTGTACAATGTCGCATTTCCTGAAAATAATCTTGCACATTCTGGGAATCCGATAGTAGAAGATGAAACTGTACTATCTAATGCGAGCTTTACAATGTTCTCTACTAATTGTTCATGGTCAGTTTTATTTGTATCAACCTTGCGAGAGGCTCTTGAAAAATGATTATCCAATATCTTTTTCTTATCATCTTCAGTTAGATATTTTGAAGAGAGAGTTACAATATTTTCCTCAACAAAAAAACATTCTACAATCATTTTCTCTAATGCGTCGTTGAGAATATAACTTCGCGATGTGATAATTACATATAGATCTTTGCTTTTAACCGCAGCTTCAATGGATTGAATGTGTTTTTTCCATTTTCTAAATTCCTCTTTATCAAACACACCGGAACCAAACATGTCATCAATTAAAACTCCGTCTACTGTGTCAAGGCTCACCTTGCCCCAATGAGAGGATGTATTTAGTTGCATGTACTTGCCGCTTGGTACAACTTCCAGAAGCAGTTTCTTGGCAATTGTTGTTTTACCTTCTCCTGGAGCTCCATCCAATATAATTATGTTGTTTCTTTTAAGGTTATCCATGGCTTGGGTGAACTGCTTCGTCTTCACAAAGTAGTCGTTTGACAAGACATCTTTCACGGTTTCTTTGCAACGGGCTGTAATAAAGTAAGTTGGCAACGTTTCAATCAGGATTATCTTATTTATTAGTTTATACAAATTTGTTTTTAGCTCGATTGCGAAACAGGTTCTTACAACTTATATTAATCACTCCCGAGACCTCATTCCTGATGGAATCAATCGCCACGAGGGAGAAAGAAGAGGCAACGGCTCCAGCGGGGCTCGAACTCCGGACCTATCGCACATGAAGCGAACGCGCATCCACTCCGCTATCACGACTTCCACGATCTTATTTATTCAATACATTACACAGTTATTTGAGCTGTATTACGTTTCTGATAATATCAACGCTTGTGGAAACTGAGGTATTTTCCGTGTAATTATTGATTATCATTAATCCTATGCATAGTCATATTAACACGTGACTTAATAAATGACGTGTGCGGCTGGTTTGAAGTTTTTATCCCAGATGTAAGTGCTATGCATCGTCATTGCTACACTTTGACCATTAACATAATAATTAAAATCCTTCACCTCGCAATACAAATATAAGGCTACGGGAGCATTCGCGTATTTCCGGAAATGATCGTGTATAACCGTGCCTATTCGGGATGATTTCTGTAATAATTCCGCTTCTATTATTAGGCTAATATAGCGATCATATCTTGCGGAGATGAGTTGTCTTTCTTCAAATTAACACCAACAAAAATGTAGATGGCACTATGATCGGATATTAGGTGTCCATAGGCTGTCGTTTTGCCAGAAGTTGAAGAGTGAACAATCGAAAGACTGGAACACTAGCTACAGAGTCGGTACAGAAACGTTGTTTGGATACGTTCATGTATCGTCGCCCACTGGCTAATCGGAGCAACCCATCCAGTAGGATATTAGTCATTTTATTTATAGGAGGATATTGCAAGATACAGAAGACTCTCCAATTAACCAGTCGCCAATTGCCATATCGCTCATCCCCTAAGAGCACGTGTCCCAGTAACGAGAAACCTCCAACACACAAGATCAATGTGAGTCTGTGATATATAGAACTCTGTGGATTGAACAAGGAACATAGAATAGTAAAATATGTCCAGATTGAACATATTAAATTCCTCGTCTGATGGCAGTAAATAATGATGATGACTGGTGATGTATACAGTGCATTTTATTTTGTGGCATAACTGGTGGGAATACCTGTCGTTATTAGTATAAAACGTCCACGCATCTATCCATCCCTTTTGGTGCACATATCCATTCTCTGATGTACACATTTTCTCGTATTCGTTTTTTAAATGCAAGTTACATGTACAACATTGCACATTGTACCCCCACCCCCACCTCGGAAATCAACTGACATACGCAATCAACTTATGGGAATTAATATATTATGATCAATCATGGCGTTACTACATCATACATCTATTGTATATATACATATAGAAGTGTAATTTCCATATAGCATCCTCAGGTATATGTCACTGTCAATGTTCATGACCGGGACGTATGTGAGATGGCACGGTGGTCGCCAGATCGGACATGTGGGTTTTCTCCGAGATGTTGCTGTATGATGCAACTAGATGTTGCTGTATGATGCAACTAGATGTTGCTGTATGATGCAACTAGATGTTGCTGTGTGATGCAACTAGATGTTGCTGTATGATGCAACTAGATGTTGCTGTATGATGCAACTAGATGTTGCTGTATGATGCAACTAGATGTTGCTGTATGATGCAACTGGATGTTGATGTATGATGCAACTAGATGTTGCTGTATGATGCAACTAGATGTTGCTGTATGATGCAACTAGATGTTGCTGTATGATGCAACTAGATGTTGCTGTATGATGCAACTAGATGTTGCTGTATGATGCAACATTAATGTAAATGTGATCCTGTTAATTAATTGATAGAAGATAGTTATAGTAAAGCATTCAGTGGATATACTGTCGCAATATAATAAATAAAAAACCGGTAATCGCTAGATCGGACAGGTGTGTTTTCTTCGGGCACTCCGGTTTCCTCCACACGAATGACCACATATAGGCTTTCATCCGTGCCAACGAGAATGATTAATATAAGTTGTTAAAACTTGCTTCGCAATCGTTGTGAATTAAATAAAGTTTAAAAACAAAATGATCATTTACAACACAATATTTATTGGGAATGATAGCATTGTGAAACTATTGATGTAATTGTTTTTCTATATAATTGGGCTGTTGGTTGCTATAGTAATTGAATAACATGTAATGAAATCCAGGATACAACCGAGCAGTATGTGACTGACAGTGCAGAACAACGGTGAGTGTAACTGGGCACAACAGTATATTCTTTTTAAATTCAAAATTGTTTGTACAAAATGAGTGTTCGGACCAGACATGCAAAATGCGTCTTGACAAACGGAGTTGATATGTACACCCTGACAAAGCGAAATAATACATACTTAAAGAATAAAATCAATATGACTCACAGACCGAGACCAATTATAGCACATATTACCCCAATAAGAGGGAGTTTGAAGTATCGCATTACAATTAATGAACGTACTAGTTGAGTAAAATAAACTTACCTGTGGCTGCCTCTGAAATATACAGAACAAGAGATGTAATTATTCGTGTTTGCTGAGATATATAGTTTATATGTAGGGCGCCATAAAAGTAAATACCTATGTTTTAGGAGAGAGAGAGTGAGTGACTGAGTGAGTGACTGAGTGAGTGAGTACGTAAGTAAGTGAGTGGATGAGTGAGTGAGTTGAGTGAGTGAGTAGAGAGAGATGAGAGAGATTTGTCCTGATACAATAATAGTTACATATGACACAGTCAATGGTTTTATAAGAGAGAGAGAGAGAGAGGGGAGAGAGAGGGATAATGAGAGAGTAGGAGGGATGAGACGAGAGAGATGACAGAGGGAGAGAAGAGAGATAGAGATAGAGAGAGGAGAGAGACGAGAAAGAGAGATGCGAGAGAGACGGGAGAGATACCAGAGAGAGAGACGAGAGAGAGAGACGAGAGAGAGACGAGAGAGAGAGAGAGACGAGAGAGACACGAGAGAGACGAGAGAGTGGGAGATGTGTCTTGATACAATAATAGTATCATATGACACAGTCAATCGTTTTAGGAGAGAGAGAGGGGGAGGGAGAGAGATGAGAGATACAGACAAGAGAGAGAGAGAAGAGAGAGAAGAGAGAGATTTGTCTTGATACAATAATATTTACATATGACATAAGTAAGTAATATTTATTTTACGCGTGTCAAAGAAATACAAAGTATAATGAGTGAAATACAATGGTTGTAAGCAGTGTAATAAAGCTTACGTATCCCAGGCACTACAGTTTGAAATGTGTTCACCGTCCACGTTCTCGGACTCAATCCGTAAGTGACGTCATGTAATCGTCTAAGCATACTAACATAAATAATATTTTGCAAGAATGGGATTCGGGAAGTACTGGTGTTCATAAGTGGTGTCTCAGAAGTCAGAAATGACTGGCCCCCTTTCAAAAGGGGTGACACTATAATAAACAATTTAGCACTTGACTTTTACTTTCTATGCACATTTTGATTGTGGGGGTGGCTCCATGGATGAATTGTTATGGTCTTTGACTTCAAATCACGTGTCCTCCAATGCTGCAGTTTCGAACCCCACAGCGAGTGTCGAATTCGTTCATGTAAAGAAACTATTCAGATGACTTGTGATTGGTCGGTGATTCTATACAGGTGCCCGTCCGTCACACAAGTGTGTCAATTATTATGAATCAGACAATCTGTTTAATATCAACTCACCCGAGGCACTATGTTTCTTTATTGTTCTATTATTTTGAATCAGACAATCGGTTTAATATCAACTCACCCGAGGCACTATGTTTCTTTATTGTTCTATTATTTTGAATCAGACAATCGGTTTAATATCAACTCACCCGAGGCACTATGTTTCTTTATTGTTCTATTATTTTGAATCAGACAATCTGTTTAATATCAACTCACCCGAGACACTATGTTTCTTTATTGTGTCAATTATTTTGTATCAGACAATCTGTTTAATATCAACTCACCCGAGGCACTATGTTTCTTTATCGTTCTATTATTATGAATCAGACAATCGGTTTAGTATCAACTCACCCGAGGCACTATGTTTCTTTATTGATCTATTATTATGAATCAGACAATCTGTTTAGTATCAACTCACCAGAGACACTATGTTTCTTTATTGATCTATTATTATGAATCAGACAATCTGTTTAGTATCAACTCACCAGAGACACTATGTTTCTTTATTGATCTATTATTATGAATCAGACAATCTGTTTAGTATCAACTCACCCGAGGCACTATGTTTCTTTATCGTTCTATTATTATGAATCAGACAATCGGTTTAGTATCAACTCACCCGAGGCACTATGTTTCTTTATTGATCTATTATTATGAATCAGACAATCTGTTTAGTATCAACTCACCAGAGGCACTATGTTTCTTTATTGATCTATTATTATGAATCAGACAATCGGTTTAATATCAACTCACCCAAGGCACTATGGTTCTTTATCGTTCTATTATTATGAATCAGACAATCTGTTTAATATCAACTCACCCGAGGCATTATGTTTCTTTATCGCGCCAATTATTTTGGATTCCATTTCAATCCATGTGTTTACAACATCTTCACGGTCCTGTTCTCTCTTAGGATCAAATGTCTCCTTTTTCAGGTTATCTATTTCAGATTGCAGATTTGGTAATGGCTGTGCACAGGCTCCATCCAACCTCAGTAAAATCTAAGTTATGATATATAACAATTACATAATTCATCAAACATATAGTCCACGGCACATATAGTCCACGGCACATATAGTTTACAACGAGCATCTTATAAGAATAGCTGGCCGATTAGCGAAATGCTTAGCGAACTCGTTTCTCACCAATGTAACGCGGGTTCAATCCTTGGACCAAGAAGTATGTGAGAGTGTACGATGGTCGCGAGATCGATCGGACAGGTGTGTTTTCTCCGGTTACTCAGATTCCCTCCACACGAATTACCACATTTACACTTTCATCAGAGAGTGATTAATATAAGTTGTTAAAGCTTGTTTTGCAATCGTTGTAAAATAAAAAGTTTAAACTAGACTAGTTCACCTCGTGGTTACCACAATTAACAGCAAGGTATAAAGAGATACAAAATGTGGCGCTTTGTTAATATAAATACAATATTATATGGAACAAACTAATCTACACGCAGTATGCTTTTCTTCAACTAGTGTCCCTTAACAAACTACCATTATACCTACTCTGACGAAACTGACTTCTGACGTAATGATGGCCATCAATTGACAATTTATATCGATTAATAAACAGCCCTACAACGCCAAGTTCAACGATTCAAATCCCAATTATAGTATACAAGTATATATAGAATATCAACTGTCAGCAAGCAACATGTTTGCTACTACCTTTGATGTGGTCCTATATTAGGCCAAGGGTTTCCATATATATAGCATGTTATAATCACAAGACATATACCTGGCTTATATCTGTCCACGTGGTTTCAAAGTCCTTTTCTGATAGACCTCCTGTTCGTGGTATGTGAGCAAACTGTAGATTAAATGTCAATTAAAATACAAACTGAACTATGTGTTATGCATGTTGCAGATCATAGAAATGTCAAGAAATAGGAACAGTATTCAAACGTTTTTTATTTCGGGAAAAATAGAGACCTTAAAACTATCGAGCACAAGTCTGGTACGTACCACACGTACAACGGTAGATTAACCTTAGAATGACTTCAGTTGGATGAAAAGGTACCACAATTCAATTCTGAAAACTCTCTTAATATTCGGACGTGTTCGAAGCCCGAACATCCAATTCTGCTGTAATGTACCACATACGGGGGGCCGAACACTCATGCACGCTCCAGGCATTTCCCACAAATTCAAACCCACGCCCCCGTTAATAGAACTCTTTTCCGTAGTGAGATTACGCATTAAATTGCATTCTCTATATTTATATAGCATATTTTGTGATAATACTTTAACAATGACCTTGTTTCGGTGCTGCAGTAGTCGTGCAATATCCGCCTCCGATGTTTTGTCACTTTCCGTAGGAGCATTCACAGCCAACATACTGTAACCACATATATTGCTTAACAACATAGTAAGCAGGGATATGTCGAAGTCCTCTGATGATGGTGACCCTGTGCTTGGAAAGAGTAGCTTCTTCTGGGTCGTATTTATACACCTCATCTTCAGCAAACATTCTCTGTTGTCATTAATGGCTATTTGTAGAATATGTGGTGGAATCCTGCTGCCGAGCAAGTGTCTAAGCACTCTGCAGCATCCATCAGTAATGAGCAAGTATAGTATATAACACCGGAATTTTGATTCGGGTTGGGCTAAGTCCAGTCCTACAATGATTATATAAATGCAATGTCAAAATCTCTCATGCCAAATAACAGTCATAACTTACAATGACAAGGTTTAATGTTCTTATTTCAATGCCAACCAACATGCAATAAGCTATGATTGGGTTAGGATTTGGATTTATAATTCAACATATGGTATGTGTACGTGGAAACGATTATTTACTTACCCCGAAATGGCAACATTTGAAAAGACCATATCATACGGGAAACCCAAAGAACCATTGTTCATCCGAGTCAAAGTAAGGTTTGTAGATTAGATTATTGCAACATCATCATCATCATCAAACGTGATTGCCTCACTCAGTCAAGAACATATTCGCTATATGAGCATACTTGGATATATTATTTACCGAAACACTTAGGTACATCAGAAACTTGCTATGATCTAAGTGTCCTGCTGTTGTTTAACCAGTCCCCCGGAAAGTTGCAATGATGTAAGTGTACTGGTGTTGTTTAAGCAGTCCCCCAGCAAGTTGCTATGATGTAAGTGTACTGGTGTTGTTTACCCAGTACCACAGAAAGTTATTATGATGTAAGTGTACTGGTGTTGTTTAACCAGTACCACAGAAAGTTGTTATGATGTAAGTGTACTGGTGTTGTTTAACCAGTACCACAGAAAGTTGTTATGATGTAAGTGTACTGGTGTTGTTTAACCAGTACCACAGAAAGGTATTATGATGTAAGTGTACTGGTGTTGTTTATCCAGTACTACAGAAAGTTGCTATGATGTAAGTGTACTGGTGTTGTTTAACCAGTACACCAGAAAGTTACTATGATGTAAGTGTACTGGTGTTGTTTATCCAGTCAGTACTACAGAAAGTTGCTATGATGTAAGTGTACTGGTGTTGTTTAACCAGTACCACAGAAAGTTGTTATGATGTAAGGGTACTGGTGTTGTTTAATCAGTACACCATAAATTGTTATGATGTAAGTGTACTGGTTTTGTTTAACCAGTACACCGGAAAGTTGCTATGATGTAAGTGTACTGCTGTTGTTTAACCAGTACACCAGCAATTTGCTATGATGTAAGTATACTGGTGTTGTTTAACCAGTCCCCCGGAAAGTTGCTATGATGTAAGTGTACTGCTGTTGTTTAACCAGTACACCAGCAATTGGCTATGATGTAAGTGTACTGGTGTTGTTTAACCAGTACACCTGCAATTTGCTATGATGTAAGTGTACTGGTGTTGTTTAACCAGTCCCCCGGAAAGTTGTTATGATGTAAGTGTACTGGTGTTGTTTAACCAGTCCCCCGGAAAGTTGCTATGATGTAAGTGTACTGTTGTTGTTTAACCAGTACACCAGGAGGTTGCTATGAGGTAAATGTACTGGTGTTGTTTAATCAGTACACCAGAATGTTGTTATGATGAAATTGTACTGGTGTTGTTTAACCAATCCCCCGGAAAGTTGTTATGATGTAAATGTACTGTTGTTGTTTAACCAGTACACCAGGAGGTTGCTATGAGGTAAATGTACTGGTGTTGTTTAACCAGTACCACAGCAAGTTGCTATGATGTAAGTGTACTGGTGTTGTTTAACCAGTCCCCCGGAAAGTTGTTATGATGTAAGTGTACTGTTGTTGTTTAACCATTACACCAGGAAGTTGCTATGATGTAAGTGTACTGGTGTTGTTTAACCAGTACCCCAGCAAGTTACTATGATGTAAGTGTACTGGTGTTGTGTAACCAGTACACCTGGGTCCAATGTTATAATACGTTTCTCTGATCTCAAACTGAACACGTGCACCATACCAACTTTCTGGAAATTGTGGCATCATTTTGAACAGGTATAATGATCTTAAAATGTGAATACAAACAATACATTGTTAATTAAGATTAATTTAAGTTAATAATCTACGTCTTTGAATATCTCGTTGTGTGGCATATTCTAAGTAAAGAGAGAGAAAGAATGCAGGATATTCCTGATTGTTTTGGTGATTGCTTGGGGATCTAAAGTCCCGAATTTCCTGCTATTATTGGTATTGGTATTGTTGCTGTAACAGGAAACCGGGTACAACCGCCGACCATCCACAATCCATATGCATAGCTTCCTCACTTGAAATAATTCCACAAGTGATTTGAAGCCCAGGACAGTAAAACATCTGACACTGTCCACTACCCCCAATTACTCATTTGTCATCATAATGCTGCTGTATTTCGGAATCATTTCACAAACGTACAGTATAACCTGTTCATTTCTATATTCGCATCAATGATTTTATTCTGTTTGTGTGATTTAACCCTTAAAATTACAAATAAATTGGACGATATGTACAAACAATATATATCCATATCAGGATCTATGTTGTTTGCTATTCAGCCAAGTGTTTTAGCTCCACTATCCGCATAGCAAACGGCATAGAGCCTGATCAGAGGGCACGTTCTGTGCACGTTCTCTGTCGTCTGATCTGGCTCTATGCTATTTGCAAACGTGATTTTATCAGGCGCTAGCGTGCACAGGGTTAATTATGAAAACTGTTTCATTTGGTTCAATCAAACCTACTACATTGCCTTTAAACATTTTGCAATCAACACCACATACCTCTAAATATGCTTACAAAAAGTGTAGATCCAGATGAGCCGGCTCGTGATCTGGCTCTATACTGTTTGCAAAAGCAACTTTAGTTGTGATTAGCATTATACTTGTTTAAAATGAGACATTGATATATTAACTAGAAGTAGAAGTAATTACCCAATTCATATGCTTGATCCATGTTCGTCCATCTCTTTAATTCGGCTTGCATTCTTTCATAATCGTCCGAACTATGTTGTTGTTCTTTTAGAGTGTCAAGAGTAGTGCGCAAGCTTTGAAGTCCCTCTCCCATTCGGAGCAATATCTAAATGTAAATCACATTTAGTTTAAACAATATTTTATTCAAGAATGGTACATAATATAGGAATAGTTGCAATAGCAGTTATGATTGGGGGAAAAGGTAACATAGTAACTTATTCGAATCCCTTTTCTAACAAGATACTGTTGAACTGTACCCCAAGTATGCTCTACTGCTTAGTTAGTATGCTCTACTGCTTAGTTTCAATGTCATAAAAGTATAATCTATTTGATACACCAAGCACGTCCAGGAATATATATTGTACATGCATATATATACTCCAATGACAACATAGTACACTATTGTGTCGAACGTAAGTCATAAATATGAAGGTAATTTACAAATACGATATGACAGTGACTTGCCGAACACCAGTGACATTTATAAAGATATTCAAAGACGATATTGGTCATTGAAATGCCGAAAGCAAAGGAGGCCACGGATAGGTTGGTGATGGTACCATATTCAGTTTCTTAGACATATCGTGTATTTGGTATGTTATGTCCAGAACGCATCTAAATGAGTGAGCCATGTCCTTGTAGCTGACACTTATTCCTTTGTTGTTCCAGTTGTGCTACTGCCTAAGCCAGCGTCATTGCATCATGCCATATATAAAGGTGGCTAACTGGTGGAGTTATATTTTATATCAGTGAAGAAGACTGCATGCGGATCAGATTCTTGTGGGTATTGGGCCAATGATGCGGACTGTATGAATGCTTTAGTATCTGCCCTGTAGTTGTGCAGAATTTTTCTGTAGAGCGATTGCTGTTTAACTATGTCAGCTGGAATTAGCACCTCCATCATGACTGGTGCCAATAACGGAACAATATGTGAACACACATTCAAGTACTCTATAATACATGACATTTCCGAGCCACACGTAATAGAAAAAATAAGGATCATTCAAATGTAGTATATTAATGGCATTGCTAACGACAGTGTATAAATAGAAGCATTTTTCATAGACAATATATGGTATTGCGTTGTTGAACGCAATTGCTAAATATGAAGATAATTCGAAGACACTAATGAACATGGAGCTGCGACATTCTACACCTTTACACTATACTATTGAAAGAGCATGCTGGACAAGGAGACCAATATAATAATCCATTTGAAAATGACATATCTATGCTGGGGACTTAGTTTGTGCATTGAAGAGTATTTTATACGGAGATAGAACACATAATGATATTCCATGTTTAATAGGGATCTGCTGGATTGTTAGGGATTGCTGACAGCTGTATATCCGTAGAATTCGGTTTATAAATGCTAGAGAAGAAACATATTAATTAGAGACACAGTATTTTATACGGATGTAGAACACATAATGATATTCCCCGTTTAATGGGGATCTGCTGGATTGTTAGGGATTGCTGTATATCCGTAGAATTCGGTTTATAAATGCTAGAGAAGGAACAGATTAATTAGAGACACACATTAATGGGATTGTACGATTACGAAACATGTTCCTCGTATTTGCTCCGGCATTGTAGCGGGGACCTACACCCTGAAGTATTTAAGTGTGCTAATACCGTGGCATAGATGTGTTGGCTGTTGACGAATCCGGTTTGGTCTGGGTTAGAAACGTATATACTGGAGTGAACTGACTAAAGGACTATTTAATTAGTATATACTGGAGTGAATTGACTAAGGGACTATTTAATTAGTATATACTGGAGTGAATTGACTAAGGGACTATTTAATTAGTATATACTGGAGTGAATTGACTAAGGGACTATTTAATTAGTATATACTGGAGTGAATTGACTAAGGGACTATTTAATTAGTATATACTGGAGTGAATTGACTAAGGGACTATTTAATTAGTATATACTGGAGTGAATTGACTAAGGGACTATTTAATTAGTATATACTGGAGTGAATTGACTAAGGGACTATTTAATTAGTATATACTGGAGTGAATTGACTAAGGGACTATTTAATTAGTATATACTGGAGTGAATTGACTAAGGGACTATTTAATTAGTATATACTGGAGTGAATTGACTAAGGGACTATTTAATTAGTATATACTGGAGTGAATTGACTAAGGGACTATTTAATTAGTATACGCTGGAGTGAATTGACTAAGGGACTATTTAATTAGTATACGCTGGAGTGCATTGACTAAGGGACCATTTAATTAGTATATACTGGAGTGAATTGACTAAGGGACTATTTAATTAGTATATACTGGAGTGAATTGACTAAGGGACTATTTAATTAGTATATACTGGAGTGAATTGACTAAGGGACTATTTAATTAGTATATACTGGAGTGACTTGACTAAGGGACTATTTAATTAGTATATACTGGAGTGAATTGACTAAGGGACTATTTAAATAGTATATGCTGGAGTGCATTGACTAAGGGACTATTTAATTAGTATATACTGGAGTGAATTGACTAAGGGACTATTTAATTAATATATGCTGGAGTGCATTGACTAAGGAACTATTTAATTAGTATATGCTGGAGTGCATTGACTAAGGGACTATTTAATTAGTTTATTGGTTCACTATAGAATGGTTAGCGGAATTAGAGTGATTTATTGTTTGACCTGTTGGGCATGAGGATAAATGGTGGATTTTATAAGCTTCATACCATCGCAATGTGAACACAGGAGAAACTACGGGCTGTTGAATACCTTCATATCGTGACTTCATTTTGTAGCATATTGGGACTACGTCACAGAATAGGCGCGGGCGAATTTGATGCAAGAATTTCGTGTATTGTGTAATGGCATATTATTAGCGTTGATAGGGACAGAGACGTTGTTTATATATACTGGATAGTTTAGAATGTGTATATATGGGTATAGTTATGTAATAAATCTATAACCTCATCGGGAAGTACTGACTGGTTATTGAGAACACCACGATTACGATATCACGATATGACGATGTAGCACAATCACTTGACCAATTAGAAAATGTTTTCAGTTACTGCCCCCCTGAATACTCTTTAAAGAGGAGACCTTTTTAATTGATTCCCTCTGTTTTCATCGTGGTATCCTTCACACCAGATGTTATGAATGTTCATCCTCATCTTATTTTATAGGTTTAAACTTTATTTATTTTACAACGATTGCGAAGCAAGATTTAACAGCTTATATTAATCACTCTCGTTGGCGCGGATGAAGGCGTAAATGTGGTCATTCGTGTGGGAGGAAATGGAGTGCCCGTAGAAAACCCACCTGTCCGATCTAGCGATCACCGGTTTTTTATTTATTATATTGCGACAGTATATCCACTGAATGCTTTACTATAACTATCTTCTATCAATTAATTAACAGGATCACATTTACATTAATTTTGCATCATACAGCAACATCTAGTTGCATCATACAGCAACATCTAGTTGCGTCATACAGCAACAGCTAGTTGTATCATACAGCAACATCTAGTTGCATCATACAGCAACATATAGTTGCATCATACAGCAACATCTAGTTGCATCATACAGCAACATCTTGTTGTATCATACAACAACATCTCGTTGCATCATACAGCAACATCTAGTTGTATCATATAGCAACATCTGGTTGCATCATACAGCAACATATAGTTGCATCATACAGCAACAACATCTAGTTGCATCATACAGCAACATCTGGTTGCATCATACAGCAACAACATCTAGTTGCATCATACAGCAACAGCATCTAGTTGCATCATACAGCAACATCTAGTTGCATCATACAGCAACATCTAGTTGCATCATACAGCAACATCTGGTTGCATCATACAGCAACATCTAGTTGCATCATAAAGCAACATCTAGTTGCATCATACAGCAACATCTAGTTGCATCATACAGCAACATCTAGTTGCATCATACAGCAACATCTAGTTGCATCATACAGCAACATCTAGTTGCATCATACAGCAACATCTAGCTATGGAACAACAGTAAAAACAAATGATTCCAACTAAGCGCACATATATACATTCTGGGATGAATCGGACTTTATCTGCCAAGGGAGGTAATGTAGAAAAGTGCAATATCGCTCATTATGTATGCAAAAAGTAGACCGTGAACCTGCAACCAAAGCAATGTGAGCAATAATATTTACCTTCAATATAGAACTCCATTTGTTTTCAAATGCATCCTCTGAGTGATGTGATGTGGACTGTAGCTATAATAGAATTCAACTCTAATGTTAATGTATTGCACGTTTTCCAATAAAACATTTCTTGTGGAAGTCGTGATAGTGCAGTGGATGCGCGTTCGCTTCAGGTGCAAAAGGTCCGGAGTTCGAGCCCTGCTGGAGCCATTACGAGTGTGCCCTTAGGCAAGGCATTTAAATTCCACATTGCCTCTTCTCTCTCCCACGTGGCTATGGATTCCATTAGGGCTGAGGTCTCGATGGTGATTAATATAAGTTGTAAGAACTTGTTCCGCAATCGAGCTAAAATAAATGTGTATATTAAAACTAATAAAATATTGAACTTATTGGAATGCGATCAATGAAACATTCTATTCCCACTACTTTATGATTATGGTTCCCAGCCACCGCAGTTTGGAATATCGGTTGGTTCCTAGCCACCGCCGCAATTTGGAATATCGGCAAATGAATTGTCTATGTTAAAAGGGACATAACTGTAAAATCAGTGTTGACATAATTATGTAACTTGTCCTACTAACGTAGCTTGCCCCTATACACAATTATTCTACGTTTGAAGTAAATATCTTTTAAATATAATTTAGTAAATGGAACTTCCGGAAACACAGACAGACGGACGAACGACAGGTAAACCGTAGTCCCATCCGGTCAGTGGCACCAGAATAGACAATAAGGACTTGTTTCAGGTATATATGCCTTTAGTAATGGCGAATATATTTGACTTGTTACACATTTTAACCTGCATTTTACATGTTAAAAGGGGTATATAACTGTGAAAATATTATACAAACTGAGGTAACTTATTCTACTCATATCCCTGGTAATGGGAACGATACTATTGACACTCTTTCAGATGGGACTACATGCTATACACCGGGCATGTAAATAAATCAGAGTTGCTTTTGGAATTGCAGCATCTTCTGTATCCAACACTATCCTCCAATAAGTAACATGACTAATATACGTATGGAGGCGTCGCCCAGATTAACCAATGGGCGACGATAAATAAAACAAAACAATGAAGATTTTTCTCAATAACAGAACAATGAAATAAATATACCTCATTTTTGAAATCGCGCAATCGCACAATATCAGCTTCTATCGAATCATCATTCGGCGCTGGTTCAACTCCCTTATGCCACAGTTGGTCATAGTATGGCACAGAAGAAAACCATGTCCTCCATAGTACCACAAGAAGTGGGATATCCAAGTCATCAGAAGACACTGTTCCAGTGCATGGATATAGCACATGATATTGCTCTTGTGAAATAATATTTCGCTCCAGAAGTGTCAATATGTATTGTCGAGTGTCCTTTTCATTAAGAAACTCTGGTAGTGTCTGCTGTAATTTCTCTATGCGCTCGTCTACATTGTGCATCAGCACCTGTCTCACGCCAATGATTAGGAAAGAGCTTAGGCGGCATCGTCTGGATGCTTCTGTGCCAGCCTTTATCATTATGCTCTCCTAGCAAGAAAGAACAGTGCAGAAACACCATCAGCATTCCTCAACAATACTGTTGTACTCATGTATTGCGACATCAATATTATAAATTACATTATGAAACTCGTTTCATAAAAAATGGTATGAAATCATCACTGATTTAATTATATGGTATGGAATCCATACCTCTTTATAGTAAATAATAGTTGTTATGTTCCAGTAACATAATTTGCACAATGAAATCGAAAACGAAAGTAGGATTAAGTTGTAATTTACTCTTAAATTTAACTAATTCAAATTGTATTAGTATGTGAAAATAAACAGTGATATATTAATATTAAAACAATTGTATACTCATTCGGAATTTAATAAAATGTAGGAGTATGTGCATGTAAAATTATTATCACAAAGAATTGAAAACGAAAGTAGGATTAAGCTGAATTTGCTTAAAATTTAATTTAATAAATTTTACACAATGTAAATAATTAGTATATGAAAATAAATAGTGATATATGAAAATAAATAATGATATATTAAAACAATTGTATACTCATTCAGAATTATATCAACAATATGAATTGGAAGCGAACGTATACCTCTATATCTGTAAATCCGACATGGTGGTAACCATAGTCAAATGTGTAGTATCGATTAATTTGCCAAAACGTGATAAAATATGAAAACTTGACCTTGTTCGTTCGTTCATTAAGATTTAACACTCGTCCATATTTTACATTCCCTCAAGTTCACAATGCTGTCCCATAAAGTCGGGAAAATATTATATACATACAAGAACAGAACAGAACCACAGGGATTCGGTACGTTTGGGGGTACTAGTATATATATTTAAGTACAGGGATTCTACTCTGTGGGATGTCAGATTTCGCATCGATCAGTAAAATTATTAGAATGTAACTAGATGTTTGTTTGTTTTATGAAGAATAATCATAATCCAATCAGAACGCTCGTTTCAACGCGAACTGTGCCGCTTTAGAAATTTTCAAAACAAATTGAAAAATTCTACGAAATCTCTTTTTGACGTACATTTTTGACGAATATACCTACACGTTAGTGGAAACACATTTTATTGATAATGTTATTCGCTGTTAAAACTCTCCCGTCGAAGATTATTTTTTTTGGCTGACAGAACCCGTGTCCTAGTATGGAAATGTGACCTGCTATGGCCAATGTCTGTGGCAATTGTTTGCAAAGTATACATGCATGCAGCTTAAAGTTGTGTTTTATTTGAAGAACAATATAAAGACTCGGGATAGGCGTTATATTTGGACAGATTTGTTCAAAATTGTTTCAGATAGGGCCATTTTACTGATCGATGCGAAATCTGACATCCCACAGAGTAGAATCCCTGTACTTAAATATATATACTAGTACCCCCAAACGTGCCGAATCCCTGTGATCTTGCTCTGGACACATCACAATTTCATATGGCGCCATTTTGACATGTGTATTTTAAGCATAATACGAACTACTTTTTACGATCAATGATCATGAAATCTGGTACTGGTTAAATTGGTTATACTATTGAATGCGTGTTTGTATGGGGTGTTCTCACTTTCCCAACATTCTGGTTTTCAGGTAGAAAGTTGGGGTTTTGGTATGTTGGGAAAGTGAGACACCATTGTTAGGTTTAACAATGGACTTAATTGGTGATAATTGGTCAAAATTGGTATTCTGCACAGCGAAAAGTTACGCGAACCACATTTTGGATAAAAGTGAAACAAACATGTGTATAAACAAGACTTTATTAGCTATTAAATCATCTAAACATATATATTTATTGTATCTTGATCATCTAGAAGTCATTTAGAAGTGTTAATGATGACAAAGGTAAAGCTTTTTTATGAAACAACAAGCTTTACAATCATGTGAATTTTACTTATTATATGCATGTAATGTGTAGAACCTGATCAGTCAGAAGTAGATAACCAATAACAACTCCTGATTAATATCACTGAAGATTGTAGCTCCTGATCAATAACTGATTAATATTAGTGTCAACTATTAGCACATTTGATATGAAACAACAAGCTTTAATGAAAATTGTAGATCCTGATCAATAACATGAATAACAACTCCTGATCAATATCACTGTAAACTATTAGCACATTTGATAGAATGATATTACTGTCTATTGTCCTAATTTAATCAAATACGATGCTGCATCGGCGTACTCTGTCACTTCCAGCTCCGTATTCAGAAGCCGCTGCTTCAGCTGTACCAGGCGGTCTTCAATGACGCGGTACTTCATCTTCTTCGGACGGCGTTTCCCACCATTCGCATGCTGGAGTAGACGGATTTCATTCACGGCCTGCTCCTTCTGGAACAATTCTACCAGAGTGTAGATGTTTGGATGGGAATGGGTCAACAGACCATTGACCTTGTTGTGCCATCCTTCGACGTGGTTTGTGGTTCGTGGTCCTGGATTGTCAAAGTGGTTCCACATCGCCTTGTCGCCGCCTTCCACCCAATGCTCCGTTACGTAGTCCTTGAACGTGACTACGGATGCTGTGTCGTTGTCGTTGTTTTCTAGGGCATGGAACCACACGTCTTCAACCAGTCCGATCGGCACAAGAGGCAGGACACTAGCACGGCGCACCAACATTCTGAAGTCGTCGTTGTCTTTGAAGGTTGTCACAAGTCCACATGACTGAACCTTCCTCCAGATGCACTGTGAATAATGGAAGAAACACCCCCTCACTGTGACATCCGGATAGACAGCGATAACGGCACGTTTCGCTGCAACTTCGAAGTCCATCATAACAGTTCCTGGTTTGAGTTCGATGTTGTGTCGGTCACCAGCGCCCTGGACAAGTTCAAACAGCCGTCTGTAGGTGGTCTCACGTTTGTTCGGTAGCAGCGCATATATAAGAGTACACATGTACCCATCAACCATACCATGGATTGTGTAATTACATGTAATTATGGTACACACATTTATTGTAATTAATTAATCCAGTAATGTGAAATGTATTCACTGTAATCACTTGCATGTAGTTAAACCTAATTGTAATCAATTAACCAAGTAATGTGAAATATAGTCACTGTAATCACTGTAATCACATATCTGTAATTAACACTAATTGTAATTGAAACTATTGACACTATTAATTAATCAAGTATTAACTGTAATCACTTGCATGTAGTTAAACCTAATTGTAATCAATTAACCAAGTAATGTGAAATATAGTCACTGTAATCACTGTAATCACATATCTGTAATTAACACTAATTGTAATTGAAACTATTGACACTATTAATTAATCAAGTATTCAATCATCAACTATCATCAAGTATCAGATATATACTGATCACTTGGTGAAAGTAATATATTAATATTAAACATGTGTGTAACGCAACTTTATGCCCAGCAGTATACTTTCCACACAGGTAAGGCAAAGGTGTGAAAGTTGAATGTTGGGAAAGTGAGACAGTCTAGACAGACCAAAAATCAAAATGTTGGGAAAGTGAGATACAACCGTTTTGTATAACTATGTTGAACATTGTACAGGGTGTTAAAGGAAATAAATGAAGCGTGTGGGTATTTGATCTAACATTATGTTTCACCAATCAGGTTTATTCCACAACTTACATACCTCTATGGATGTTAATACTATGTGTCATATCGTTCAGTTGGGTACAGATAATTTTACAGTCATACAATTTGTGTGTTACGTTTATTTATCGTCGCTACCGGTTTGCCCATATGAGCGACGCCTCCTGAAGATTGTATTCATTTTAGATTTTGGAGGATAGCGCAATGACACAGAAAGAGACCAATTCCAGAGTCTCCTCTGGTTCTTTTACGTGCAGGATGTACAGCACCGACACGAGACCTCGGTTTACCGTCCCATCTGAAAGATTCTGTTAATTTTATTATTGTCAGACTCTTCCCCCCCCCCCTAAAATGCCGGAGGCATATGGTAATCAATGTGCCGTATTTTGGGCGCTAAAAATGTAATATGCAATAAATCCCGTGAACGAACATAATTTTTTCAGAGCGTATACATAAGTACGTAGTCATAATATATACATATATTACATATAATAACAAGTGATCAATAGGCCATAATAAATAAATCCTAGATTTTCATCCACTTTTTTTGAAAATGGGGGCGGGGGGTGAAATTTTTTTTTTTATTTATATTTTCAGGATATCGATATTTATGCTGATAAATAGTAATTAAAAAAATCGGGGCGGGCCCTAAAAACGGGGGCGGGCGGGGATGAAAATCTAGGAAATATTTTATTATGGCCATAAAGCTATCTTATATAGCTACTGTAATCTAATTTAATATAGAGGATGAACATTCTAGTTAGTTGTTTTGTGTAATTAAGAAGACAAAGCGTTCAATATTGAGTTCCTATGGTTGAAAGCATTCTTAATAAATCGAGCCAAGTTTAATAAAACCTTTCTACACATTCAGTAATTCCCTTCTATGTCTGTAAATGGATCTACACGTTCATGTCATATTTCTGAGCCAGTCGTCCACCACGTTGGAAACACAACAACATAGTGCATATAGGCAATTAATATGCAGGCCTACCCAGACGGATCTGTAGTCCAGTGGTAATACGTTGGACTGGTAATCCAGGGATCGCAGGTTCGATCTCCCGTCTGACCATAATAAAATTAACATTCTTTCCGCTGCGACGTTAAACCGAGGTTTCGTGTCGGTGCTTTACACCGTGCACGTACAAGAACCAGAGGAGACTCTGGAATGTGTCTCTGTTATCCTTCAAAAATCTAAAAAGACTAATCTCTTCAGGAGGCGTCGCTCATATGGGCAACCGGTAGCGACGATAAATAAACGTAAAACACACACACATACATGTACATATACAGAGTGTCTATGTTATGTATCCAAATGTGATAAAAATATATTCTCAGCTCAAATTCCAGTGGGTGCACATCTCTTCAATGGTGTGGTGATACATGCCTACCCTGTGCCCCTATAGTTTCACCACTGTTCAGTGAATCCGGGTAGAATATTGACCTAAGCCCTAAATTAGGGTTAGTTGCAAGACAGAAATCTAGGAGAATGTGTTTACGGCTGTGTAGGTTAACCAGTGCTGGAGAAGTTTAAGGTGGTTGACTATATCTATACCCCAAGCGTCTGTGGTAAACACGAGCTTCTAAATACATTAAGCACCTACTTAATTCTCTATAGCCGATACTGTGGTAAATAGCGTAAATAGTATAACTTCATGTGGTTTAAATTAGAGAACTAATATATAGGTGCGGTTGACACATGCGCAGTGATAAAAATGTTTTAGAAGTTTCTAGATTGAAAAGAACACTTAGGACGTTTTATTTATTGAAATCGAAAGTAGCATTAAGTCATATTTTGCTTCTCAATTAAATAATGCTACACATTAGTATAGTATATGAAATTAAACAGTGATATATTAATACTAAAACACTTGTATACTCATTAAGAATTTAATAAACTATCAATTTAAAACCTATTTATGTCACTACTGCAATACATCGGAGACTGTGATAGCATCAAATCATATTGTTTAAATTACAGAAATATTTACAAATACACATAATATATACCAAAACAAAAACTTTGTGTAAGCACAATTCTTTACCTGGTTCGTTTTAAGACTCGTTCATAGTGTGTCTTTCCTCCCGGCTGTCCAATCCGTTATTCGCACTGACGTCACAAGCACCTGTGTAGTTACCCATAATTCCACGCGCGCATTATTTTTCCCTAGCGGCTTTGACATTCAAGAGGTACATACAATTTTAGTGTGCATAAACTGTGAACATAAAATTAGATTACGTATCATGTTGTAATTTGATCCACACACTAGGATAGGAAAGACGATCATTAACGGCTGAGTATATAAGACCTCTACATAAAAATTAATTTCGATCTGTTATTTTGAAAAATGCCTTGATAGTAAAATGTCACATTTTTCAAGTCTAAATAGTTGGACTAATGCAGCCGATTGCATAGATACGCCCCATGCAGCTCTGTCATATGTAAACACTAACTACAAGCTGGCTTTTTTTAAATGATATAAAAAACGACTATAGATTTTTTTTGTAGTTTTTAAAACAATACACGGAAACACGGTTTGGACACCGTCTTGACCCAGATTCGTATAAACAGGTAAACAAACATTAAAACCGTTCGTTATAAAATCACCGGTTTAGCGTATTTTGGCAATATACTACCTTCGACATACTCTGTTTACTTTAGTAGGTTTTTTGTAACTGTATTATATCCGTATTTATATAACTACTGATAACAGAAGTGAATATTAGAGAGTAAACACGAATGCACGTACTAGTTTCGTCTAAAAAACCGTTTCGTCTAACGATGATTTCGGGTAGTAACTTATTCATCCACATATACTGGGTACTCCAAGCACACACTACTGAGTATGACAGGATGACGCTTGTCGGGGACCGTTAATAAACATATCATTTGAGACACATAATGTTGAAAATAACCACATACTAAGGTCAAAAACAGTCCCGAGTGGTACAGTGGCCAGCCGCTCAGCAAAAATGGTAAAGGCTGGGGCTGGACTGTACATAGTATCTTATACTAATCTATCTATATATCATATCATATTTATCAATCATATCCTATCTATCATATCTATCTATCCTTATCTACCCACCTTTATCTGTCTACCTACCTTTATCTATCTTCCTTTAATGTCGAATCCCTTGCGGGGATGTAGACATGTTGCGCAACAAAAAGTATGAATAGTTAAAAGCATAATTTAAGAAAGTAATGAAAATAAGTTGTGGTAAAAGTTTAAAAGCAGCTGCGTAGAACAACTAGGGACTGGCATGGTCATTATGGCAAACTGTTGTATTGAATTGCTCTGTGGTAGGGAGATGGACAATGTCAGGAGGTAGATGGTTCCAATGGTAGATTGTTCGTGGACAAAAGGAAAACTTGTAGTAGTCTGTAGTTGCTGTAATTAACCTATAGCTTATGGAATGGCAATGGCGAGCAGGACGGGAGAGGGGAACTAGGTAATTTTCAATGGGAATAGCAACAAGATCATTATGAATGTTATACAGAAGGGATAACCTATTGTCAATATGCCGTTGATCTAGTCTGCATAGACTTAGGGAATGTAACATGTCTGTAAAACTAGAGGTACGATAGAAGTCAGCCTTTATCCAATGGGCTGCTCTTCGCTGGACACCTTCATATGGTCTATCAATGTTTGGGGCAACCAGATCTCGGAGCCATATTCAAGCTGGGGTCTTACTAGTGTCTGGTAAGCCATGGACTTAAGGGGTTCGGATTTGACCTGGAGGTTTCTACGTAGGAATCCTAATGTTTGGTTTGCTTTCTTAGTTGACCTTTTTATGTGAGTGTCCCACGACAGGTTATTTGAGATATCCACGCCAAGGTATGTGGCTGAGGTGACCGACTCAAGTTGAGTTCATATTGACTGGGAATAGGATGTTTCCTTCTGGTGATGTGGATAACTTGACATTTGGAGGGGTTAAATTCCATGTCCCACACCAACTCCCACTCTTCTAATCTCTTAAGATCGTTTTGGAGTGTGACCGATTCATTTGCAGATGATAGATAGACTGCAGTATTATCTGCAAAGATACAGACTTTGGAACTGATGTTTTGTGGGAGGTCGTTTATATAGGCTAGGAGAAGCAGGAGTCCGAGTACGGATCCCTGTGGGACTCCAGAGGAATGTCATCTGAACTAATACCATTAAGGACAACTGACTGGAGTCTATTATCTAGAAAACTCTTAATCCACCTTAATGTTTGACCTCTGACTCCATAGTCATGCATTTTTAGTAGTACTTTCTCGTGATTGACCTTATCGAAAGTCTTACTGAAGTCTAATAGGATGAGATCTACTTGATGCTTATTGTAGACAGAGGTAACCAAGTCATTGATTAGCATTACTATGCTGCAAATGATACAGAATACTGTGGTAAGTGAAGTGTTTTACTATCGAGGAGTAACTAAGTACTAATAACTAAGTATATGTTCTAGAACCTTGCATAGTCAGTGAGATGGGCCTATAGTTGGCGGGGTGTGACCTGTCCCCTTTTTTGTAAATGGGAGCAACATTTGCTGACTTCCATTGGGCCGGCAGTGATCCTTCGTTGAGGGGAGGGAGGCTATTCCAATGTCATGCGTTATTATAGTTAATATGGTGCGTGTGACCTAAATGTTACTAATGCATTCAATTACGTTTGTGCATTGTATGTTTTATTGATGCCAAGCACCTTGTGGGGACATTGACATGTTTTTTGGACAGGCTTAGCAGACTTAAGTCACTAACCAGTACTGAGATGCCTCACTCAATTACACTATATGTGCCCCAAACTAGTATCAAACCCGGGACCCTTTGAATCCAAATAAGTACTTCTCTGAACCATATAACCCATATACATTCGTAGGAACAGATATTGCGTCTAACTACTGGTAAATTTCAGGATTATGTGACACTTATGTGTGTCATTCCTATACGAGTAATGCATATTTACGTTTATTTACCTGTTAGTCTCGTTTTGACGAAAGTAGGTCAAAACGGTGGGCACTATATAATAAGCCAAACCGTGTTTCCGTGTATGCTTTAATTGTAAAGTTTAGTTGCTATTTGAACACAGTGATGTGAAGGTCATTCATTAAAATCGATAATATCCGTGTACACCGGCTAGGGGTACTACAGCGTAAGACGAAGCCGAGGGTCGAGTTTACTAGGGTACGAGTTGACCGCGTACATGTTTATATGTAAGAGCTGCATGTATCTATGCACTCGGCTGCCTATTGAAACAATCACAAAACGAGGATTATTACAGTTGGTCTGTGTTCACTAAGTGCAAAGTATTTTAGCTGCGATCGACTGACATAGCCTTATTTTTTTTTATGTGGTTCACTTCTTGCTGTTTCAAGTCTGCTTACACAAAGGACCAGACTTTGGAAGCTTATAAACTGTTTCAATACGGATGGATGAAGGAGGTTCTGCGCAAGGAGATAGTCAACATATTTAGACTTGAAAAAATGACATTTTACTATCAAGGCATTTTTCAAAGAGATCGACTGTTGTGGAAGTCGTGATAGCGCAGTGGTAGCTCGTTCGTTTCAGGTGCGAAAGGCTCGGAGTTCGAGCCCCGCTGGAGTCGTTACGATTGTGCCATTAGGCAAGGCATTTAAATTCCACATTGAATCTTCGATGGATTCCATCAGGAATGGGGTAGCGAGAGTGATTAATATAAGTTGTACAAACTTGTTTCGCAATCGAGCTAGAATAAATTTATATATACTAAAGGTTACACTTCAGCATCAGGGCGAGTGGCTAAGCTATCGAAATAAAGGTTACACTTCAGCATCAGGGCGAGTGGCTAAGCTATCAAAATAAAGGCTACACTTCAGCATCAGGGCGAGTGGATAAGCTATCAAAATAAAGGCTACACTTCAGCATCAGGGCGAGTGGATAAGCTATCAAAATAAAGGTTACACTTCAGCATCAGGGCGAGTGGCTAAGCTATCAAAATAAAGGCTACACTTCAGCATGAGGGCGAGTGGCTAAGCTATCAAAATAAAGGCTACACTTCAGCATCAAGGCGAGTGGATAAGCTATCAAAATAAAGGCTACACTTCAGCATCAGGGCGAGTGGATAAGCTATCAAAATAAAGGCTACACTTCAGCATCAGGGCGAGTGGATAAGCTATCAAAATAAAGGTTACACTTCAGCATCAGGGCGAGTGGATAAGCTATCAAAATAAAGGTTACACTTCAGCATCAGGGCGAGTGGATAAGCTATCGAAATAAAGGCTACACTTCAGCATCAGGGCGAGTGACTAAGCTATCACAATAAAGGTTACACTACAGTATCAGGGCGAGTGGCTAAGCTATCAAAATAAAGGTTACACTACAGTATCAGGGCGAGTGACTAAGCTATCAAAATAAAGGTTACACTTCAGCATCAGGGCGAGTGGCTAAGCTATCAAAATAAAGGTTACACTTCAGCATCAGGGCGAGTGGATAAGCTATCGAAATAAAGGCTACACTTCAGCATCAGGGCGAGTGACTAAGCTATCACAATAAAGGTTACACTACATAAGCTATCAAAATAAAGGTTACACTTCAGTATCAGGGCGAGTGACTAAGCTATCAAAATAAAGGTTACACTACAGTATCAGGGCGAGTGGCTAAACTATCAAAATAAAGGTTACACTTCAGCATGAGGGCGAGTGGCTAAGCTATCAAAATAAAGGTTACACTTCAGCATGAGGGCGAGTGGCTAAGCTATCAAAATAAAGGTTACACTTCAGCATGAGGGCGAGTGGCTAAGCTATCAAAATAAAGGTTACACTTCAATATCAGGGCGAGTGACTAAACTATCAAAATAAAGGTTACACTTCAGCATGAGGGCGAGTGGCTAAGCTATCAAAATAAAGGTTACACTTCAATATCAGGGCGAGTGACTAAGCTATCAAAATAAAGGCTACACTTCAGCATCAGGGCGAGTGGCTAAGCTATCAAATAAAGCTACACTTCAGCATCAGGGCGAGTGACTAAGCTATCAAATAAAGGCTACACTACAGTATCAGAGCGAGTGGATAAACTATCAAAATAAAGGTTACACTTCAGCATGAGGGCGAGTGGCTAAGCTATCAAAATAAAGGTTACACTTCAGCATGAGGGCGAGTGGCTAAGCTATCAAAATAAAGGTTACACTTCAATATCAGAGCGAGTGGATAAGCTATCAAAATAAAGGCTACACTTCAGTATCAGAGCGAGTGGATAAACTATCAAAATAAAGGCTACACTTCAGCATCAGGGCGAGTGACTAAGCTATCAAAATAAAGGCTACACTACAGTATCAGAGCGAGTGGATAAACTATCAAAATAAAGGTTACACTTCAGCATGAGGGCGAGTGGCTAAGCTATCAAAATAAAGGTTACACTTCAGCATGAGGGCGAGTGGCTAAGCTATCAAAATAAAGGTTACACTTCAGCATCAGGGCGAGTGGATAAGCTATCAAAATAAAGGTTACACTTCAGCATCAGGGCGAGTGGCTAAGCTATCAAAATAAAGGCTACACTTCAGCATCAGGGCGAGTGGCTAAGCTATCAAAATAAAGGCTACACTTCAGCATCAGGGCGAGTGGATAAGCTATCAAAATAAAGGTTACACTTCAGCATCAGGGCGAGT
Source organism: Archivesica marissinica (assembly GCA_014843695.1). Taxonomy (NCBI): domain Eukaryota; kingdom Metazoa; phylum Mollusca; class Bivalvia; order Venerida; family Vesicomyidae; genus Archivesica; species Archivesica marissinica. The sequence goes on from CM026403.1 coordinate 56,052,146, forward strand.
GGCTAAGCTATCAAAATAAAGGTTACACTTCAGCATCAGGGCGAGTGGATAAGCTATCAAAATAAAGGTTACACTTCAGCATCAGGGCGAGTGGCTAAGCTATCAAAATAAAGGTTACACTTCAGCATCAGGGCGAGTGGATAAGCTATCAAAATAAAGGCTACACTTCAGCATCAGGGCGAGTGACTAAGCTAACACAATAAAGTTACACTACAGTATCAGGCGAGTGGATAAGCTATCAAAATAAAGGTTACACTACAGTATCAGGGCGAGTGACTAAGCTATCAAAATAAAGGTTACACTACAGTATCAGGGCGAGTGGATAAGCTATCAAAATAAAGGTTACACTTCAGCATCAGGGCGAGTGGATAAGCTATCGAAATAAAGGCTACACTTCAGCATCAGGGCGAGTGACTAAGCTATCACAATAAAGGTTACACTACAGTATCAGAGCGAGTGGATAAGCTATCAAAATAAAGGTTACACTACAGTATCAGGGCGAGTGACTAAGCTATCAAAATAAAGCACTACAGTATCAGGGCGAGTGACTAAACTATCAAAATAAAGGTTACACTTCAGCATGAGGGCGAGTGGCTAAGCTATCAAAATAAAGGTTACACTTCAGCATGAGGGCGAGTGGCTAAGCTATCAAAATAAAGGTTACACTTCAGCATGAGGGCGAGTGGCTAAGCTATCAAAATAAAGGTTACACTTCAGTATCAGGGCGAGTGACTAAGCTATCAAAATAAAGGTTACACTTCAGCATCAGGGCGAGTGGATAAGCTATCAAAATAAAGGTTACACTTCAGCATCAGGGCGAGTGGCTAAGCTATCAAAATAAAGGTTACACTTCAGCATGAGGGCGAGTGGCTAAGCTATCAAAATAAAGGTTACACTTCAGCATCAGGGCGAGTGCTAAGCTATCAAAATAAGGTACACTAAGCGAGTGTACTATCAAATAAAGGTACACTTCAGATCAGGGCGAGTGGCTAAGCTATCAAAATAAAGGTTACACTTCAGCATGAGGGCGAGTGGCTAAGCTATCAAAATAAAGGTTACACTTCAGCATCAGGGCGAGTGGCTAAGCTATCAAAATAAAGGCTACACTTCAGTATCAGGGCGAGTGGCTAAGCTATCAAAATAAAGGTTACACTTCAGCATCAGGGCGAGTGACTAAGCTATCAAAATAAAGGCTACACTACAGTATCAGGGCGAGTGGATAAGCTATCAAAATAAAGGTTACACTTCAGCATGAGGGCGAGTGGCTAAGCTATCAAAATAAAGGTTACACTTCAGCATCAGGGCGAGTGGCTAAGCTATCAAAATAAAGGTTACACTTCAGTATCAGGGCGAGTGGCTAAGCTATCAAAATAAAGGTTACACTTCAGTATCAGGGCGAGTGGCTAAGCTATCAAAATAAAGGTTACACTTCAGCATGAGGGCGAGTGGCTAAGCTATCAAAATAAAGGTTACACTTCAGCATCAGGGCGAGTGGCTAAGCTATCAAAATAAAGGTTACACTTCAGCATCAGGGCGAGTGACTAAGCTATCAAAATAAAGGCTACACTTCAGTATCAGAGCGAGTGGATAAACTATCAAAATAAAGGTTACACTTCAGCATGAGGGCGAGTGGCTAAGCTATCAAAATAAAGGTTACACTTCAGCATCAGGGCGAGTGGCTAAGCTATCAAAATAAAGGTTACACTTCAGTATCAGGGCGAGTGACTAAGCTATCAAAATAAAGGCTACACTTCAGCATGAGGGCGAGTGGCTAAGCTATCAAAATAAAGGTTACACTTCAGCATCAGGGCGAGTGGCTAAGCTATCAAAATAAAGGTTACACTTCAGCATGAGGGCGAGTGGCTAAGCTATCAAAATAAAGGTTACACTTCAGTATCAGAGCGAGTGGATAAGCTATCAAAATAAAGGCTACACTTCAGCATCAGGGCGAGTGACTAAGCTATCAAAATAAAGGCTACACTACAGTATCAGAGCGAGTGGATAAACTATCAAAATAAAGGTTACACTTCAGCATGAGGGCGAGTGGCTAAGCTATCAAAATAAAGGTTACACTTCAGCATGAGGGCGAGTGGCTAAGCTATCAAAATAAAGGTTACACTTCAGCATCAGGGCGAGTGGATAAGCTATCAAAATAAAGGTTACACTTCAGCATGAGGGCGAGTGGCTAAGCTATCGAAACAAAGGTTACACTTCAGCATCAGGGCGAGTGGATAAGCTATCAAAATAAAGGCTACACTTCAGCATGAGGGCGAGTGACTAAGCTATCACAATAAAGGTTACACTACAGTATCAGAGCGAGTGGATAAGCTATCAAAATAAAGGTTACACTACAGTATCAGGGCGAGTGACTAAGCTATCAAAATAAAGGTTACACTACAGTATCAGGGCGAGTGGATAAGCTATCAAAATAAAGGTTACACTTCAGCATCAGGGCGAGTGGATAAGCTAACGAAATAAAGGCTACACTTCAGCATCAGGGCGAGTGACTAAGCTATCACAATAAAGGTTACACTACAGTATCAGAGCGAGTGGATAAGCTATCAAAATAAAGGTTACACTACAGTATCAGGGCGAGTGATTAAACTATCAAAATAAAGGTTACACTTCAGCATGAGGGCGAGTGGCTAAGCTATCAAAATAAAGGTTACACTTCAGCATGAGGGCGAGTGGCTAAGCTATCAAAATAAAGGTTACACTTCAGCATGAGGGCGAGTGGCTAAGCTATCAAAATAAAGGTTACACTTCAATATCAGGGCGAGTGACTAAGCTATCAAAATAAAGGTTACACTTCAGCATGAGGGCGAGTGGCTAAGCTATCAAAATAAAGGTTACACTTCAATATCAGGGCGAGTGACTAAGCTATCAAAATAAATGCTACACTTCAGCATGAGGGCGAGTGGCTAAGCTATCAAAATAAAGGCTACACTTCAGCATCAGGGCGAGTGACTAAGCTATCAAAATAAAGGCTACACTTCAGTATCAGGGCGAGTGGATAAACTATCAAAATAAAGGTTACACTTCAGCATGAGGGCGAGTGGCTAAGCTATCAAAATAAAGGTTACACTTCAGCATCAGGGCGAGTGGCTAAGCTATCAAAATAAAGGTTACACTTCAGTATCAGGGCGAGTGACTAAGCTATCAAAATAAAGGTTACACTTCAGCATCAGGGCGAGTGGCTAAGCTATCAAAATAAAGGTTACACTTCAGCATGAGGGCGAGTGGCTAAGCTATCAAAATAAAGGTTACACTTCAGCATGAGGGCGAGTGGCTAAGCTATCAAAATAAAGGTTACACTTCAGTATCAGGGCGAGTGGCTAAGCTATCAAAATAAAGGTTACACTTCAGCATCAGGGCGAGTGGCTAAGCTATCAAAATA
>CM026403.1:56056542-56125358 GCA_014843695.1 Archivesica marissinica
GTATATACCTCCCCTGTCACCGTATATACCTCCCATGTCACCGTATATACCTCCCCTGTCACCGTATATACCTCCCCTGTCACCGTATGTACCTCCCCTGTCACCGTATATACCTCCCCTGTCACCGTATATACCTCCCCTGTCACCGTATATACCTCCTCTGTCACCGTATATACCTCCCCTGTCACCGTATGTACCTCCCCTGTCACCGTATGTACCTCCCCTGTCACCGTATGTACCTCCCCTGTCACCGTATATACTTCCCCTGTCACCGTATTTACCTCCCATGTCACCGTATATACCTCCCCTGTCACCGTATATGCCTCCCCTGTCACCGTATGTACCTCCCCTGTCACCGTATATACCTCCCCTGTCACCGTATATACCTCACCTGTCACCGTATATACCTCCCCTGTCACCGTATATACCTCCCCTGTCACCGTATATACTTCCCCTGTCACCGTATATACCTCCCCTGTCACCGTATATAGCTCCCCTGTCACCGTATATACCTCCCCTGTCACCGTATATACCTCCCCTGTCACCGTATATACCTCCCCTGTCACCGTATATACCTCCCCTGTCACCGTATATACCTCCCCTGTCACCGTATATACCTCCCCTGTCACCGTATATACCTCCCCTGTCACCGTATACCTTGTGTATATACCTCCCCTGTCACCGTATATACCTCCCCTGTCACCGTTATACCTCCCCTGTCACCGTATATACTCCCCTGCACCGTATATACCTCCCCTGTCACCGTATTTCCCGCCTATTACTCCTGTCACGTTACCCGTATATACCTCCCCTGTCACCGTATACCTCCCCTGTCACCGTATATACCTCCCCTGTCACCGTATATACCTCCCCTGTCACCGTATATACCTCCCCTGTCACCGTATATACCTCCCCTGTCACCGTATATACCTCCCCTGTCACCGTATATACCTCCCCTGTCACCGTATATACCTCCCCTGTCACCGTATATACCTCCCCTGTCACCGTATATACCTCCCCTGTCACCGTATATACTTCCCCTGTCACCGTATATACCTCCCCTGTCACCGTATATAGCTCCCCTGTCACCGTATATACCTCCCCTGTCACCGTATATACCTCCCCTGTCACCGTATATACCTCACCTGTCACCGTATATACCTCCCCTGTCACCGTATATACCTCCCATGTCACCGTATGTACCTCCCATGTCACCGTATATACCTCCCCTGTCACCGTATGTACCTCCCCTGTCACAGTATATACCTCCCCTGTCACCGTATATACCTCCCCTGTCACCGTATATACCTCCCCTGTCACCGTATATACCTCCTCTGTCACCGTATATACCTCCCCTGTCACCGTATATACCTCCCCTGTCACCGTATATACCTCCCCTGTCACCGTATATACCTCCCCTGTCACCGTATATACCTCCCCTGTCACCGTATATACCTCCCCTGTCACCGTATATACCTCCCCTGTCACCGTATATACCTCCCCTGTCACCGTATATACCTCCCCTGTCACCGTATATACCTCCCCTGTCACCGTATATACCTCCCCTGTCACCGTATATACCTCCTCTATACCGTATTACTCCCTGTCACCGATATACCTCCCTGTCACCGTATTACCTCCCCTGTCACCGTATATACCTCCCCTGTCACCGTATATACCTCCCCTGTCACCGTATATACCTCCCCTGTCACCGTATATACCTCCCCTGGCACCGTATATACCTCCCCTGTCACCGTATATACCTCCCCTGTCACCGTATATACCTCCCCTGTCACCGTATATACCTCCCCTGTCACCGTATATACCTCCCCTGTTACCGTATATACCTCCCCTGTCACCGTATATACCTCCCCTGTCACCGTATATACCTCACCTGTCACCGTATATGTCTCCCTTGGATACTAGTATCCCGGGAGATATATACGGTATCATAGCACATTTCTTCCATTGAGACAAACTAGCTATCTATCTCTGAATATTGCACACTCATCTGGCGGGTCTTACTGACAGGTCAATCTTTTGTGGCGGAGAGTAGACCACCAGCATTTCTTTGTACTCAACTCTCCAATCACCATTAGCGACTAACTCACATATCACCATTTATCAGCCCGTTGTGGCGGAGAGTAGACAACCCGTATGTCCTGGGTAAGAACCAGTACTCAACTTTCCAATAGCCATAAGCGACTAACTCACATATCACCATTTATCAGCCCGTTGTGGCGGAGAGTAGACAACCCGTATGTCCTGGGTAAGAACCAGTACTCAACTCTCCAATAACCATAAGCGACTGACTCACATATCACCATTTATCACCTGTCCCTGATAGGGAACCAACCCGCAGCCCTGGTGATAGCGATGCAAGGCGAGTTCTAGCGGCAGCATGCTAGACCACTCGGCCACGGAAGCTTTGATTTAACCATATTTTATTGCATATGCATATTAAACAGTACAGTTGACATACATGCATGATACAGAATAGAAATTAACAATGTATAAGATGCATACATACATTTGTGTAACATTGCAAAAGGGTCGGGCCACAAGTTATAACCAACATTAGAAAACGGCCCTTCCCAATAATCAAACTTTATTAAACAAAAGGTGCGATAGCATCTCAGTACTGTCACTTTTACTCTATGTTACGGTGTTCCGTTAGGGTCATCGCGGTATATAAAAAATGTAACGCGATGGTACGATGGCACGATGTCGATGGTACGATGGCACGATGGCGATGGTACGATGGTACAATGTCGATGGTACGATGGCACGATGTCGATGGTACGACGGCACGATGTCGATGGTACGATGGCACGATGGTACGATGTAGATGGTACGATGGCACGATGATAATAACACATCGTACCATCGTACCATCGACATCGTGCCATCGTACCATCGACATCGTGCCATCGTACCATCGACATCGTACCATCGTACCATCGTACCATCGACATCGTACCATCGTACCATCGACATCGTGCCATCGACATCGTACCATCGTACCATCGACATCGTACCAAAAGTATGTGTACGCAAAATGGGAACACTGAAATTGCAACCTAGGCAGGGGCTCCAGGGGCATGCTCCCCCTGAATTCTTTTTACATCGTAAAGGCGATTTCCTGCCATCTGAGGTATCTATGGATAATTTGATCACCGACATTTTTCAACCTTTTCAAAACTATGTGTACGCAGCTGCGTTTTTGCGTACGGGTAGCTACGCGCCTGGAAATATAGAACGGACGTCGGCCGTTGGATGTTTTAATGAATGAAAAAAGTAGCCCGATTCCCACGCTCCAAGTATTATTATGTGCGTTAGGTCCTAATGTTGTTCATCAGTTTATGAATACATTTGCACTGGTATTGATTCATCGTAGACGACAGCAGTCGAAATGTAAATATACACGGTCATGGAAGTCGTGATAGCGCAGTGGTAGAGCGTTCACTTCAGGTGCGAAAGGCCCGGAGTTACACCAAGAATTAGGTCTCGAGAGTGATTTATATAAGTTGTAAGAACTTGTTTCGCAATCGAGCTTAAATATATTTGTATAAACTGAATATACACGCATGAACATTTAATGCGCATGCGTCACAGGAAGGCGATGGCACGATGTCGATGGTACGATGGCACGATGGCGATGGTACGATGGTACGATGTCGATGGTACGATGGTACGATGTCGATGGTACGATGGCACGATGTCGATGGTACGATGGCACGATGTCGATGGTACGATGGTACGATGTCGATGGTACGATGGTACGATGGCACGATGCGATGGTACGATGGTACGATGTCGATGGTACGATGGTACGATGTCGATGGTACGATGGTACGATGGCACATGCCGATGGTACGATGGCACGATGTCGATGGTACGATGGTACGATGGCGTTGACCATCGTACCATCGTACCATCGACATCGTACCATCGTACATCGTACCATCGACATCGTGCCATCGTACCATCGACATCGTACCATCGTACCGTATCGTACCATGTGTACCATCGTGCCTCGTCCTCGACATCGTACCATCGTACCATCGACATCGTGCCATCGTACCATCGACATCGTACCATCGTGCCATCGTACCATCGCCTTCCTGATTTCCCTCTATATACCGCGATGGCCCTAACGGAACACCGTACTATGTTGATATGTATAAACGGAAGCGTTTAGCGCAAGTGTCCATCATTATTTTATTGCAATACTCTAGTGCGTTACATCAATTGTTCGGACAATGCCTTTCTTTTCAAATCATATTATGTACGTCCGCCAAAGGACCTCCTGGAATAAATAATTGTGTGCTGAACATCCCACACATAGACACACAGTGTGATTGCAAATTGATAAATATAGCGTAATAACAGAATAATAAAAACAATTGCTTCGCGGGGTGGTGTTAGGCAATTTATATCTTGGAAATTGGAAAAGTCATTTGATCGACATTAGACGGAACTGTATAGCCATTGTTGATAACGTATGGGTGTAATTTATTTTTTTTATATACTTTATTTATTTTACAACGATTGCGAAGCAAGTTTTAACAACTTATATTAATCACTCTCGTTGGCTCGGATGAAAGCGTATATGTGGTCATTCATGTGGGAGGAAACCGGAGTACTCGGAGAAAACCCACCTGTCCGATCTGGCGACCATCGTAGCATCTCACATACTTCCCTGTCCGAGGATCGAACCCGGGTGTTGGTGAGAAGCGAGCGCGCTAACCACTGCGCTAATCGGACATCGTAAATTATGATAAGAAACGAATTGTGGTACATGAAACGCATTATTACAGATTGATCTAACTTCCCTATTAGTGTACATATATACACAGTAACTCATACAAAATGTACAATCAATAGCCAAAGCGTAAAATAACAAATATACATAGATATTACTTGGCAACATTAAACTGAGACTCATTAATCTCCGCCAAAGCCTTCGTAAGTTTCCGTGAACTACGACCAGGATATGCATTAGGTTTTTACCGTTAATATTTTTTGAATCAAGTCAGTAATGCATCAGTCCCACTGAGGCCGGCGGTACTACGGTTTATCCCGGAGCCTCCCGGGTCATCCCGGTTCATGAACCGGGGTGTACCGGGTGAAAATGACGTTTTTTTGCCGAAAAATCTCGACGGTCGAGTGAGCCCTCAAGACCCGGGAGCACCCCGGGGCACCCCGGTTCATCCAGGTTGAGCCTCGGCAGGGCCACGGTTCATCCCGGCGCTTACACGGTTCACCTCGGTTCTCGGCCCGGTTCGATCCCCGGTTCAACCAGGTCCATGCCGGCAGAACCCCGGTGACGATACGGTTCTTCCCAGTTCTCCACGGCGGACCTACGGTGTCAACACGGTTCAACACGGTTCACCCAGGTCGGGCTCCCCTTCCTGGTCCTCCAAGGTTCACCACGGTGGTTTTTGACATGTCAAAAACCACCGGGAAGACCCCCGGTTCATCCAGGTCCATCAGGCATCATCCCGGTCCATCACGGTGGCACTACGGTTCAACCCCCGGGAGTACCGGGAGCCCAGTGGGACTGATGCATAAGTAAGTGTACCATAATCTAAAGCTCATAGTTTACTTCGGAAATCCGATTATTAACGAAGTAAGTTCACGGAATATGCAAATGTCTCAGTTTAATATTGCCAAACAATATTTCCCATCATTTTCTTTTCAATCCAAACACTACTTTTCTTGAAAGACTTACTTATATTATAATTGTGCATGACTAATATATGGGTATTGTTCCTGTATTGATGATTCACATGGTAATTGAGTAATTTGAATAATAGTTCTGATATAGTCCTTAAATAAATACATTTGTTGAAATAAAAGGAAGTAATAAATATAGTGCATTAATTTACATTAGGTATTGTAGCATCATTGTGTCAAATTTACATGTACTCTTTAAAAAATATGCAGACACATAAAACACAAACTGATGCAAAAAAATCAATGATCAGTCTTACGGATAAATATTTGTAAAAATCTTTATAAATATTTGAATTACGTCCCTTTACAGTATTGCAGTGTGTAATGACCCCTTGTATATTGGTTATTTCATGTGTTTCAACTGGATAGTTTGTACTAATAAATCAAACTTTAACATCATGTGTAAATCATTTGATTTTTGCAATTGTTTTATTAGACGGAAAATATAAGCAATTTATTTCCGTTTTGTAGCGAAACAAGTCACTTTAAGCATATAATTTACGTCAATAAATAACTCACACCAAAAAGCATTGTTGAGTATGGTAGACAAAGGTGTTCTGAATAATTTGATACCAAATAATGATAGAATATGTTTGTTTTTAGTCATTTGAGCCCAATTGTGCTTCCCATACCCTCAAAAGTAAGCAATATTTTTTCAATCCGAAGGTACTTTTTCAAATGGCAAAAAATGTTGTTAAGCTACTCCCAATTGCTTGCCACAACACATTTTTATTATGTCAAGATGTATATCTTCCAAAATATATAAGTGCCGTTTTGTCCATTTTTATGGTACACCCCACCATGGTTTCCTGCACTTGGCTGAAAGGCTATTAGTACTACATACATCGGAACTAATTGATAGCAAATTTGACCTTTTGGAAAGGGCTGTTGCTAATGTTTTCACCTTGTAACCCAATCCGTTTGCATTTTTAAAAATGTCATGTATATGGATATTATCAGGTTTTATGTATGTTATTAATGTGACAGTAATGTTATTGTGATTTGTAAATTGTAAATTGTATTCGTCAGTATGGAAAAAGTTGCAATAAAATATTATTAAATGAATAGATATTTCACATTAGTATTGCCACTGAATAAAAGGAGCACTTGTACCATATATGTAGTGTGTGTTATTATATAACCTTTCTTTACCTGGACACAATGATATTATACAACGAAAACATACTGTACAGTATCTTGAAATGCGGATCCAGATATCACAGGTTAGATCCTCCATCTGACACTAATAGTATTAACGATCTTTCAAATGGGATTATAAACAGAGGTCTCAGTAATCAGTGCTATGCAATAGAGCATGTAAGCGAACCAGTACCATGGTGATAGGACTGAACACAAACACAAAAGTATGGTTTTTGGACCACACTGTATACTGAACCAGGATTCGAAGGGTGAACGCGCTGCGCTGCTCTCTAGGGAAAATAAAATATTCAAGATGGCGTCCAAGATGGCTGCCGATCACATCAATCGCTATATCTCCATTGATGTGCCACATGGAATGACATTGTTTGGCGTCCAAGATGGCTGCCGATCACATCAATCGCTATATCTCCATTGATGTGCCACCTGGAATGATATTGTTAGTGTCTAAATCTAGCAGTTACCAATTTGATAGTAATCCATTTGATAACTGCTGTTAACCAGACATGTAGTAATAAATGTTCTTTTAAGATAAAGATGATATACACATGGCTGCTATTCTATATTATACGATCATATTAGTGTAATAAACACCAGCTGGTAGTAATAGACACTTTGTACTTAGACAGCCTCCGTGGTCGAGTGGTTACGGTCGCTGATTTGTATACCACCGTAACCTGTCATCACTGATGGTCATGGATTCGAGCCCCGCTCAGGCCGTGTCTAATCTGTATGGAAACGTTAGCAGTTTCTTACTGAGGTTGGTGTACCAAGTACTGGTTAACCGCTGGAACCTGCCCACGAATAGTGTTGTTAGTTAAGCTCCCCGTCTTTCAAATGAGCCACGAGTAGCGACTTTAAAAAATGACTTAAATAAAACCAAAAAAACACAAAAACCCAACTAAGGATGTAATATGAATCATGTGAGGCTGGTTAGGATATATGAGTAACACTTGTAACTCTTTCATTCTGGAGGTGTGCATTATAAAGGGATATAGCTTCATGAACGTATTTGCCACAGATGGATCTGTAGTCCAGTGGTAAAACGCTGGACTGGCAATCCAGGGATCGCAGGTTCGATCCCCCGTCTGACCCTAATAAAAATATCAGTCTTTCATATGGGACATTAAACCGAGGTCTCGTGTCGGTGCTGTACACCATGCACGTAAAAGAACCAGAGGAGACTCTGGAATGAGTCTCTGACTCACTATCCTCCAAACATCTAAAATGACTAATCTCTTCAGGAGGCGTCACTCATATGGGCAACCGGTAGCGACGATAAATAAACGTAAAACACACAAACGTATTTGCCAAGATACATAGATCGTGTACACCTGACCACATATAACTACAGCGTATGATATAACTGGCCATACCATTGAATCATGCAACTTTTTTATATACACGATGAGGCATCCCTCACACAGACTTGTATTTGACAATTAGTAAACACAGAGCTCTGTTGCTGCCTGTGAAACAAACTTGGCCGTTAGTTTATACAAATTTAGTTTAGCTCGATTGCGAAACAAGTTCTTACAACTTATATTAATCTCTCTCGAGACCTCATTCCTGGTGAAATCCATCGCCGTGAAGGAGAGAGAAGAGGCAATGTGGAATTTAAATGCCTTGTCTAAGGGCACAATCGTAACGGCTCCAGCTGCGCTCGAACTCCGGACCTATCGCACCTAAAGCGAACGCGCATCCACTGCGCTAAACTTGGCCGTTACATTATAGTTAAGCAATACGTACAATAATAAACCAAGGTAGCATATTTCTCAACTATGGCACTATTTTTATTTCCACATTTGAAATCATACACTAGTGTGCTAGCATCCATTCCCCTTTTCATTTCACTTACACACATTTTGGTCACATCATGTTGATAGACCGTTTAACATTGCTTGGAGTTGATGTTACAATATCACCTGCATGCATAAGTAATGACAATTTACTACCATCTCCAATATATATTCCAAAACCCAATGCGTTGATTTTAAGTGCTAAATCATTTACAAACATTTCAAGTCGTTTACATACATATTAAACAGTACTGGAGACATTATACAACCTTGTCTTAGACATAACGTAACATTGACGCAATCTGTATGCATGTTATTAACTCTAGGCTCAAGATATAACATTACTATATATAGATACAATCGCTCTGTATATTTCCCCATTTATTCCACATTCCTGAAGTTTTTCCGGCAAATGACGCATGTTAATACAATCATACGCTTTGCGGAAATCTATAAATGCTGTATATGTAAGCTTTCTCTTAACCCATTCAACGCCATGTAACTGACACGGACTGGTCCATATTTTTAGACCAATAAATTAATAAGAAAATTACATTTGGAACAGTTCATTTATCAAAATGGGTAAATATTTTCCCTAAAAATAGCAGTATTACTTGCAAAATGTGCAGATCCTGATGAGACGGATCGTCACGAGCCGGCTCATCTGGATCTACACTTTTTTGGTAAGCCGATTTAGAGGTATGTGGTGTTGAAAGGGTTAAGTCTGGTTTCAATGACACTTGTTACAGTAGAAATGTGATCAACAGTACTGCGTTTCTTACTGAATCCGCTCTGTTTCTCCACAATCTTACCATTGGCCTCAGCTTGGGTTGAGAGTATTCCATCGAATAGAGCAACAAAGCGTATACAATGTGGAGACAAGGTAATGCCGCGATAATTGAGAGGATCCATTGGGTCACCAGCACCTGGCTTCGGAATTAGGCTTATCACCCCATTTCAAAACATACATTAAACAGTATAATATTGCAGAAATGAAACGGCCGTGTACTATTTTAATAAATCACACGGTGTGCTATCAAAGTCACTTTCTTTGTGCCAAAGAGCTTTGCGAACTTCCGAGATCGAGATATTGCTCTGATTCACATTGGGACCATCACCAGTTAATAGCTTACAATAACTATATTTCCAATGGTTTAATACAGCAAGTGTATCTGTTACTATCACACTACTAGTGCTTACAAATTCGAACGAGATAGACGCCCCCCTCTCCCCTACTTACTAGATACACCATGTTTGCCAATTGCTTTCCAAAAAGTATTTTAGTCCTTTTCTAAACCAGTACTTTATTGAACATTCTTGAACTTCCGTATCAAAGATCTTGCGTTTCATACACTACACAAACCTTAATTCAAGTTAATTGCTCAAACTTCCGTATCAAAGACCTTGCGTTTCATACAATACACAAACCTTAATTCAAGTTAATTGCTCATACTTCCGTATCAAAGACCTTGCGTTTCATACACTACACAAACCTTAATTCAAGTTAATTGCTCATACTTCCGTATCAAAGACCTTGCGTTTCAAACAATACACAAACCTTAATTCAAGTTAATTGCTCATACTTCCGTATCAAAGACCTTGCGTTTCATACAATACACAAATCTTGATTCAAGTTAATTGCTCATATAATACAAGACATCCAACAAATGCCTTACAGCTAAACAACAACAACAACAACAACATTTATTGCATTAAGACATCAGCTGATGCTTATAGCATAATTATACAGATAAAATACATATACATGTATTGTGAAAAAGTGAAAACATGAAAACATGGTTTATAATGGAGTAGTTTCGGAGAAGCGTGTACGTATGAACTTTGAAAAGGATAATTTGAAAGCAAATAAATGAATGATATATGAGTATTTCTAGTGCTAGCTCATTCATATGTATGAAAAATCAAACTTTATGAAAAATGTCGTGTGTAGGTCGTTGTGTAATTGCATTCATGAGCCTCAATGATTAACGTATTTTTTGCACGAGATTTTAGAGGAAAGTAGTACTATCAGTTAAATACTACCAGTAGTATATAGGTCGTTATCTTTAAATCGCCTTATACTTCAATGAAGTACAAATATGTTCGCACGAGTTTTTTAAACATACATCATTCCATAAATAATGACAGCTGTGCAGTTTACCAAGCCTTTCCGACTCTTTGTCTCTTATTTAGCACAGACCTTTTTAATTGTTCAGCTTACGAGACATTTCCTCCTTAAGAAGAGTGCACACAGAATCAAATGTCTGATATATGCTATCTTGAGTCCGAAAGCCTCGCTCTAAGTAATATACAGTTTGAAAAATAGTATCATATATGTCTGTCCTTAAGCACATAGTGTCTGGTATGGCATCATCTTTGTATCTGACATACTCTGCTTCGACCTCAGGAGACATGCTATTTATTTGCCAGAACATAGCTCTTCAAATAAGCCAGTTATGCGAGACTTAAAATATTATTCAAAATGGCTGCCGTTTTGAATATTTGTAAGTAGCTATGAAATTGACTTCCTGTTAGCCAAAATAATGAAAATGTATTCCACACTACTAAGTAAACTTGTTAAATAAAATAGGTGTATCCCACACACATCCTTTAATAGAAATATTAAATTAAGCATAAAACGAGCACAATTAGATTGCTTAAATGTCACGTGACTTGGTTAATAGTTTATGCAAATTTATTTTAGCTCGATTGCGAAACAAATTCTTATAACTTATATTAATCACTCTCGAGACCTCATTCCTGATGGAATACATCGCCATGAGGGAGAAAGAAGAGGCAACGTGGAATTTAAATGCCTTGCCTAATGGCACAATCGTAACGGCTCCAGCGGGGTTTGATCTCCGGACCTTTCGCACCTGAACCTCGGTTACTTGGTTAATTCAATATGGCCGCCTCCAGAATTCTCTATTGGAAATAATCAACTGTCATAATTTCTTCTGAGCTTCGCTTTTCAAAAATCAAAAATAACATAAATATTTTTGATGGTTTTCCTTTAACTCTGGCACAAAGATATCTTAATAATTTAGTAACATGCCGTTCCAATACGTTTTATAGTATTCATCCAGACACTGGCTGACAAGTTAGATGCTGTTTTTGACATATCTATGCGAGAATCCGGAGAAACGTCTAGTGGGAGGGGTATAGATTTCTTCAGAAATTTGTTTTATTTGAACGCATATACTACACACGTCTAAATGAAGCATTATGTTTTTATTGTTAGTTTTATTAATCTTGTCACAATTCAATATTCAAGACTTATTTAGTTTAAGCATATTTATTTTCTATCATGTACCGTATTATTAAGGAACATTGTGGAAAGTCGTGATGGCGTAGTGGTATCGCGTTCGCTTCAGGTGTGAACGGACAGAAGTTCGAGCCCCACTGGGACCGTTACGATTTTGTCATTAGGCAAGTGATTTTATTTCCACATTGCCTCTTCTCTCTCCATCGTGGCGATGGATTCCATCAGGACCTAGGTCTCGAGAGTGATGAATATAAGTTGCAAGAACTTGTTTCGCAATCGAGCTAAAATAAATATGTATGAACTAGGAATTGGACAGCAAGCTATGCAATTCATACAAAGATGATGGTCACTGGTTTGAGCCCCGCTGAGATGTGTCTCATTAATAGGAACACTGGCGGTTTCTGACAAAGGTTGGTGCACCAAGTACTGGTTAACCGCTGGAGCCTGATCAGGAAAGGTGTTGGTAGATATACCCCCGGTATATCCTAAAATGGTGCTGATGCAGGCGTAACACCCGAACAAAGCAACGTGCACTATGCTTTATAGACAATGTTATTTGGCGAAAAGAAAAAGTAATTTGTCTTAAGCCGAATATTTAATTGATAGTCCGTTACTATTAATTACGGTTAGGATTTTGCTGCATTCAAAATATTCAAAAAAAATATCACCAGTTAACCTACCTCGGGTTATTCTGCGATATACCTACCTTGAACTATGCTGCGCGCGCACCGTGTTTTGGCTATTCCATTTATACAATGCGTGTAATGTTTTATGAATGAAAGTCACGTGATGTTTGTAAATACTACCGTGGGAATTCGCGGAAGTGAGCTATTTTTAGAATAAGATAATCTCTTGTCCGTCTTGTTTTTCTGTTAAGCAACGTTTCAGTTACTATTCTGTACAGTTTTATTTGACAAAATAAATAACATTATTGATCAGTTACAACTTTTGTTCATTTATGCAGTAGATTGATATTTTCCATAACAAATAACGTCATCACCCCTTACTCGGGAGGAAATTTCGAAAGCCAAATACAGCGGAGTATAACGGCGTTTGAAGAAAATACTCCTTTGATTCTCGTCTAAAATTATTATAAGTAAGTCGTGTTAGAATCGAATTCTGAGATATACCACGGTTGATACTTATTATTTCTTAATATTACATCTCATTTCGGTCTGTTGCGTGTACAACCATAATGATATGGTATACATCCAACATGTGTGCCTTTATTGTATATTGTACAGCAGAAGTATACACCAATAAATGCAACTCAGGTTCCTCCCCACCCATTGGCTTATACTAGCTTAGAGAGCTCAAAGGGTCCCGCCGTACATGCATATCGAATACGAATTATATTTCTGTGTCTGTTCTGTGCCAGACATTACTGTGCCAGGTTCCGCACGGGTGAACGCCCGCCAATGCAGTAAGGCATGTAAGCAAGTAAGCAGAATGATAAGTATGTAAATCAGCAGGCAGGTTCGTAAGTATGTAAGTCAGCAAGCATATAGGTAAGTATGTAAGTCAGCAAGCATGTAGGTAAGTATGTAAGTCAGCAATCATGTGGTAAGTATGTAAGTCAGCAAGCATGTAGGTAAGTATGTAAGTCAGCAAGCATGTAGGTAAGTATGTAAGTCAGCAAGCATGTAGGTAAGTATGTAAGTCAGCAAGCATGTAGGTAAGTATGCAGGTCAACAAGCATGTGGTAAGTATGTAAGTCAGCAAGCATGTGGTAAGTATGCAGGTCAGCAAGCATGTGGTAAGTATGTAAGTCAGCAAGCATGTGGGTAAGTATGTAAGTCAGCAAGCATGTAGGTAAGTATGTAAGTCAGCAAGCATGTAGGTAAGTATGTAAGTCAGCAAGCATGTCGGTAAGTATGTAAGTCAGCAAGCATGTAGGTAAGAATGTAAGTCAGCAAGCATGTGGGTAAGTATGTAAGTCAGCAAGCATGTGGGTAAGTATGTAAGTCAGCAAACATGTAGGTAAGTATGTAAGTCAGCAAGCATGTGGGTAGGTATGTAAGTCAGCAATCATGTGGTAAGTATGTAAGTCAGCAAGCAGGTTGGTAAGTATGTAAGTCAGCAATCATGTGGTAAGTATGTAAGTCAGCAAGCATGTGGTAAGTATGTAAGTCAGCAAACATGTAGGTAAGTATGTAAGTCAGCAAGCATGTATGTAAGTATGTAAGTCAGCAAGCATGTAGGTAAGTATGTAAGTCAGCAAGCATGTGGTAAGTATGTAATTCAGCAAGCATGTAGGTAAATATGTAAGTCAGCAAGCATGTGGGTAAGTATGTAAGTCAGCAAGCATGTAGGTAAGTATGTAAGTCAGCAAGCATGTAGGTAAGTATGTACGTCAGCAAGCATGTAGGTAAGTATGTAGGTCAGCAAGCATGTAGGTAAGTATGTAGGCCAGCAAGCATGTAGGTAAGTATGTAGGTCAGCAAGCATGTGGGTAAGTATGTAAGTCAGCAATCAGCTTGGTAAGTATGTAAGTCAGCAAGCATGTAGGTAAGTATGTAAGTCAGCAAGCATGTAGGTAAGTATGTAAGTCAGCAAGCATGTGGTAAGTATGTAAGTCAGCAAGCATGTGGTAAGTATGGAAGTCAGCAAGCATGTAGGTAAGTATGTAGGTCAGCAAGCATGTGGTAAGTATGTAAGTCAGCAAGCATGTGGTAAGTATGCAGGTCAGCAAGCATGTGGTAAGTATGTAGGTCAGCAAGCATGTAGGTAAGTATGTAGGTCAGCTAGCATGTAGGTAAGTATGTAAGTCAGCAAGCATGTAGGTAAGTATGTAAGTCAGCAAGCATGTAGGTAAGAATGTAAGTCAGCAAGCATGTGGGTATTTTAAGTATGTAAGTCAGCAAGCATGTGGGTAAGTATGTAAGTCAGCAAACATGTGGGTAAGTATGTAAGTCAGCAATCATGTGGTAAGTATGTAAGTCAGCAAGCAGGTTGGTAAGTATGTAAGTCAGCAATCATGTGGTAAGTATGTAAGTCAGCAAGCATGTGGTAAGTATGTAAGTCAGCAAGCATGTATGTAAGTATGTAAGTCAGCAAGCATGTAGGTAAGTATGTAAGTCAGCAAGCATGTGGTAAGTATGTAAGTCAGCAAGCATGTAGGTAAGTATGTAAGTCAGCAAGCATGTGGGTAAGTATGTAAGTCAGCAAGCATGTAGGTAAGTATGTAAGTCAGCAAGCATGTAGGTAAGTATGTAATTCAGCAAGCATGTAGGTAAGTATGTAAGTCAGCAAGCATGTAGGTAAGTATGTAAGTCAGCAAGCATGTAGGTAAGTATGTAAGTCAGCAAGCATGTAGGTAAGTATGTAAGTCAGCAAGCATGTAGGTAAGTATGTAAGTCAGCAAGCATGTAGGTAAGTATGTAAGTCAGCAAGCATGTGGGTAAGTATGTAAGTCAGCAAGCATGTAGGTAAGTATGTAAGTCAGCAAGCATGTAGGTAAGTATGTAAGTCAGCAAGCATGTGGTAAGTATGTAAGTCAGCAAGCATGTGGTAAGTATGTAAGTCAGCAAGCATGTAGGTAAGTATGTAAGTCAGCAAGCATGTAGGTAAGTATGTAAGTCAGCAAGCATGTAGGTAAGTATGTAAGTCAGCAAGCATGTAGGTAAGTATGTAAGTCAGCAAGCATGTAGGTAAGTATGTAAGTCAGCAATCATGTGGTAAGTATGTAAGTCAGCAAGCATGTGGTAAGTATGTAAGTCAGCAAGCAGGTGGGTAAATATGTAAGTCAGCAAGCATGTGGTAAGTATGTAAGTCAGCAAGCATGTAGGTAAGTATGTAAGTCAGGAAGCATGTAGATAAGTATGTAAGTCAGCAAGCATGTGGGTAAGTATGTAAGTCAGCAAGCATGTATGTAAGTATGTAAGTCAGCAAGCATGTGGGTAAGTATGTAAGTCAGCAAGCATGTAGGTAAGTATGTAAGTCAGCAAGCATGTAGGTAAGTATGTAAGTCAGCAAGCATGTAGGTAAGTATGTAAGTCAGCAAGCATGTGGGTAAGTATGTAAGTCAGCAAGTATGTATGTAAGTATGTAAGTCAGCAAGCATGTAGGTAAGTATGTAAGTCAGCAAGCATGTAGGTAAGTATGTAAGTCAGCAAGCATGTAGGTAAGTATGTAAGTCAGCAAGCATGTAGGTAAGTATGTAAGTCAGCAATCATGTGGTAAGTATGTAAGTCAGCAAGCATGTAGGTAAGTATGTAAGTCAGCAAGCATGTAGGTAAGTATGTAAGTCAGCAAGCATGTGGTAAGTATGTAAGTCAGCAAGCAGGTGGGTAAATATGTAAGTCAGCAAGCAAGCATACCATCGACTATGTAATCGTGATCATCGTCGATCATCATTCGCTAAGAATAATGTAATGATTGATTCCTCTCAATAGTGAAGGGGAGACAACTGTGTGACATTTATACAATCTCCGAGATGCAATATTCTTCTCCCATGTGAAGCACTGCCTGCATGTTTGATACAACGAGTGGGGGTTCATGCGAGTATGTCTTGTTCATCTTAGTACAGTCTTGCACGGAACAGACACGAACATGGCTTCATAGTCGGTCTCGCACGTACGCCAGGAACCATTCAGCTCTCTTAGATATTATAATCCAATGGCTGATAGTCGTCGGATCGATAATATGATCGATAATTCAGACTGGTGTCTGTCCACTGCCGCTGTGCAATTATATAAGCGATGTTCAATCACCAATAGACGCACGCTCGCCCACATGGTTCTCCGGCGGCGAGTGTAAATAAGCTCAATCGGCACCAATAGACGCACGCTCGCCCACATGGTTCTCCGGCGGCGAGTGTGAATAAGCTCAAACGGCACCAATAGACGCACGCTCGCCCACATGGTTCTCCGGCGGCGAGTGTAAATAAGCTCAATCGGCACCAATAGACGCACGCTCGCCCACATGGTTCTCCGGCGGCGAGTGTAAATAAGCTCAATCCGCATCAATAGACGCACGCTCGCCCACACGGTTCTCCGGCGGCGAGTTTATATAAGCTCAATCGGCACCAATAGACGCACGCTCGCCCACATGGTTCTCCGGCGGCGAGTGTAAATAAGCTCAATCCGCATCAATAGACGCACGCTCGCCCACATGGTTCTCCGGCGGCGAGTGTAAATAAGCTCAATCCGCACCAATAGACGCACGCTCGCCCACATGGTTCTCCGGCGGCGAGTGTAAATAAGCTCAATCGGCATCAATAGACGTATAACAGATTAATTGATTCCTTACCAACGTATCGGCATGCTACACTTGCAAGATGCTATGCCATCTAGTTGAAACGCAGCAGATATGGCTTGAAACGCCTATATAACCTTAATCGCAATGATCTTTAATATCAAATTTCGGATGGGCTAAATGTGTCTTGTAAAAGTGTTTTGTAAATGTGTTAGGGAAATGTGTCTTGCCGTAGAACAGCACCACCGTGGTCTTAGCGGGGTTCGAACTCAACGAAACGGAACGGACACCGTATACATTACAATTTGTGTGTTTTACGTTTATTTATCGTCGCTACCGGTTGCCCATATGAGCGACGCCTCTTGAAGAGATTAGTCATTTTAGATTTTTGGAGGATGGTGCAATGATACAGGGAGAGACTCATTCCAGAGTCTCCTCTGGTTCTTTTACGTGCACGGTGTACATCACCGACACGATAACTCAGTTTAACGTCCCATCTGAAAGTCTGTTAATTTTATTAGGATCAGACGAGGGATCGAAACTGCGATCCCTTGAGTACCAGTCCAGCGTGTTACCACTGGACTACAGACGCGAGGGAATATATATCTTCAAACGCCCAATTTTTGCTGTCCACGTGTGAATGACGTCACATCATGAATGACGTCACATCGCTGTGTTTGCGTCACCTCTTTTATACACTCAAATATGTGTGTGGGGTGGGGGGTGCGAGCGTGCGTGCATGCGTTGTCATCTCTATTATACAGTCAAACCTGTGTTATTGGTCACCTCTCTTACATGTGTTAGAGATCACATCCATAAAGCACCCAACCATTAAGCAGTCAGTTTCCAGATTCCAAATATGTTGTTTTATTATACATTTGCGTTCTATTAAGCAGCCACATGCGCTAAGCAGCCACTCTCTGCGATTCCCTTGTGTGGCTGCTTAAGACAGGGTTGACTGTATATGTATAGAGCAAATATAATATTATTAAACTGAACTGCACTTTCCTGGATTACGGTTTCTTTGCTTATAATAATGTTCTTACGATAATTTATACAAATTTATTTTAGCTCGATTGCGAAACAAGTTCTTACAACTTATATTAATCACTCTCGGGATTTCATTCCTGATGGAATCTATCGCCACGATGGTAAGAGAAGAGGCAACGTGGAATTTAAATGCCTTGCCTAAGGGCACACTCGTAACGGCTCCAGCGGGGCTCGAACTCCGGACCGTTCGCACCTGAAGCGAACACGCATTCACTGCTCTATCACGACTTCTTACGATACAAATCGTAACTCCGCCTACATACACATGGGAAGTAATTAGTCGGTGGCAGTTCTCCAAAGAATGTGCTACTGAGTTCCCTTTACATATGCACCATGTGTGTTTTAATGTGTCGCACCAAACAATCCACAATAAATGCCGCCATGATAATCTACTTTCTTCGCTATGTCTCATCATAGACGACCACCATGACAATTTTGAATGCTCACTTGTGCAATGATACAGTATCACCGAACATCTGCTGTGTATCACTGTAAAACACAATATCAATCCGTGTTATTCTATATAGTAAGACTGGAATTAAAGTTTATTCTCAACACATGCAAACTGTACATTGTGAGTTTCACTAAGAACTATTTTGGCACACTGCGACCCGGAAGCAATCTCGTTGTTATGGTGACTCTTCAGCGGCGGGTAGGCCTACTCTCCGGTTGTTATTTGTGGAGGAAGACCCCATGAGCCTCTCCGAGCGCAATATTGTGTTGACACCGATGGGCTCCCGGTTAGAACAACCGACCGTAACGCAAGCCAACTGGATATATTCCTGACGTGAAATAATTCGATACCCCCAGTGGGATTCGGACCTGCATCTGCGAGTTGAATCCAACCACTTCGGCCGCTTAGGCCCCACTTAATGGTCCATGTAATATCTAGAGCTATGTGTTTCCTACTCATACTGCATGTAGTCATCTTCGCTACCCATTTCCGGCAGTGAACAATCCCCACTGGATAGATTAATTAGTTCATGTTTCGGAGGGTAGTTAATTGATACAAGTGCCCAGCCCCACTAGAGGATGTGCATTATTAGGCATCATTAGATGTCGGATATGTAATGTGAAACCTCCACCTCTGAACCCATACACTCAGATACATAGAGTCACGGTAGAGACAACCCATACACTCAGATACATGGAGTCACGGTATAGACAACCCATACACTCAGATACATGGAGTCACGGTATAGACAACCCATACACTCAGATACATGGAGTCACGGTATAGACAACCCATACACTCAGATACATGGAGTCACGGTATAGACAACCCATACACTCAGATACATGGAGTCACGGTATAGACAACCCATACACTCAGATACATGGAGTCACGGTATAGACAACCCATACACTCAGATACATGGAGTCACGGTATAGACAACCCATACACTCAGATACATGGAGTCACGGTATAGACAACCCATACACTCAGATACATGGAGTCACGGTATAGACAACCCATACACTCAGATACATGGAGTCACGGTATAGACAACCCATACACTCAGATACATGGAGTCACGGTATAGACAACCCATACACTCAGATACATGGAGTCACGGTATAGACAACCCATACACTCAGATACATGGAGTCACGGTATAGACAACCCATACACTCAGATACATGGAGTCACGGTATAGACAACCCATACACTCAGATACATGGAGTCACGGTATAGACAACCCATACACTCAGATACATAGAGTCACGGAATAGACAACACATACACTCAGATACATAGAGTCACGGTATAGACAACCCATACATTCAGATACATAGAGTCACGGTATAGACAACCCATACACTCAGATACATAGAGTCACGGCATAGACAACACATACACTCAGATACATAGAGTCACGGCATAGACAACACATACGCTCAGATACATAGAGTCACGGCATAGACAACTCATACACTCAGATACATAGAGTCACGGCATAGACAACCCATACACTCAGATACATAGAGTCACGGAATAGGCAACACATACACACAGATACATAGTTTCACGGACTAGACAACCCATACACTCAGATAAATAGAGGTACGGAATAGACAACCCATACACTCAGATACATAGAGTCACGGAATAGACAACCCATACACTCAGATACATAGCGTCACGGAACAGACAACCCATACACTCAGATACATAGAGTCACGGAATAGACAACACATATACTCAGATACATAGAGTCACGGAATAGACAACCCATACACTCAGATATATAGAGTCACGGTACAGGTAACCCATACACTCAGATACACAGAGTCACCGTACAGACAACCCATACACTCAGATACATAGAGTCACGGCATAGACAACCCATACACTCAGATACATAGAGTCACGGCATAGACAACCCATACACTCAGATACATAGAGTCACGGCATAGACAACCCATACACTCAGATACATAGAGTCACGGCATAGACAACCCATACACTCAGATACATAGAGTCACGGCATAGACAACCCATACACTCAGATACATAGAGTCACGGCATAGACAACCCATACACTCAGATACATAGAGTCACGGCATAGACAACCCATACACTCAGATACATAGAGTCACGGCATAGACAACCCATACACTCAGATACATAGAGTCACGGCATAGACAACCCATACACTCAGATACATAGAGTCACGGCATAGACAACCCATACACTCAGATACATAGAGTCACGGCATAGACAACCCATACACTCAGATACATAGAGTCACGGCATAGACAACCCATACACTCAGATACATAGAGTCACGGCATAGACAACCCATACACGCAGATACATAGAGTCACGGAATAGACAACACATACACTCAGATACATAGAGTATATGCCCCGATACAGTTTAATGATCAGTGAGCTTGATGCAGAGGTATAACGTTTCATTAGAATATGGGCGTCCGAGGATTATGTAAGTCTCTATCGCCACAGCTGCATTCTGGGACATTTCTAGACATGCGCTGATTAGCAATAAGGAACAGTGTTTGTAGTTCTGAAGATGTTCGTTTATCAAGTAAAAATTAATGGAATACCAAGATTATTTTCATAGTCAATGTGCTCGCTGCACCTCATGCACATCCACTCTCTTACCCTACATTTTGAATTGCATTTTTGGCGTGTTCATATATTCCATTTTTGAACAAGATGTGAAGGCATGTGTCTACAGTGGTTAGCTAAGCTACTGGTATGCTCTAGTACATGTATATTCAAATACAATTGATCGCGAATAACAATAACAAAATAAGGGCTCACGGGAAGGATAATGTGTGTGCGCATTACAACGATACGACAAGATGCGTTGATATAGAACTAGTATGAATCACTAGTATATGAACATTGTAATACCATATAATGAATACGTCCGATTATCGCAGTGGCTTTCCGATTATCACAGCGGCTGTCCGATTATCACAGTAGATGTCCGATTATCGCAGTGGCTTTCCGATTATCGCAGTGGCTGTCCGATTATCGCAGTGGCTTTCCGATTATCGCAGTGGTTGCCCGATTCATTATCGCAGTGGATGTCCGATTATCGCAGTGGCTTTCCGATTATCGCAGTGGTTGCCCGATTCATTATCGCAGTGGATGTCCGATTATCGCAGTGGCTTTCCGATTATCGCAGTGGTTGCCCGATTCATTATCGCAGTGGCTGTCCGATTATCGCAGTGGCTTTCCGATTATCGCAGTGGTTGCCCGATTCATTATCGCAGTGGATGTCCGATTATAGCAGTGGCTGTCCGATTATCACAGTGGATGTCCGATTATGGCAGTGGCTTTCCGATTATCGCAGTGGCTGTCCGATTATCGCAGTGGCTTTACGATTATCGCAGTGGTTGCCCGATTCATTATCGCAGTGGATGTCCGATTATAGCAGTGGCTGTCCGATTATAGCAGTGGCTGTCCGATTATCACAGTGGATGTCCGATTATTGCAGTGGTTGCCCGATTCATTATCGCAGTGGCTTTCCGATTATCGCAGTGGTTGCCCGATTCATTATCACAGTGGCTGTCCGATTATGGCAGTGGATGTCCGATTATAGCAGTGGCTGTCCGATTATCACAGTGGATGTCCGATTATCGCAGTGGCTGTCCGATTATCACAGTGGCTGTCCGATTATCACAGTGGATGTCCGATTATGGCAGTGGCTTTCCGATTATCGCAGTGGCTGTCCGATTATCGCAGTGGCTTTCCGATTATCGCAGTGGTTGCCCGATTCATTATCACAGTGGATGTCCGATTATGGTAGTGGCTGTCCGATTATCGCAGTGGATGCCCGAGTAGCGCAGTGGATGTCCGATTAGCGCAGTGGTTAGCTCGCTCGCTTCTCACCGATGCAGCCCGGGTTCGATCCTCGGACAGGGAAGTATGTGAGATGGTACGATGGTCGCCAGATCGGACAGGTGGGTTTTCTCCGAGTACTCCGGTTTCCTCCCACATGAATGACCACATATACGCTTTCATTCGCGCCAACGAGAGTGATTAATATAAGTTGCTAAATCTTGCTTCGCAATCGTTGTAAAATAAAATAAAGTTTAAAAAAAAAATATCTTCATATTCTCGAAACAAAAGATGTGCTGAGTATGTATAAGATTTAGTGTTGTATTACCTATTTCAACGATATTGTATGCTAAGTAGTTATCACGGTGTCAAACACACGAACATTAACTCCATAATATATAATACTGAACTTGTTCACGGTTGTAAAACAATAAATAAATTGCTTACAAAGTAAAAGGTAAAAACATACAGTATGTTCATTTATATTTCCAATCGTTCATTTCTTCTGATACCACATCCACTGTGAAGAGGAATCCAAATCAAGCTGAAAAACAGCAAACATATCCCAAATGTAATGTTCCGCATTGCCAGTGCTCACCTGTGAACAACGTCACCGTGTTTACACACTGTATTCCTCCGACAAATAATCCAGCATACAACCTTCAGTTTGCAATGGCCTGGATTCTTGTACCACATCATTTCTACACATCAACTAGTCTGAAGTCTTCTTAAGTCACATAATTTCTCAGAAAACACAAAAGCTATACACTGCCTGTCATGAAAATGCATTTTTACCGAAACGAAAAACGAATGATTTTAGTTACTAGTATTGGGACTACATTCGATATTTACGTATATACAACCTTGGTTTTTAACATAGCACCATAACGAGGAATATTTAGTTGGGCCGTACATTATTTCTGTACCTTAAAGCAGCATTATATCGTCATAAAGGATGTTTTGGGTAAAATATAAATACTAATGCGTGCGTGTTTACAAAAATCGAAATAGTCGCTCAGAAACGATAAAATTCCAATAAATTTAAACCGTCGTATACGCGAATTTGTTTATCAACACACGAAATATAAACACGCACAGCGCGCATGCGTGAATCAACAGAGGATGTAGAAAACAACGTATATATTTTGAACATGAAATACTATCTATCTATCTTCCTCTAATGTCGAACCCCTCGTGGGGATGTAGAAATTTCCCAAAAAGACTTAAATCAACATATCAAGTAATTTAATTAAAAAGACAACGTGGGACAAATGGGGACAATGCATTCCGAATGTAAACAAGTGCGCACAATGCGTTCCGGTTGTAAACAAGTACGTGACCGATCGACTCGGAAAGTCCTACTTTCGGTTTCGAGTTTGTTTTATCGCAAAAAAACGCTGTAGCATTGCTACCCATACGTAAAATTTGAATTTTTCAAATATCTTTTATTTCATACGATGTAATGCTGCTTTAAAGGCCTGAAAACCAATGGCATTATGTGCATCATTAATATTCTAGGAAAAAGAATGCTCTACTATCCATCATGGCTTCGGGATTTATGAAAATAATTAGACTATTCGTGCAAAAGAATATTCCCGACACATCTCGTTTCCAGTTGACGTCATACATACCACATATGCTCCACTGGGAAGAAAGTGTGCCAGCATTTTAAGCCGCATGACAAAATCGTCTAAACAAAGCTGCATCATAGTGCAAGCAGACTAGAGCTTAGTTTCAGTTTAAACAATATTTTATTTCAATGAATATACATAGTATATAAGACTAGAGCTTATTGACAACAATCACTGTGTATTCATACTTGTGATAGTTTACAATTTTAACGTCATTGTTTTATAATGCTTCAAGACCCATGCAAGGATGGCATCCGCGGTCGAGTGGTTTCAGTATTTGACGTTAGCACTTGCCCCTCACCTCTCGAATCTCAAACATGCACAACAAGTTCTTGCAACTTATATTAACCACTCTCAAGACTTAATTCCTCTCCTGGACGTTCGTACCTGATGCGAACGCGCTACCTGCACTACGCTCTCACGTCTTCCACATCTATATATGTGATTCTTGACAGGATATAGGTAACAGAAGAAACATTACATTAATAAGCGATATACACAGTTTATTTAGAAACAAACATCCCTTGCATATAATTAAAGTCAATTTGGCTGTCCGATTAGCGCAGTGATTAGCGCGCTCGCTTCTCACCAATGCAACCCGGGTTCGATTCTCGGACCGGGAAGTATGTGAGATGGTACGGTGGTCGCAAGATCGGACATGTGGGTTTTCTCCGGGTACTCCGGTTTCCTACCACACGAATGACCACATATACGCTTTCATCCGCACCAACGAGAGTGATTAATATAAGTTGTTAGAACTTGCTTCGCAATCGTTGTAATATAAATTAAGTTTAAACCTTTTCTTTTAATAATTATGTTCTTTCTGGATACGTTTAACGCTCGTCACCGCCTCGTTGATTCGGGGCGATACCACCAGAAGTATATTAGTCATTTTATTAGTTCGCGGCTAGGGCTAGATACAGAAGACGCTACGATTCCAGGGGCATCCCTTGTTCTTTTACATTCCCGGTGTATAGATCCGATACATGTGACCTTGGTGCATAGTTCCTCAAATACTGTCTGAAAGCATGTTAACATTATAGTTCCATCTGAAAGCATGTTAACATTATAGCTCCATTTGAAAGCCTGTTAACATTATAGCTCCATTTGAAAGCCTGTTAACATTATAGCTCCATTTGAAAGCCTGTTAACATTATAGCTCCATTTGAAAGCCTGTTAACATTATAGCTCCATTTGAAAGCCTGTTAACATTATAGCTCCATCTGAAAGCCTGTTAACATTATAGCTCCATCTGAAAGCATGTTAACATTATAGTTCCATCTGAAAGCCTGTTAACATTATAGCTCCATCTGTAAGCCTGTTAACATTATAGCTCCATCTGTAAGCCTGTTAACATTATAGCTCCATCTGAAAGCCTGTTAACATTATAGCTCCATCTGAAAGCCTGTTAACATTATAGCTCCATCTGAAAGCCTGTTAGCATTATAGCTCCATCTGAAAGCCTGTTAATATCATTACGGTCAGGCAGGGTATGGATCGCACGGTTACGAACCTGCGATCCATGGATGGTGTGTCCGCAATGTCGTATTTACGTGAACTTCACAAAACTTAACTCAAGTCTTGAACATAGACATATGTGTGTTCCAGTGACAAGTTGCCTAGCAATTAGTACGTCTAATAACAAACCCATTTGACAAAATATTACTTTTCCTGTGTGTTTTACGTTTATGTATCGTCGCTACCGGTTGCCCATATGAGCGACGCCTCCTGAAGAGATTAGTCATTTTAGATGTTTGGAGAGCAATGATACAGACAGAGACACAGTCCAGAGTCTCCTCTGGTTCTTTTACGTGCACGGTGTAAAGCACCGACCTGAGACCTCGGTTTAAAGTCCCATCTAAAAGACTGTTAATTTTATTAGGGTCAGACGGGTGATCGAACCTGTGATCCCTGGATTACTAGCCCAACGTGTTACCACTGGACTACAGATCCGTCTGTGAACATTGATTACCTTTCCATTGCCAATTCTCATCTATTTATTGTTTATTTAAACTATTTTCTTTTACAACGATTGCGAAACAAAGTTTAAGAAGTTATATTAATCACTCTCGTTGACGCGGATGATAGCGTGTTGGTGGCCATTCATGTGGGAGGTAACCGGAGTACCCGGAGAAAACCACCTATCCGATCTGGCAACCACAGTACCATCTCATATACTTCACGGTTTGAGGTTCGAACCTGGGTTGCCTACGTGAGAAGCGAGCGTGCTAACTACTGCGCTAATCGGACAGCCTATCCACTCCCATTGACTTCCAGGCGCGTAGCTATGCTTACGTATGTACGCACGTGTGTAAGATTTATTTTGACAGTTCCTGAAAGTGAAATTAAATAAATGCGAAAAATGCAATAAAAACTGGATCGTAAGGGGGGCACTGACATTGGTCATTCACAAGAAAGCAGACATGAACGAAAATGCCAACATATATTAATTGTAGCTGATGTTCATGGTAGGCAATAATTATAGTCACCTGAGACAATATAGCAGGGAAAATATCTCCGGGTGGGGCATGCCCCCGGACCTCCTAGAATGGTGCGTAATCCATATTTAGGCCTAGCTACGCGCCTGACTTCCATAGTAAGAAATACATGCCTGTAGCGCTAACATGAAGACATTTAGTTCCAATGTAACACCTCATATGGTCTTTCAAATAAGCCATACTCCGTGACCTTGAGATTTACAGTTCAAGGTCAAATGAAGATTATGTGAAAGTAAGCTATTTGTTCTTGTGTTAACTACCAGCGCGGATGTATGCATCCCTCGGAGTGATATCCTCTAGTGTCGATCTGTATCAATACTCACCATACATACATTACCACAAATAAACCATTCAAGTCCAACGACGACGACGACAACGACGAAGACGACAACGCTAAGAAGCTACAGCTGAGTTCAGTAACAAGAAACGGAACTATCTTCTGCTTCAACATGGTATATATGGGGGATTTTTTTGGGTTCCTATCTGTGATGAGACGAGCATAGGAGATAAAAACAGTGTTACTAAGAACGTGAGGAGAGATATTTATCTCCGAAACAATCGAAACGATCCAGATAAGCTTGTTCTCGCGGATATAAGGAACAGGCGTATACTAAGCACATGCTATCACACATCATGTGAAGTCGTAATCTCATGCTTCATTCAACTTGCGTGGTATGTTATATTTCGGGCTTTACGCCTGCATCAGCACCATTTTGGGCTATATCGCCGGCGGGCAGTTTACCTAACAACACCTTTCCTGGGCAGGTTCCAGCGGTTAACCAGTACTTGGGTGCACCAACCTCCGTAAGAAACTGCCAACTTTTTCATATAAAAGAGACACGGCCTGAGCGGGGCTCGAACCCGTGATCATCAGTGATGATAGGTTACAGTGGTATACAAGTCAGCGACCTTAACCACTCGACCACGGAGGCGGACAACTTGCGTGTTTGACTGACACTTCGTTGTATAGATCATTCGGCGAAGCTGATGTTATTAAACGATTGGAAGCTGCTAATGTTTAGTTTATACAAATTTATTTTAGCTCGATTGCGAAACAAGTTATTTCAACTTATATTAATCACTCTCGAGACCGCATTCCTGATGGAATCAATCGCCACGAGGCAGAGAGAAGAGGAAACGTGGAATCTAAATGCCTTGCCTATGGGCACAATCGTAACGGCTCCAGCGGGGCTCGAACTCCGGACCTTTCACACTAAAGCGAACGCGTATTCACTGCGCTATCACGACTTCCACAACTAATGTTAATGCTAATGTTTGTTATATTGGTATACCTCACGTGACTACCCCCATGGACGGATCTGTAGTCCAGTGGTAACACGCTGGACTGGTAATCCAGAGATCGTAGGTTCGATCCCCCGTCTGACCCTAATAAAATTATCAGACTTTCAGATGTGACGTTAAACCGAGGTCTCGTGTCGGTGCTTTACATCGTGCACGTACAAGACCCAGAGGAGACTCTGGAATAGTCTCTGTCTGTATCATTGCACTATCCTCCAAAATTCTAAAATGACTAATCTCTTCAGGAGGCGTCGCTCATATGGGCAACCGGTAGCGACGATAAATAAAAGTAAAAAGTGTACACCCATGGAAAATTTACCATACTCGAGATGGCGATGTTTTTCAATGTCTTGTTGCAATAGGTGATGATGATTGAGCTTATTTACCCTCGCCGCCGGCGAACCATATGGGCGAGCGTTGTTGCAATATCTCACACTTTTGTTCCGAATGAGGCTATTCAGATGTGAGTTGTTGCAATATCTCACATCTGAATAGCCTCATTCGGAACAAATTTACGCTACTCGGACTTTACCGTTTAATTTCAATGTGATTTTATTTGTTATGCCGCCATCTTGTTTTCATTGCAGTCTCGAAGAATGTTTTGTTGCAAAATTGTTCGGTAAAACAGAAAATTGTAAATAGACTATTCGATAATTATTTTTATCAGTCAACTTAGTTCGTACACCGTGTGGCTGTATCGTTCTTTAATGTCAAGGCTGCTGTCAAATCTCATCTGCGGAAAGTAAACAATGACTGCAATGTCAGTCATCTAGGTTCGCGAATGTATCTGAGGAACAGCCGAATGCTCGGTATAACAGAACAACGCCTCGGTCGACATTATTTTCCTCGGGTTGACAATATCCACTGTCACACTCGCCGATATGTCACTGTAATATGTGACCTGATTATAATAAAAATTGTTGTTGTTGTTGTTGTTGTTATGAAATTATATGAAATATGTATATAATATACAAGCGTATTGTTGTGAGTTTTTATCTGTATTCAATTCCATGTACATACATATAGTGCAAAGAAAAAGTACATAGCTATTCTGAATGGAATTATAAGAGACAGCTTGCAATTATAAAGATCACATGTTTATTATTATAAATATATATTTCTTTATATTCTAAAGCAAACAAACGGTTGCTAATTCCAATCTAAATACTATTTAAAACAAAAATGTTATAAAACACTCAATTGAAACACAAGCACTAATACGATAGTAAAGCGACATTACCCCAGTATTAACAGCCATACATTTAAAGCGACACTACATCAGTGGAAGCACACATTTCTACAGAATGTATGTTCCTATTATACTGTATAATTGTTTTCCAAATATTTGCCTCAAATACTGAGTATTTCGACTGATAAACAAACGTCGTATACGCGGTTTGTTGACATATCAAACTAATCTAGACTTCCATGCGTAATACAACTCGTGTATCCTGAATAACACGATGTATGATACATATTTACCGTTATACCTCACATTTGTGCCTATTTATTTGTAGACTATTTTTATTTAAAATTATTTCTAAACGACATTATCTCGCGTTTAGTATTGACTCCGATGACAAAAAACGTCAATTCAGGAGCATGGATGACCGTTATATGAAATCATACTTTCAATCCACAAAAACATTGTTTATTTATTCAATGTTAGTGTTCGAATGTATTCAGAAGAATGTGAAGTAGCAATCCATTTAAACGTTTGCTTTTTACGATGCAATGTCGCTTTAAGAAATATCTTACAAAATCAGCTATCACACTGGATCAGATCGAGTTTGACCTAATTAGCAGCTGCTTATTGTGGTATGCAGACTCATAGATATATAATAATAAAAAATAAGGACATTATTTACAAAGGTAAAGGTATCAACGATGTAGTATATTAAAACAGGTTTTGGCACACAGTCTTATCATTCACTGATTAGTGATTACTGAAGAGAAATATAAATTGATCACGTGTTGTCATATTATAGATATTATGGTAAAAAAATACTGGTTCCTCTAAGATTATTATATATTACGCATTCTAATATAACATGGGGTGTAGTTTTCCAAATTGGATGTACGACTGGTACCATGTGTGTGTTTGTTTGTTGTGTGCGCTTAAAGTCGCACATACAGCTTATGTTATGACTCTACAGTTTTTATTGATGGATGAAGACCCCATGTGCGTCGCCTAGCAGTAGTTCAGCCACCCCGCGTAAACAGATCGTATCAACATAAAAGTAATTATAACGGAGAGCAAATAACATGAATGCACCTGTTTCCAATAACGAGTAGTCAAGGGAAGTAAGTCAGGCATGATTTTGGTTTGCTAGTACCTATGGAACAGACGAATCTGTAGTCCAGTGGTAACACGCTGGACTGGTAATCCAGGGATCGCAGGTTCGATCCCCCGTCTGACTCTAATAAAATTAGCAGTCTTTCAGTTAAACCGAGGTCTCGTGTCGGTGCTGTACACCGTGCACGTAAAAGAACCAGAGGAGACTCTGGAATGGGCCTATAGAGCTGTCTGTATCATGCACTATCCTCCAAAATATAAAATGACTAATATCTTCAAGAGGCGTCGCTCATATGGGCAACCGGTAGCGACGATAAATAAACGTAAAACACACAGTACCTATGGAGCTAATAGTGTACAATACAATTACAAATATAAACATGATAAATATATAAGCAAAATGATACAACTGCAATGCTATGCTTATACTTGAACACTGCAAGAATAACATCTAGAAGCAAATGGGTTGCTGGGCAACACGTTTTACCAACATTAGCGAGTGCCCTCCCCAATACACCAGAGTGATGTTAACACATTTATAAATTAATAAATTAAAATAAGATAGATACATGAATATATATCTTTCTTTATTGAGTGTAAACTAATTAAAGTTTATAAACGTTATTTATTTTACAACGATTGCGAAGCAAGTTTTAACAACTTATATTAATCACTCACGTTGGCTCGGATGAAAGCGTAAATGTGGTTTTTCATGTGGGGGGAAACCGGAGTACCCGGAGAAAACCCACCTCTCCGATCTGGCTGAATTGTCCTATTGCAAGACGCTTTTTTAAAATTCAAATGTGAGTGCAATTCTGGTTTTATTTAGTTTAAATTTAGTTAAATTATATTGCTCAATTCATTTTTACATATATGCAGTGTGTGTATTTTACGTTTATTTATCGTCGCTACCGGTTGCCCATATGAGCGACGCCTCCTAAAGAGATTAGTCATTTTAGATTTTTGGAGGATAGTGTAATGACACAGGCAGATACCCATTCCAGAATATCCTCTGGTTCTATTACGTGCACGGTGTACAGCACCGACACGAGACCTCGGTTTAACGTCTAATCTGAAATATTGTTAATTTTATTAGGGTCAGACGGGGGATCAGCTTGCTTGCGGAAGGTAGGTGGTTCTATACGGGTAACGGATGCATATGCGATTCATTTAAAATATTATCAACATATGTAAAACATACTGACGGACAGTGTATCCCACAAATAGAAATATCCCACAACTAGAAATATCCCACAACTAGAAATATCCCACAACTAGAAATATCCCAAAACTAGAAATATCCCAAAACTAGAAATATCACACAACAAGAAATATCCCACAAATAGAAATATCCCACAACTAGAAATATCCCACAACTAGAAATATTCCAAAACAGGAAATATCCCACAACTAGAAATATCCAACAAAAAGAAATATCCAACAAAAAGAAATATCCCACAACTAGAAATATCCCACAACTAGAAATATCCCACAACTAGAAATATCCCACAAATAGAAATATCCCACAAATAGAAATATCCCACAACTAGACACAACTAGAAATATCCACAACTAGAAATATCCCACAACTAGAAATATCCCACAACTAGAAATATCCCACAACAAGAAATATCCCATAAATAGAAATATCCCACAAATAGAAATATCCCACAAATAGAAATATCCCACAACTAGACACAACTAGAAATATCCACAACTAGAAATATCCCACAACTAGAAATATCCCACAACTAGAAATATCCCACAACTAGAAATATCCCACAAATAGAAATATCCCACAAATAGAAATATCCCACAACTAGAAACATCCCACAAATAGAAATATCCCACAACTAGAAATATCCCACAAATAGAAATATCCCACAACTAGAAACATCCCACAACTAGAAATATCCCACAACTAGAAATATCCCACAACAAGAACAATTAATATCCCATGACAAGATACATGTACATGTTTCGATAAGATTGACAGCTAATTAATAATATATTAAGGTAGACAGAACTCTTTCAATTTCGATAATGAATAATGTTAATTGGATAACGGACATTCACTACATTTCAGATATAATGTCGGTATACGGGTACAACGTTTTAATTGGATAACGATGGTAGCATATGTCTGCCAACACTTAACAACTTAAGTTTCTCGAGAACATGGCAATATAATATTATGTTATCATTAGCTGACAGCATAGTTATTAAACAGAACAGAACAGAACAGAACAGATTTTTTATTTTCAAGACTTGTACATAATATTAAAGCAACCAGATATTGGTGAAAAATAGCAACTTTCTACAGAATATAATTTCATATTTATAAAAAAAAAAAATGTTTTTATACTTTATTTGTCATACAATTTTTTTCATTATGTTTGGCACAGAATTTGCGTATTTCAACTAATAAACAAGCGTCGTATTAGTTTGTTGCCATAATTAATGATATAATGGGTGTTTCCCATGCTCCAATCTACCTTTTATTATTAAAGGTATATCCCCAATATTCTGTATGTTATTGCGGCATAGTTATTAAAGCAACCAGATATTGGTAAAAAATAGCAACTTTCTACAGAATATAATTTCTTATTTATAAAAAAAAATTTAATAATATTTTATTGCATTTTTTTCATACAATACATTACATATATACATACAATACTAAGAACAAATCAGAGATTAATATGTAATTATATGATTGCAGTATACATGATACATTTGTTTTGTCAAGGGGGAAAAAAGCAAATGGGTTGGGCTACAAGTTATAACAACATTATTTACAGCCCTCCCCGTTTATTTATAATTTATATGTCATACAATTTTTTTCATTATATTTGGCACAGAATTTGCCATAACTAAATGATATAATGGGTGTTTCCCATGCTCCAATCTACCTTTTATTATTAAAGGTATATCCCCAATATTCTGTATGTTATTGCGGCTTTGTTTATTTTCAAGTTTTTGCTCGAAAGAGGCAAAAATCAAATCAAGAGTAAATGCCATATTTTATACAAACACTACTGTCGAACATGATTAAATGGGCAATGTTATGGGTTTTAAAAATAGATCACACGTGTAAACACATCAATATTGGATATTTGGGGGTATACAATACAGATAAACCGTCTGAACAGTATATATATGTCTGATTAGCGCAGTGGATAGGATGTCCGTGTTTGAGTGTTTTTTCTCCAGATCTTGCGTGCGTGCGTGCGTGCGTGCGTGCGTGCGTGCGTGCGTGTGGGTGGGTGTGTGGTTTGGTTGGTTGGTGGGTGCATGGGTGGGTGGGTGGGTGGGTGGGTGTGTGGATGGGTGCCGGTTGCCCATATGAGCGACGCTCATGAGATTAGTCATTTTAGATTTTTGGAGGATAGTGCAATGATACAGACAGAGACCCATTCCAGAGTCTCTTCTGGTTCTTTCACGTGCACGGTGTAAAGCACCGACACGAGACCTCGGTTTAAAGTCCCATCTGAAAGACTGATAATTTTAATAGGGTCAGATTGGGGGTCGTGCACGTAAAAGATCCAGAGGAGAATCTGAAATAGTTCTATGTCTGTATCTCTGTCACTATCCGCCAACATCTAAAATGACTAATCTCTTCAGGAGACGTCTCTTATATTGGCAACCGGTAGCGACGATAAATAAACGGAAAACACACACTCTTTGGGAATATATATATCGAGACAGTTAGCTTCTAATGAACCATGGTTCTCTCTCTCTGTATCATTGCATTATCCTCCAAAATCTAAAAATGACTAATCTCTACAGGAGGCGTCGCTCATATGGGCAACCGGTGGCGATGATAAATAAACATAAAACACACACACACATTCTAATGAACCAGCGCTATAATAGCTTTGGTACGACACACTGGAGGTGATATTATAGTTCATTATATAACTTCATTATTTCAAATTTACGAATCCCAGATTTCACGAGTTCAGCTTCACGAATTCACAATTTCAAATCACGAATATACGAGTTCACGAATTCAAGAAGCTGAACTTATGAATTCGTGAATGTAAAATAGAAGTCGTCAAATAAAATAGAAGTCGTCAAATGGTGAAATAGCGAATATTACTATTGTCGGTTTTTTTTTTGAATTAACCTAACATCACGAGTATAGACAATAAGTGAAGAATGAGACAGGTTGATGTACTAAGTAATTATCATCGCAAAATCCAATTTCATTAAAGCGACCAAACATTGGAATCCCCGCGGCAACTATAATATTTCTCAAGAGTGTCGTTTCATGATAAATGTTTGGCGCCATTCACGACGTTACATAATTTCCCCCAGAAAAATCTCCGGGCGATTGCAATGTCCAGATATTAATAGTGTGACGTATTGGTTTGTTCCAGTGATATAAATGTGTAGTTAATTTAATTAATTGATGCATTTAGAATATTTGTCAGCTACAACACTCGTACTCGTATAAAGTAATAATATTCTGTGTCAGCCACTAAATTAATTATAATTATTCTGTGTCAGCCACTAAATTAATAATATTCGGTGTCACCCACTAAATTAATAATAATTATTCTGTGTCAGCCACTAAATGAATAATATTCGGTGTCACCCACTAAATGAATAATATTCGGTGTCAGCCACTAAATTAATAATATTCTGTGTCAGCCACTAAATGAATAATATTCGATGTCAGCCACTAAATTAATAATATTCTGTGTCAGCCACTAAATTAATAATATTCGGTGTCACCCACTAAATTAATAATAATTATTTTGTGTCAGCCACTAAATTAATAATATTCGATGTCAGCCACTAAATGAATAATATTACCTAACGAGAACCTTCCTGGGCAGGCTCCAGCGGTTAACCAGTACTTGATGCACCAACCTCCGTAAGAAACTGCCCAGATTTTCATATAAAGAGACACGGTCTGAACGGGGCTCGAACAAGTGACCATCAGTGATGATATGTTTCAAGCCAACCATCTTAACCACTCGACCATGGAAGCAGGCAAATGGTTGTTCTTGCAGTCCATTATTATTAATATTGGACTTCTTTCATAAACGCCAAAATATTATATTAAATCATATGCGTAAACGTACGATATTATCAATTTTAAGTAGAAATATCTTGTTATATACGTGTGTGCTTTAAGTAAGATATATGCCTCAAACGGATCCAATATGTAAAATATTGGCACTGTGTTCGGCGCTAAGTGCCCCAAACAGCCCAATATGGTACATATTGTATCGTTTTCGGCATATAATCGATGAAGGGATTATATTCTTCTACAGAGAATTCGTGGTCGAGAAAATAGTTCAACTCAGAAATTCAACCGGAGTGTCGCGGCAAGCATCATGAGAGTGCGCTGTGAATCTACAATAGATTGCATAACATTAAAATACACATATAGGAAGCATACATACATTTGATGAATCCTAACCTAACCCAACTCTAACCCTAGCTTAAACCTAACCCAAACCCTAATCCTAACCAAACCCAACTCTAGCCCTAACTTAAACATAACCCAAACCCTATTCCTAACCTAACCCAACTCTAACCCTAGCTTAAACCTAACCCAAACCCTAATCCTAACCAAACCCAACTCTAGCCCTAACTTAAACATAACCCAAACCCTATTCCTAACCAAACCCAACTCTAACCCTAACTTAAACCTAACCCAAGCCCTAATCCTAACCAAACCCAACTCTAGCCCTAACTTAAACATAACCCAAACCCTAATCCTAACCAAACACAACTCTAGCCCTAACTTAAACATAACCCAAACCCTAATCCTAACCAAACCCAACTCTAGCCCTAACTTAAACCTAACCCAAACCCTAATCCTAATCAAACCCAACTCTAGCCCTAACTTAAACC
Organism: Archivesica marissinica; assembly: GCA_014843695.1. Taxonomy (NCBI): domain Eukaryota; kingdom Metazoa; phylum Mollusca; class Bivalvia; order Venerida; family Vesicomyidae; genus Archivesica; species Archivesica marissinica. The sequence goes on from CM026403.1 coordinate 56,092,659, forward strand.
TAACCCAAACCCTAATCCTAACCAAACCCAACTCTAGCCCTAACTTAAGCCTAACCCAAACCCTAATCCTAACCAAACCCAACTCTAGCCCTAACTTAAACATAACCCAAACCCTAATCCTAACCAAACCCAACTCTAGCCCTAACTTAAACCTAACCCAAACCCTAATCCTAACCTGGTACTCTCAAGCGTGAACTCACAACGCAATATCTCTACTTAAGTGTCTATAACGACTGGAAGTACGTAAAGTAAGTAAGTAAGTGTTATTAAAGTGACATGTGCACATTTCAACACATATATATAGCAAATATTAAACAACAAGAAGACGCACCCGGCCCCGTGGGCCTATAAGTCACCTAATAATATGCATTCAATAATAATTATATAGTGTGAAGAGAAGTGAACTGATCATTAGATTAATAAATTGAAAATTGACAAATATAGCGCTATTCACAAATCATGTGGGTTATCAATGTACAAAGTAATTAAGAACATGTCCATAGGACTGATTAAGATTACTAAACCTAAAAAAAAAAAAGTAAAAAGTAAAAAAAAAATAAACAAGTAAAAATAAACAAACAAAGAAAGATAGATGCATAGATTATCATACAAATATGGCTTATCCAATACATTGTTGTTCATGGAAATGAATTGTGTCTTTTTATACAGGCCATTATTCTACTTTAAGTCGAACTCATCTTTTAGAGTAAAACCACATTTCCGTTTCATTTTCTCAAACTATGTAATTAGTTTATATAAATATATTTGAGCTCGATTGCGAAACAAGTTATTTCAACTTATATTAATCACTCTCGAGACCTCATTCCTGATGGAATCCATCGCCACAAGGGAGATAGAAGAAGCCACGTGGAATCTAAATGCATTGCCTAATGGCACAATCGTAATGGCTCCAGCGGGGCTCGAACCCCGGACATTTCGAACCTGAAGCGAACGCGCATTCACTGCGCTAGCACGACTTCCACAACTATGTAATTAAAATGTCTTTGTTTATTCTCGATGGTTTACTCGAAAACTAGGGGAGGACAAGTGTGGGTGTCACGTGGAACGCCTTTATATTATGTATTTTGTATGTTCCAAACTGAGCTAAGATGTATATATAATACTATGTTATATTTGAATATATGGCTTTTCTATTATCCGATTTATCACGAAATGTATATCGGACCTTTCAGTCGGAATCCTTGATAACCAGATGTTTCTGTATGCTAAATGCGATTGTATCAAAATTATGTTAATTTTCTATTACCTCCCTTGGCAGATAAAGTCTGGTTTATTCCAAAATGTGACTAGGTCCTTTTAGTTAGAATCCTTTGTTTTTACTGTTGTTCTCTAACCAGATGTTGCGGTATGATAAATGTGATTTTATCAAAATCGTGTTAATTAACTGATATGATTGTTTTACAAATATGTACCCATTGAATACTGTAGGAGATATGTCGAGATATAGTAATTTAATAATCATATAAAGCGATGGTGGAATACACTTTCTAGCATGTTGTGCAAAGACAACAACGATAAAAACAGATGAAAACACTTAATAGGACCTATCTACTTTTAGGGAGTATTCAGGGGCAGTAACTGACCGATGGCTCTCATTAATTGATAACAATTGTATACAGATAAATACATATTGTATATACTGTAAGAAATATGTCGTGATATAGTAATTTAATAATCATATAAAGCGATAGTGGAATACAATTGATAGCATGTTGTGCAAAGGAAACAACGATAAAAACAGAGGAAACTAATTAAGAGGACCTACATACTTTTAGGTAGTATTCAGGGGCAGTAACTTACCCATGTTTATCATTGGGCAATCTGCCAACATTTTCCTTTTATAAACTAATACATTCAGTCGCTAATTCCGGCATATAAACATTCGAACTCGTGCACTGATATGTGTATGTATGTATGTATGTATGTATGTACAATTAATGTCAAACCCCTTGCGGGGACCTAGACATGTTTTCCTGGGCATGCTTAGCCGACCATAGCGGTTAACCAGTACTAAGCAATGTGTGTGAGGTGCCTTGCTCAATGACACTACATACGTGGCCTGACTGAGTATCGAACCCGGGACCGTTCGATTCCAAATCCGACGCTCTACCACCTCTACCGACTATACACAAATATATTTTACAAATTTATAAATAATTCATTTCTTTTTGTAAACAAATGATTCATTTATTAACAGCTAAACGGTTCAAGTGATACTTGAGAGAACAGACTGTAGCATTAACCCATTATATTCTGGATACATTTAAAGGCTTTTGCAAACAACATAGATCCAGATCAGCCACAGCGTGACGCTGCGTGCTGATCAGGATCTATGCTGTTTGCTACATAGCCAAGTGTCTTAACAAGATCATCTAAATAGCAAACAGCATAGAGCCTGATCAGACGGCATGTTCCGTGGCGGTTGATCTGGCTATATTTTCTTTGTAAATACTGTTTGAACGGTATCCAGAATGAAATGGGTTAAATGGATATATTGTTTTCAACACACAAGAGAGGATGGAACTCAGACAGTTGTTTCTCTGGAGAAATGTCGTTTTCATAAAAATGCACTTGCAATGTAGTCTATGTTTGTCAAGCACTAATGAAACTTTGTCTTTACACTTTCAGTCGTATATTAGCTTAACCGAGATTTTCCGGGGACATACCTAAATACCTAAACAACTTTGATAACATTTATCGTACTCAGGGGATGCATGTATGTACCCGGGTGCACATTTACAAGAACGGTTTTGTATTTATTACTGAATGTTAATTATTTTTTATGTGCTTTACGTTATTTATCGTCTCTACCGGTTACCGATATGAGCGCCGCCTCCTGAAGAGATTAGTCATTTTAGATTTTTGGAGGATAGTGCAATGATACAGACATAGACTCATTCCAGAGTCTCCTCTTGTTCTTTTACGTGCACGGTGTACATCACCGACACGAGACAACGGTTTAAAGTCCCAACTGAAAGACTGTTAATTTTATTAGGGTCAGACGGGGAACGAGCTGTATCGTCATGGCTACCTTACTCAATGGACGACGCCACCTACTACGTCCCTAGACAACTATATTGATATATGAAATTAATATACTCAGAGAAAACAGGAATGGAAGGGGGAACCGCAAATCTATATAAATCATTTGTTCCATGTAGTTATTGAACTCATGGGAATATCTCCATACAGATATATTATTCTAGTCAGGAATACTGGTAACTCGCAGACGGTATATGACGTCATTACTACGTCATTCGTAGCAACAGATTTTGGTATGAGTGCTATTACCATTAACTTACCATTCCCGAAAGACAACATTAATGCAAAGCGTTAATAGTTTAGGATAGCATTGCCTACGCGTGTTTATATCGCAGATTGTCAAGTATTTATTAGCACAATTTAGTACAGATATATGCGGTTTATTATTCTAATTTTTGTTTTGTTGGAAATATGACAGCAGCAAATACATAGTTCTCACGGCCTGTGAAAACACTGGGAACATCGTCACAACACTGATAATATCGTATCACGGCCGCCATTTTGTTTGGCAAGTTTTATAGATGGCAATTTCAGGATTTTCCTAGTAATTCTTTAATTGCAATAACATAATTAATTTTTATTTGTTAATATAGAATTTGGAATTATTTTAAAGGTATTGAAATATACTTATTAAATAATATTTTATTTTTCACAATGATGCATGAATTATAATCTAAAATATACTTGCACCTATGTTCATAGTTCAAATATTAATATACAGGTACATTATTATTTATTAGTCAATTATACGGAATGTGTGAAATAATACAATAATATGTCCATTGACAGCTTTCCAGCAACGTGATGGGATGAAACATTTATGAAGAAACCAACATTACGCTACTATACAATACATATTATGCGGTTTATTATTCTAATATATTATTCTAATATAAACATATATTATTGCAGTGTATACATAGTTCTCATGTGACGTCATCATTCCTACTGTGACTGCCATTTTGTTTGGCAAAGTTGGCGAGGTATAATCATAGTTCTCATGTGACGTCATCATTCCTACTGTGACTGCCATTTTGTTTGGCCAACTTGACCAGGTATAATCATAGTTCTCATGTGACGTCATCATTCCTACTGTGACTGCCATTTTGTTTGGCAAAGTTGACCAGATATAATCATAGTTCTCATGTGACGTCATCATTCCTACTGTGGCTGCCATTTTGTTTGGCAAACTTGACCAGGTATAATCATAGTTCTCATGTGACGTCATCATTCCTACTGTGGCTGCCATTTTGTTTGGCAAACTTGACCAGGTATAATCATAGTTCTCATGTGACGTCATCATTCCTACTGTGGCTGCCATTTTGTTTGGCAAACTTGACCAGGTATAATCATAGTTCTCATGTGACGTCATCATTCCTACTGTGGCTGCCATTTTGTTTGGCAAACTTGACCAGGTATAATCATAGTTCTCATGTGACGTCATCATTCCTACTGTGGCTGCCATTTTGTTTGGCAAACTTGACCAGGTATAATCATAGTTCTCATGTGACGTCATCATTCCTACTGTGGCTGCCATTTTGTTTGGCAAACTTGACCAGGTATAATCATAGTTCTCATGTGACGTCATCATTCCTACTGTGGCTGCCATTTTGTTTGGCAAACTTGACCAGGTATAATATCTTTCAGAAACAGGTATGTGAAGTTTGAAACAGAGATAGTAGAGCACATATGGAAACAGAGATAGGACTGCGTAGAGCACAAGTGCACACATTGAAGCCGCGATAGGATTGTGTTGTGCACACATTAGTTTATAAATTAATTTTATGCGAAACAAGTTCCTACAAGTTATATTAATCACTCTCAAGACCTCATTCCTTGTGGAATTCATATCCACGAGGGCAAGAAAAGGGACAATGTGGAATTTAAGGGCACAATCGTAACGGCTACAACTGGACGCGAACTCCGTGTCTTTCTCACCTGAAGCGAACTCGCTACCACTGCGCTATCACGATTTCCATGTGCACATATTGCAGCTGTGAAGATAGAATCCGCGATGATGGCACCATTGTTTTTTCTTCCCATATTGACCCCGTAAAGATAGAATTAAACAACACAAACCTAAACACAACATAAATCAAAGCCATGATTGCAAAGTCTTGGAGTAATTGTATTCTAGGATATAAGTGACATCACAAGTCAGATATTGGTTATCTACGCATTTTATCTATGCTACTGACAGTTTCATTAGATAGAACATAGATGTGTAATAGGCTTTGCTATAAAAACTTGATCTTCTTATGTACTATTAGAGTGGGTGGGGTAAGTGTACTATTCGAGTGGGTGGGGTAAGTGTACTATTAGAGTGGGTGGGGTAAGTGTACTATTAGAGTGGGGTAGGTGTACTATTAGAGTGGGGTAAGTGTACTATTAGAGTGGGGTAAGTGTACTATTAGAGTGGGGTAAGTGTACTATTAGAGTGGGGTAAGTGTACTATTCGAGTGGGTGGGGTAAGTGTACTATTAGAGTGGGGTAGGTGTACTATTAGAGTGGGGTAAGTGTACTATTAGAGTGGGGTAAGTGTACTATTAGAGTGGGGTAAGTGTACTATTAGAGTGGTGTAAGTGTACTATTAGAGTGGGTGGGGTAAGTGTACTATTATAGTGGGGTAAGTGTACTATTAGAGTGGGGTAAGTGTACTATTAGAGTGGGGTAAGTGTACTATTAGAGTGGGTGGGGTAAGTGTACTATTAGAGTGGGGTAGGTGTACTATTAGAGTGGGGTAAGTGTACTATTAGAGTGGGGTAAGTGTACTATTAAAGTGGGGTAAGTGTACTATTAGAGTGGGGTATGTGTACTATTAGAGTGGGGTAAGTGTACTATTAGAGTGGGGTAAGTGTACTATTAGAGTGGGGTATGTGTACTATTAGAGTGGGGTAAGTGTACTATTATATTGGGGTAGGTGTACTATTAGAGTGGGGTAGGTGTACTATTAGAGTGGGGTAAGTGTACTATTAGAGTGGGGTAAGTGTACTATTAGAGTGGGGTAAGTGTACTATTAGAGTGGGGTAGGTGTACTATTAGAGTGGGGTAGGTGTACTATTAGAGTGGGGTAGGTGTACCATTAGAGTGGGGTAAGTGTACTATTAGAGTGGGGTAAGAGTACCATTAGAGTGGGGTAAGTGTACTATTAGAGTGGGGTAAGTGTACCATTAGAGTGGGGTAAGTATACTATTAGAGTGGGGTAAGTGTACTATTAGAGTGGGGTAAGTGTACTATTAGATTGGGGTAAGTGTACTATTAGATTGGGGTAAGTGTACTATTAGAGTGGGGTAGGTGTACTATTAGAGTGGGGTAGGTGTACTATTAGAGTGGGGTAAGTGTACCATTAGAGTGAGGTAAGTATACTATTAGAGTGGGGTAAGTGTACTATTAGAGTGGGGTAAGTGTACCATTAGAGTGGGGTAAGTATACTATTAGAGTGGGGTAAGTGTACTATTAGAGTGGGGTAGGTGTACTATTAGAGTGGGGTAGTGTATATTAGAGTGGGGTAGGTGTATATTAGAGTGGGGTAGGTGTACTATTAGAGTGGGGTAAGTGTACTATTAGAGTGGGGTAAGTGTACTATTAGAGTGGGAAGTGTACTATTAGAGTGGGGTAAGTGTACTATTAGAGTGGGTAGTGTACTAGTAGGTGTACTATTAGAGTGGGGTAGGTGTACTATTAGAGTGGGGTAAGTGTACTATTAGAGTGGGTAAGTGTACTATTAGAGTGGGGTAAGTGTACTATTAGAGTGGGGTAGGTGTACTATTAGAGTGGGGTAGGTGTACTATTAGAGTGGGGTAGGTGTACTATTAGAGTGGGGTAAGTGTACTATTAGAGTGGGGTAAGGTACATTAGAGTGGGGTGTGTACTATTAGAGTGGGGTAAGTGTACATTAGAGTGGGGTAGTTACTATTAGAGTGGGGTAAGTGTACTATTAGAGTGGGGTAAGTGTACTATTAGAGTGGGGTAAGTGTACTATTAGATTGGGGTAAGTGTACTATTAGAGTGGGGTAGGTGTACTATTAGAGTGGGGTAGGTGTACTATTAGAGTGGGGTAAGTGTACAGTGTACATTAGAGTGGGGTAAGTATACTATTAGAGTGGGGTAAGTGTACTATTAGAGTGGGGTAGGTGTACTATTAGAGTGGGGTAAGTGTAGTATTAGAGTGGGGTAGGTGTACTATTAGAGTGGGGTAGGTGTACTATTAGAGTGGGGTAGTGTACTATTAGAGTGGGGTAAGTGTACTATTAGAGTGGGTGGGGTAAGTGTACTAACTATTAGAGTGGGGTAAGTGTACTAACTATTAGAGTGGGGTAGTGTACCATTAGAGTGGGGTAAGTGTACTATTAGAGTGGGGTAAGTGTACTATTAGAGTGGGGTAAGTGTACTATTAGAGTGGGGTAAGTGTACTATTAGAGTGGGGTAGGTGTACTATTAGAGTGGGGTAGGTGTACTATTAGAGTGGGGTAGGTGTACTATTAGAGTGGGGTAAGTGTACTATTAGAGTGGGGTAGGTGTACTATTAGAGTGGGGTAAGTGTACAATTAGAGTGGGGTTGGTGTACTATTAGAGTGGGATAAGTGTACTATTAGAGTGGGGTAGGTGTACTATTAGAGTGGGGTAGGTGTACTATTAGAGTGGGGTAAGTGTACTATTAGAGTGGGGTAGGTGTACTATTAGAGTGGGGTAAGTGTAAAATTAGAGTGGGGTAGGTGTACTATTAGAGTGGGGTAGGTGTACTATTAGAGTGGGGTAAGTGTACTATTAGAGTGGGGTAGGTGTACTATTAGAGTGGGGTAAGTGTACTATTAGAGTGGGGTAGGTGTACTATTAGAGTGGGGTAAGTGTACTATTAGAGTGGGGTAGGTGTACCATTAGAGTGGGGTAAGTGTACTATTAGAGTGGGGTAAGTGTACCATTAGAGTGGGGTAAGTATACTATTAGAATGGGGTAAGTGTACTATTAGAGTGGGGTAAGTGTACTATTAGAGTGGGGTAAGTGTACTATTAGAGTGTGGTAGGTGTACTATTAGAATGGGGTAAGTGTACTATTAGATTGGGGTTGGTGTACTATTAGAGTGGGGTAAGTGTACTATTAGAGTGGGGTAGGTGTACTATTAGAGTGGGGTAGGTGTACTATTAGAGTGGGGTAAGTGTACTATTAGAGTGGGGTAGGTGTACTATTAGATTGGGGTAAGTGTACCTTTAGAGCGGGGTAAGTATACTATTAGAGTGGGGTAAGTGTAACATTAGAGTGGGGTAAGTGTACTATTAGAGTGGGTGGGGTAAGTGTACTATTAGAGTGGGGTAGGTGTACTATTAGAGTGGGGTAAGTGTACTATTAGAGTGGGGTAAGTGTACTATTAGAGTGGGGTAAGTGTACTATTAGAGTGGGTGGGGTAAGTGTACCATTAGAGTGGGGTAAGTGTACTATTAGAGTGGGTGGGGTAAGTGTACCATTAGAGTGGGGTAAGTGTACTATTAGAGTGGGTGGGGTAAGTGTACCATTAGAGTGGGGTAAGTGTACCATTAGAGTCGGGTAAGTGTACTATTAGAGTGGGTGGGGTAAATGTACTAACTATTAGAGTGTTGTAAGTGTACTATTAGAGTGGGGTAAGTGTACTATTAGAGTGGGTGGGGTAAGTGTACCATTAGAGTGGGGTAAGTGTACTATTAGAGTGGGGTAAGTGTACTATTAGAGTGGGATAAGTGTACATTTAGAGTGGGGTAAGTATACTATTAGAGTGGGGTAAGTGTACAATTAGAGTGGGGTAAGTGTACTATTAGAGTGGGGTAGGTGTACTATTAGAGTGGGGTAAGTGTACTATTAGAGTGGGATAAGTGTACATTTAGAGTGGGGTAAGTATACTATTAGAGTGGGGTAAGTGTACAATTAGAGTGGGGTAAGTGTACTATTAGAGTGGGGTAGGTGTACCATTAGAGTGGGGTAAGTGTACCTTTAGAGCGGGGTAAGTATACTATTAGAGTGGGGTAACTGTAACATTAGAGTGGGGTAAGTGTACTCTTAGAGTGGGTGGCGTAAGTGTACTATTAGAGTGGGGTAAGTGTACTATTAGAGTGGGGTAAGTGTACTATTAGAGTGGGGTAAGTGTACTATTAGAGTGGGGTAAGTATACTATTAGAGTGGGGTAAATGTACTATTAGAGTGAACTATAGTTCCTTCAAATGTTCTATTAGAATTGAATAGATGGGGTAAGAGTACTATTTAAGTGGAGTAAATGTATTATTTAAGTGAGTAAATGTACTATTTAAGTGGAATAAATATACTATTTGCTTGGAATAAATATACTATTATTCTGGAATAAATATACTATTTGCTTGGAATAAATATACTATTATTCTGGAATAAATATACTATTTGCTTGGAGTAAATATACTGGAATGGATTTGCATTGATATATGGTGTCCGTTTTGCATATATTGGGTAATCAGAAAATGGCGGAGGAAAGAATATGCCCTTCTTTTGCCGAATTAGATAGCAAATTGTGCGTTTTAATGTTGCTGAGTTTGGGACTTTGGACGAATGCTAGCAATGCTCGCTCACTTTCACATCATAGTATTATTAAATTACTATATCTAAAATGATATCCAACAGTAGCTCCTAATTGCATTATTTTGTTATGGCAATAAATGTCGTATACGACGCTTGTTTAATAGTTGAAATACTAAGATTATGTTACAAATATTTGGGGAGATAATATACATTATAATAGGAAATTATATGCTGTAGTTTTTTTAGTTTTCTTCGATGAGAGTGTCGCTTTAAGAATATTGAAATCAATAAAATAGAAATTAAATGTCTCTCGAAAGCAAATCTTAACATGTCCAAAGCTATGACTATTTCATTTGATTGCTCATAAAACCACCACACTACCATTAAAGGGCTGCACAGGAACATGGACAATTGGACATAATTAACAAAAACGCAGTTGATATATCAGTTCTATACGATAATGTTCGGGCTCGAGCCCCGCTCAAACAGTGTCTCATTTATATGATAAAGATGGGAGTTACTTACGAGTACTGATTAACCGCGGGGAGCCTGCCCATGAAATGTGTTGTTAGGTAAACGATCCGTCGTTCAGATGGGCAACCGGTAGCGACGTTAAATAAACTTAAATAATACCCCCCCCCCCCAACCGGCAATGTCTCAAAAACAAATTATAAAATATGTTACCATGGGAACGTTGTTATGCGACTTGTTTCCACACATAGACAGAAATGAGATTAGTCAGTTCAGATTTGTGGAGGATAGTGCAATGATACAGACAGAGACCCAATTCAGAATCTCCTCTGGTTCTTTTACGTGCACGGTGTAAAGCACCGACACGAGACCTCGGTTTAACGTCCCATCTGAAAGACTGTTAATTTTATTAGGGTCAGACGGGGGATCGAACATGCGATTCCTGGATTACCAGTCCAGCGTGTTACCACTGGACAACAAATATGTCTGTAACCCGCCAACGTTAATGACGTTCTGTAATATGTAATTGTGGCCGCATATGACGTCAGTATTTTAGAAATACACATATATCTATTTCAGATATGAACTTCCTATTGCTCACATCACCATTCACATATTTAGCCAACAACATTAGTCTATATCACGATTTGATCAAATATCATGCATTTACCTTTGTTTAACTCTTTCAGCGCCGAATACATTCAGAGCATGTGCAAACAACATAGATCCAGATCAGCCGCGGCGTAGCGCCGCGTCTGATCAGGATCTATGTTGTTTGCTATTCGGACAGGTGCTTCAGCTCCACTCTCTGAAGAGCAATCAGCATATAGCCTGATAAGACGGCAGGTTCTATTTTGTCCGATCGGGTTCTCTACTTTTTTACAAAGTCGCTTGTATGCGACATTGGCGCTGAAAGAGTTAAGGAAGTGACTGGCTTGGAAACATTGTTCCTACGATCTTCTACACTATATGATATAATAAATTAAGCGTAATAGCTTTGACTTTTAAACTTTATTTATTTTACAACGATTTTAACAACTTATATTAATCACTCTCGTTGGCGCGGATGAAAGCGTAAATGTGGTCATTCGTGTGGGGGGGGGCGGAGTACCCGGAGGAAACACACATGTCCGCTCTTGCGACCACCGTACAATCTCACATACTTCCCGGTCCGAGGATCGAACCCAGCTTGCATTGGTGAGAAGGGAGTGCGCTAATCACTGCGCTAATCGGACAGCATAAACAGCATTGACTAATAATCCCTTTGAACTTATAGAGTTGTAAAGCGGTGGGGAAAAGGTGTACTTGTGGTCCAATTTAAACATTTTCTTCCCAACTTACTGCAAACTATCGAGTGCCCATTTTTCGCATGACGTCTGCCATTTAATGTTGCTTTATACATTGTACAGACCAGTCGGTCAGCCAAATCGTAAATCGACACAAACTATTCAATTAAGAAATGTTAGCCGTGATCTTCGCTGTTCTGTGTCAGTGTTTTCCTTATTTAGTTCTCGCAGCGTCTCGTCGATTCTCGTACATAATATAACGTTTCTAGGAAGCGCACAATTACTATCTACATAATTATGTCATTCATACAACTAGAGTCTGTCTGTATGCCGTCATTTTTGGACCTCAATGTCAAATCGATATACCATAAAGAGGCCGCAGTCAGTCGGCTAAACTAACCATTAGTACCGTTGTTGCTCGTAATAAGGCATTTAGTTTGACGTGTTCTGGTGAAATCTCTACTTTCTCGTACAATGTAGGGAATTACTGCGGTGACCTCGAGGGGCATTTTGACGTTGAATATTGTATACGTATATGCCATACATACTTACATTTGGTAACACTTATGGGGTACAATGTTGCTCATCATCATCATCATCATCATCATCATCATCATCTCAATCTCATCATCTCGTCATATTAGTCATATCATCTCGTCATCTCATCTCGGAATATCATCTCGTCATCTCATCTCGGAATATCATATCGTCATCTCATCGTCATCTCATCTCGTCATTTCATTTTGCCCTCACTCATCGTGGTCGTGGTCGTTATCAGCATCAGCAGCAGCATCATTATCATCACCACACTCATCATCATAAGCATGTCTCCACCTCTACTAACACCTATAACAAACAAATTACTGAATAACAGAGGCTTCACAAACAATAGTATCACGATATATTGAAATGAAAAATATCTTACTCAATCCTTTTTAACTTGCAGTTCATATCGACCTCAGCATTATACAGTTACTCTAACGGAAACTATTGATACGTGTCTATACAACTGGAATGCCGGAGCTACAAATAAGGTTCAGTTAGTTGAACATATTAATCATAAACGGGTCATTGGTCAATCTGAGTGCGAATCCATGGATCACAGGTTCGTTCGCGGTCCCACATTAATTCTATTAACAGTCTTTCAGATTGGACTATAAACCGAGGTCTCATGTATCGGTGCTATACACTATGTATGTAAAACAACAAAGAATGCTTCTGGAATTGGAGCATCTTCTGTATCCTCCACCGTAAACTATCCTCCAACAAATAAAATGACTATTATACCTCCATAGGCATTGCCCCGATTATCCAAGCATACCTCCATAGGCATTGCCCCGATTATCCAAACATACCTCCATAGGCATTGTCCCGATTATCCAAGCATACCTCCATAGGCATTGTCCCGATTATCCAAACATACCTCCATAGGCATTGTCCCGATTATCCAAACATACCTCCATAGGCATTGCTCCGATTATCCAAACATACCTCCATAGGCATTGCTCCGATTATCCAAACATACCTCCATAGGCATTGTCCCGATTATCCAAACATACCTCCATAGGCATTGTCCCGATTATCCAACATACCTCCATAGGCATTGCTCCGATTATCCAAACATACCTCCATAGGCATTGTCCCGATTATCCAAACATACTTCCATAGGCATTGTCCCGATTATCCAAACATAACTCCATAGGCATTGTCCCGATTATCCAAGCATACCTCCATAGGCATTGCCCCGATTATCCAAACATACCTCCATAGGCATTGTCCCGATTATCCAAACATACTTCCATAGGCATTGCTCCGATTATCCAAACATACCTCCATAGGCATTGCTCCGATTATCCAAACATACCTCCATAGGCATTCCCCGATTATCCAAACATACCTCCATAGGCATTGTCCCGATTATCCAAACATACTTCCATAGGCATTGCTCCGATTATCCAAACATACCTCCATAGGCATTGTCCCGATTATCCAAACATACCTCCATAGGCATTGTCCCGATTATCCAAACATACTTCCATAGGCATTGCTCCGATTATCCAAACATACCTCCATAGGCATTGTCCCGATTATCCAAACATACCTCCATATGCATTGTCCCGATTATCCAAACATACCTACATATGCATTGCCCCGATTATCCAAACATACCTCTATAGGCATTGCCCCGATTATCCAAACATACTTCCATAGGCGTTGTCCCGATTATCCAAACATACCTCCATAGGCGTTGTCCCGATTATCCAAACATACCTCCATAGGCGTTGCTCCGATTATCCAAACATACCTCCATAGGCGTTGTCCCGATTATCCAAGAATAGAGATATTAATGAAGATTAATTGAATCGTAAAAATCGATAAAAAGTATTTTATCTTTGAACAATATTATGAACATGCTTACGCAGTGGTAGCGGAAGTCGTGATAGCGCGTTCACTCCAGGTGCGAAAGTCCAGGCGTTCGAGCCCCGCTGGAGCCGCTAAGATTGTGCCCTTAGGCGAGGCATTTACATTCATTCCACATTGCCTCTTCTCTCTCTCCCTCTCTCCCTCGTGGCGATGAATTCCACCAGGAATGATGTATCAAGAGTGATTATTATAAGTTGCAAGAACTTGTTTCGCAATCGAGTTAAAATAAATGTGTATAAACTAATTATTTAAATTGACTTAAATACCTCAACGTAGGCTGGACTAATAGTCTATACTATGATAACTAATGAATTTTGACCTATTCCGGCATGAGAATATTCATTTGTATAATATACAGGATTCATTAAAATGGGACTCACATATCAAATATATTGTGAACAAGATTTCAACTAACATTTGGCTATTAGGTAAAATACGGTATATTGTGAATCTGAACTACAGAATACTTTATTACAAGGCATATATCCAACCACATTTTGATTATTGTTGTATCATATGGGGAAACACCACACAACAAAATATTAACACACTATTAAGATTGCAGCATTATATCGTAATAAAGGATGTTTTTGGTAAAATATAAATACTAATGTGTGTGTGTTTACAAAAATCGAAATACTCGCTCAGAAACGATAAAATTCAAATAAATATAAACCGTCGTATACGCGAATTTGTTTATCAACAAACGAAATAAAAAACACACACGCATGCGTGAAACAACAGCGGATACGCCATGTCTGTTTTATCATTGTCGAAGGAGGACGATGCATTCCGAATGTAAATCAGGGTCCAATTGTAAACAGGTGCGCGTGATCGACCGACTCGGAAAGTCCTACTTTCGGTTTCGAGTTTGTTTTATCGCAAAAACACTGTTTACTAATTGAACATAATTATACAAATTAAAATTTAAGAATGTGTAGCAGCATTGCTACCCATACATAAAATTTGAACTTTTCAAATATCTTTTATTTCATACGATATAGGGCTGCTTTAATAAATTTCTGTACTGCTGTGAAAATTACTATGTTTCAAAATATCGCTACTTTTCATGTGAACAACACAGCAGCCTCACTCTCGGTCATGTCATTAAATAAGTGTCTAACTACTGTTGTTATTCATCTGCCAATACTCATTTCCCGATAAACACTAATTATTTCATAAGAATAGCACACGATGATAGATGATATAAAACACTTGAGACAACATCTACGTAATTAGATAAATATATATTGTCTGTGAACACCTAATTTGATAATATCTTGAATAATTCTTTGTGATTAATTGACAATACTAAAGTAATAGTATCTCGTTCGTATATCACGTTGAGTTATCTTGTGCTTATCAAATTAGGTGTGTCATGTGCATGCTAGCTGTCGTCTGCTTGTTTATCAAGTCTTTTATTACCTCAATTGAGAACTAAATTATTTCAACTTTAGACAAGTTGCTCTCGAGACCTCCTCCTTGAATGTCTCTACTATAATGACATAAGAATTCGTGAGTTTGTGTGTGTGTGTTTTTTACGCTTATTTATCATCGCTACCGGTTGCCCATATGAGCGACGCCTCCTGAAGAGATTAGTTATTTTAGATTTTGGAGGATAGTGCATGATACAGACAGAGACCAATTCCAGAATCTCCTCTGGTTCTTTTACGTGCACGGTGTAAAGCACCGACACGAGACCTCGGTTTAAAGTCCCATCTGAAAGACTGTTAATTTTATTATGGTTAGACGGGGGATAGAAACTGCGATCCCTGTATTACCAGTCCAACGTGTTAACCACTGGACTACAGATCCGTCTGTTAAGATTTCGTCTCATTGCAAATACTTCTAAATATTGTTCCATAACACTATACACTATAGTACACGGAGAACGGACTCTTAGCGATGATTTCAACGCAAACATATTTGAAGCAGTCCAAAACTACATCCGGGAAAGCAGACGGTGCTGCATGCTTGACCTACTATAAAACTACCGAATGAATCTATCGTGTTCCTCTTTCTACCCTTTCACATTTCTTCTAATTACTATATAATTATACTTGATTCACCATAATAATCTCCTTATCTTATTGATATTCTAATTTACAGTTCATAATTAAAACGTTTACTTACCATTATTTCAAATTAAAATTTTAGAAACTTTAAAACTTTAGAAAATATTACAACACTGTCATATCGTAACTGCAATAAGTACCTTGCTATACAGGAGAAGACCTCTATAGGCTATAGCTTTCGGTTCTAATCCTTTTTCATTCATGTATCTAAATTGTGCGTAAAATGTATATTTATATATGTTGTATTGTTTGAAATAAATGTTTAAATTAACATTCATGATGCAATTCAGCTCCATGATTGGGATGTGATGAGTCATTGTGGGCTTTAGTGTTCTACTTTATGGTAACGGTGACAAGCGTCGCCACCGAGATGTTGTGAATGTGAGACCAGAATGAATACGCAATTCTCTATAGTTGTTTCAAAAATGGAGTTTCAAATAATAGAATGTATTCATACTAGTTGATTCATCACAAGTACCACAGTCACTCGGCGTGGACATAGGATACAATAAAGGAGAGCATAGACTCCCATGACCAGATCGTCCCTATATACGTGTATATACAAACATGGAAAGTTGCGATTTAAAATGATCTTATACAAACATAAATGTGCACAATATACAAATAATACACATATATTTATGATATTACCCCCATGTACTATAGTAATAGTACTATTGGTCTTTTAGTTCAAACGAAATTATACTGAAGAATGAGTGGTTTTACTTGTGCTGACGTAACTGACGTGCTGACGTGGTGACGTAAGTGACGTGGTGACGTAACTGAGGCGCTGAAGTAACTGATGTAACTGACGTGGTGACGCAACTGACGTACTGACGTAACTGATGTGCTGACGTAAGTGACGTGGTGACGTAAGTGACGTGGTGACGTAACTGACGTAACTGATGTGATGACGTAACTGATGTGGTGACGTAACTGACGTGCTGACGTAACTGACGTAACTGATGTGGTGACGCAACTGACGTGGTGACGTAAGTGACGTGGTGACGTAACTGACGTGCTGACGTAACTGACTGTGCTTACGTAACTGATGTGGTGACGCAACTGACGTGATGACGTAACTGACGTGCTGACGTAACTGACGTGCTGACGTAATTGACGTGCTGACGTAACTGACATGCTGACGTAACTGATGTGGTGACGCAACTGACCTGCTGACGTAACTGACGTGCTGACGTAACTGACGTGCTGACGTAGCTGACATACTGACGTAACAGATGTGCTGACGTAACTGATGCATTTTTCTACCGATCTTCATAAACTCACTCTTATTGCACTCAGCTTGTATTACACTTGATGCACCAAAACAAAACTATTTCCATAATTTCACAACAGAGACACACCGAGGCGTCAAACTTGTAAAGATAGGTCTCGTCCACAATATGACCATGAACATGACAAATCTCTACACACGGACACACAACAAGGACTCGTTTGAAATACATATGTTCGAAAAGGTCTAAAGCGAGTATGTTTCAGTAAATGGTTGTATATACGTAACATGCAGAAGTGTATCCGAATGTAGTCCCAATAACTAATATAATACATTTTTCTTTTTGGTAGAAATGCATTTTCATGACAGGCAGTGTATAGTGTTTGTGTGTTTTAAGAAATTCTGTGACTTGAGAAGACTTCAGACTAGTTGATGTGTAGAAAAGATGTGGTATAAGAATTCAGGCCATTGCAAACTGAAGGTTGGTATACTGTATTATTTGGCGGAGGAATACAGTGTGTAAACACAGTGACGTTATTCACAGGTGAGCACTGGCTATTTGAAACATAACATTGTGAATAATCTTGGTGTGTTTCAGTCTGATTTGAATACCTCTTCACAGTGGATGTGGTATCAGAAGAAATGAAAGATGGGAAATATAAATGAACAGACCGTATGTTTTTACGTTTTACTATGTATTTAATAGGCAATTTATTTGTTGTTTTACAACCTAAGCAGTAAAACATTGTTGCCGTGATGAAATCGCGATCATTCTGCAGAAATATCTTCCCAACGTCCAATGGTATCCATGATTTGATGTAGTTTCCTGTCATCCGATTGGTCAACAAAAAAACATCTAATTCCCGAACATTCATCGGTAAGAAACGTCATGTTTGCAGAAATATCCCCCCAACGTCCAATGGTATCCATGCTTTGATGTAGTGAATAGTTTCCTGTAATCCGACTGATCAACAAAAAACATCTGGTACCCGATCATTAATCGATAAGAAACGTCATGTTTGATAACCAGCTACACGTGGCGCGTTTTTCAAAAAAAATAGTTTGGAAACATTAATACACAATTTATTAAAACAAAACATTTAGTGCGGAAATGTTCGACATTCTTTTCTTACGAAACGAGCTATACAACAGCTAATACACGAACGTAATGCAATGCCTCTATAGTTTAATGTGGTATGTACATTGTATAATCCGTGATGAGGTACGTGAAACCAGTTGGTAATAATTAGTCTATACACATTTATTTCAGCTTGATGGCAATTTTCTTACAACTTATATTAATCACTCTCGAGGCCTCATTTCTCGCAATCGAGCTATAATAAATGTGTAGAAACTACAAAAACTAAACTTTCCCTGGCAACAATCCGTATCAGGCACGAACTGTAGACATTTGGGCATATTTTATTCAATTCCCGCAATTTCTTAGGAATCAAACCGGCAGCCAACTTGACCTTACATATGATATTAAGTTGTATATCGGCGCCACGGTAATTGGTGCTATAGAGTTGTGTTGTTTCTGTGTCTAGTCACTATGCACGTTAGTATGTTTACAAATGCTTGTATATAATAAATAATATTTGTCTTTCAGTTATTAATTGGTTTGAAGATTAAAGTTTAAACTTTGTTTAATTAAAAAGGATTGCGAAGCTATTACGTTCTAACAACTTATATTAATCACTCTCGTTGGCGCGGATGAAAGCGTATATGTTGTCATTCGTGTGGGAGGAAACCGGAGTACCCGGAGAAACCCCACCTGTCCGATCTGGCGACAACCGTACCAGCTCACATGCTTCCCGGTTCGAGGATCGAACCCAGTGCCCGAGATAATAAAACTGTTCTCAGATCTCATATTCAAGCTTAAGTGATTTGATTGGTTGTTTCCGAGTTTTACAGTCAGCTGAACCAATCAAAACTGTCAGACCGAGTTTGAGATTGGAGAAAAGTTTTATAACCTCCAGGCCTTGTTGCATTGGTGAGAGGTGAGCGCGCTAACCACTGCGCTACTCGGACAGCCGGTTTGGAGATCTGACGTGTATTTATTAACCACACAGATCGTAAGCCTAAGTTGTTAATGCCTGCGCTAAGAACGACACACGATGTTTAATTCGACTATAAATAACAAATACAAACATTATTTCGATTCTAATATGACAAAATATCCAAAAAGTTAGAAGCGGGAAATTTGTTTGTGTTATTGCTTAGAGTGCGTAAATGACGTCACAATACTACAAACATGACGTCACTCGCTAAATCTTGCTAGATTGTAGTTATTGCTTAGAGTGCGTAAATGACGTCACAATTCTACAAACATGACGTCACGCGCTAAATCTTGCTTTATTCCAGATTTAACAACGGGAAATTCCTCAGACAAAATGCCAAGCCAGGTTAGAATTTAAAATAACCAACCCTTCCCAACCTCTATATTTGTAGCGCGATGTTCAAAATTCTTTCACAGCATTTTATGTTTCAGTGAACTCTTCAGTGACATATGCATTCCAAACACATACAGGTCATGGACAGAATAAACATTATACATATACAAATAAACCTACGAAAACACGTCCGCTACAACTGGAAACAGAACATGTGAACATTTCGGATTCGGTATGCAAACCCTTATAACAAACTACTTGGCCATAATAGCTCATTTATTGACTGTTAGCCATTATCAGAGAAGAAGATACAAACTTATCTAATCCGATTCAGGTGCGAAATGTCCGGAGTTCGAGCCCCGCTGATGCCGTTACGAATGTGCCCTTAGGCACGGCATATCAATTCCACGTTGCCTCTTCTCTCTCCCTCGTGGCGATGGATTCCATCAGGAATGAGGTCTCGAGAGTGATTAATATAAGTTGAAATAACTTGTTTCGCAATCGAGCTAAAATAAATTTGTAAAAAAAATCCGAATAGATACAAACTCTTCCGTGGTGAAATGGAAAGGCTACGTCGCTCTCCTCGCAACCGAGATGCTGTGAATTCGAGCGAGCAAGGCAGAATAACAGCGGTGGTATCCAATGAATGGCAATACTCTGAAATCCACATTACGCGTTCTATCTCCCTCGACGACGGATTCCATCGGGAACGAGGCCTCGAAGAAATAACGTAAGAAAGTGTTTAGAGCTGAACTAAATGTGCATAAATAATAGATACAATTAAGTGCTACATCGATACCACCTAAACACAGATCTATCCCATCCATCACATCTATCTTACAGTTGTACACTTACAGTTTTTATGTTAGTTGATATATTTATTTTCGCATCAGTTTCTGCTTTGTCTATATCTGTCTAAATAGAAAGTCTTGATTGATGGAGATATTACTCCATCTTAAAATTGCATTAATAACTCTTATGTTATGTTATATTTCGGGTTTTACGCCTGCATCAGCACCATTTTGGGCTATATCGCCGGCGGTCAGTTTACCTAACAACACCTTTCCTGGACAGGCTCCAGCGATTAACCAGTACTTGGGTGCACCAACCTCCGTAAGAAACTGCCAACTTTTTCATATAAATGAGACACGGTATGAGCGGGGCTCGAACCCGTGCCCATCAGTGATGATAGGTTACAGTGGTATACAAGTCAGCGACCTTAACCACTCGACCACGAAGGCGGACCATTAATAACTCTGTTGTGAAGTATGTAACTATTTAAACGTGTAAAAAAGAGTCCAGTTTAAGCAACTACGAGCACCAATCCAATTAAAGATGTGGTAGTCGTAGGCTAATAGCTCAGTGGATGCACGTTCGTTTCAGGTGCGAAAAGTCCGGAGTTCGAGTCCCGCTGGAGCAGTTACGATTGTGCCCTTAGACAAGGCATTTAAATTCCACATTGCCTCTTCTATCGCCTTCGTGGCGATGGATTCCATCAGGAATGAAGTCTCGATCGTGATTAATATAAGTTGAAACAACTTGTTTCGCAATCGAGCTAAATTAAATTTGTATAAACTAATTCAATATGTAGATGCAATCGGCATTTATTTTAGTTTAGCTTAATCATAGTGGATTGCCTTTAAATAAGATATATACTAGTATACACACAGTATACACAAAGTATACACACAGTATACACACAGTATACACACAGTATACACACAGTATACACACACTGCACACAGTATACACACAGTATACACACAGTATACACACACTGCACACAGTATACACACAGTATAGATACAGTATACACACACTGCACACAGTATACACACAGTATACACACACTGCACACAGTATACACACAGTATACACACAGCATACACACAGTGTACACACAGTATACACACACTGCACACAGTATACACACAGTACACACACAGTATACACACAGTATACAAACACTGCACACAGTATACACACACTGCACACACAGTATACACACACTGCACACACAGTATACACACACTGCACACACAGTATACACACAGTATACACACTGCACACACAGTATACACACAGTATACAAACACTGCACACAGTATACACACAGTATACACACTGCACACACAGTATACACACAGTATACACACTGCACACACAGTATACACACAGTGCACACACAGTATACACACGGTATACACACAGTATACACACAGTATACACACAGTATACAAACAGTATACACACACTGCACACAGTATACACACAGTATACACACAGTATACACACAGTATACAAACACTGCACACAGTATACACACACTGCACACACAGTATACACACAGTATACACAGTGCACACACAGTATACACACTGCACACACAGTATACACACACTGCACACACAGTATACACACAGTATACACACTGCACACGCAGTATACACACAGTATACAAACACAGCACACAGTATACACACAATATACACACTGCACACACAGTATACACACAGTATACACACTGCACACACAGTATACACACAGTGCACATACAGTATACACACAGTATACACACAGTATACACACAGTATACACACTGCACATACAGTATACACACTGCACACACAGTATACACACTGCACACACAGTATACACACAGTATACACACAGTATACACACAGTATACACACAGTATACACAGTATACACACTGCACACACAGTATACTCACTGCACACACAGTATACACACTGCACACACAGTATATACACTTCACACACAGTATACACACAGTATACACACTTCACACACAGTATACACACAGTATACACACTGCACACACAGTATACACAGTATACACACAGTATACACACAGTATACTCACTGCACACACAGTATACACACTGCACACACAGTATACACACTGCACACACAGTATACACACACTGCACTCACAGTATACACACAGTATACACACTGCACACACAGTATACACACTGCACACACAGTATACACACTGCACACACAGTATACACACTGCACACACAGTATACACACTGCACACACAGTATACACACTGCACACACAGTATACACACTGCACACACAGTATACACACTGCACACACAGTATACAAACTGCACACACAGTATACACACTGCACACACAGTATACACACTGCACACACAGTATACACACTGCACACACAGTATACACACACTGCACACACAGTATAGACACAGTATACACAGAGTATACACACACTATAAACGCAGTATACACACAGTATACACACAGTATGCACACAGTATACATACAGTATACATACAGTATACACACAGTATACATACAGTATATACACAGTATACACACAGTATGCACACAGTATACACACAGTATACACACAGTATACACACAGTATACACACAGTATACATACAGTATACACACAGCATACACACAGTATGCACACAGTATACACACAGTATACACACAGTATACATACAGTATTCACACTGCACACACAGTATACACACAGTATACATACAGTATACACACGGTATACACACTGCACACACAGTATACACACAGTATACACACAGTATACACACAGTATACATACAGTATACACACAGTATACACACAGTATACACACAGTATACACACAGTATACACACTGCACACACAGTATACACACAGTATACATACAGTATACACACAGTATACACACAGTATACATACAGTATACACACAGTATACACACACTATACACGCAGTATACACACAGTATACACACAGTATGCACACAGTATACACACAGTATACATACAGTATACACACAGTATACACACTGCACACACAGTATACACACAGTATACATACAGTATACACACAGTATACACACAGTATACACACAGTATACACACAGTATACACACTGCACACACAGTATACACACAGTATACATACAGTATACACACAGTATACACACAGTATACATACAGTATACACACAGTATACACACAGTATACACACAGTATACACACAGTATACACACAGTATACACACAGTATAAACACTGCACACACAGTATACACACAGTATACATACAGTATACACACAGTATACACACAGTATACACAGAGTATACACACAGTATGCACACAGTATACACACAGTATACACAGAGTATGCACACAGATTACACACAGTATACACACAGTATACACACTGTATACACACTGTATTCACACAGTATACACACAGTATACACACAGTATGCACACACATTATACACACAGTATACACACAGTATACACACAGTATACACACAGTATACACACAGTATACACACATTATGCACGCATTATACACACAGTATACACACATTATACACACATTATACACACAGTATACACACAGTATGCACACAGTATGCACACAGTATACATACAGTATACACACTGCACACACAGTATACACACAGTATACATACAGTATACACACAGTATACACACAGTATACACACAGTATACACACAGTATACACACAGTATACACACAGTATACATACAGTATGCACACAGTATACACACAGTATGCACACAGTATACACACAGTATACACACAGTATGCACACACATTATAACCACAGTATGCACACAGTATACACACAGTATACACGCAGTATACACACAGTATGCACACAGTATACACACAGTATGCAAACACATTATACACACAGTATACACACAGTATAAACACAGTATACACACAGTATACACACAGTATACACACAGTATGAACGCATTATAAACACAGTATGCACACAGTATACACACAGTATACACACACTGCACACAGTATATACACAGTATACACACAGTATACACACACTGCACACATTATACACACAGCATACACACAGTATACACACAGTATACACACAGTATACACACAGTATACACACAGTATATACACAGTATACACACAGTATACACACAGTATACACACACTGCACACAGTATACACACAGCATACACACAGTATACACACAGTATACACACAGTATACACACAGGATACACACAGTATACACACAGTATACACACTGCACACACAGTATACACACAGTATACACACAGTATACACACTGCACATACAGTATACACACTGCACACATAGTATACACACTGCACACACAGTATATACACACTGCACACACAGTATACACACAGTATACTCACTGCACACACAGTATACACACAGTGCACACACAGTATACACAGTATACACATAGTATACACACAGTATACTCACTGCACACACAGTATACACACTGCACACACAGGATACACACTGCACACACAGTATGCACACACCGCACACACAGTATACACACAGTATACACACTGCACACACAGTATACACACTGCACACACAGTATACACACTGCACACACAGTATACACACTGAACACACAGTATACACACTGCACACACAGTATACACACTGCACACACAGTATACAAACTGCACACACAGTAAACACACTGCACACACAGTATACACACTGCACACACAGTATACACACTGCACACACAATATACACACACTGCACACATAATATACACACAGTATACACAGAGTATACACACACTATACACGCAGTATACACACAGTATACACACAGTATGCACACAGTATACATACAGTATACATACAGTATGCACACAGTATACATACAGTATACACACAGTATACACACAGTATGCACACAGTATACACACAGTATACACACAGTATACACACAGTATACACACAGTATACACACAGTATACATACAGTATACACACAGCATACACACAGTATGCACACAGTATACACACAGTATACACACAATATACACACATTATACACACAGTATGCACACAGTATACACACAGTATACACACAGTATACACACAGATTACACACAGTATACACACAGTATACACACAGTATACACACTGTATACACACAGTATACACACAGTATACACACAGTATACACACAGTATGCACACACATTATACACACAGTATACACACAGTATACACACAGTATACACACAGTATATACACAGTATACACACAGTATGCACACAGTATGCACGCATTATACACACAGTATACACACAGTATGCACACAGTATGCACACACATTATACACACAGTATACACACAGTATACACACATTATACACACCGTATACACACAGTATACACACAGTATACACACAGTATACACACAGTATGCACACAGTATACACACAGTATACACACAGTATACACACAGTATACACACCGTATACACACAGTATACACACAGTATACACACAGTATACACACAGTATACACACAGTATACACACAGTATACACACAGTATGCACACAGTATGCACACAGTATACACACAGTATACACACTGTATACACACAGTATACACACAGTATACAAACAGTATACACACAGTATACACACTGTATACACACTGTATACACACGGTATACACACAGTATACAAACAGTATACACACAGTATACAAACAGTATACATACAGTATACACACTGCACACACAGTATACACACAGTATACATACAGTATACACACAGTATACACACAGTATACACACAGTATACACATAGTATACACACAGTATACATACAGTATGCACACAGTATACACACAGTATGCACACAGTATACACACAGTATACACACAGTATGCACACACATTATACACACAGTATACACACAGTATACACACAGTATACACGCAGTATACACACAGTATACACACAGTATACACACATTATGCACACACATTATAAACACAGTATACACACAGTATACACACAGTATACACACAGTATACACACAGTATACACACAGTATACACACAGTATGCACGCATTATACACACAGTATGCACACAGTATACACACAGTATACACACACTGCACACAGTATACACACAGCATACACACAGTATACACACAGTATACACACAGTATACACACAGTATACACACAGTATACACACAGTATACACACAGTATACACACACTGCACACAGTATACACACAGCATACACACAGTATACACACAGTATACACACAGTATACACACAGGATACACACAGTATACACACAGTATACACACAGTATACACACTGCACACACAGTATACACACAGTATACACACAGTATACACACAGTATACAAACACTGCACACAGTATACACACACTGCACACACAGTATACACACAGTATACACACTGCACACACAGTATGCACACTGCACACACAGTATACACACTGCACACACAGTATACACACACTGCACACACAGTATACACACTGCACACACTGCACACACAGTATACACACTGCACACACAGTATACACACAGCAACACACAGTATACACACAGTATACACACTGCACACACAGTATACACACAGTGCACACACAGTATACACACAGTATACACACAGTATACACACAGTATACACACTGCACACACAGTATACACACTGCACACACAGTATACACACTGCACACACAGTATCACACACTGCACACACAGTATACACACAGTATACACACTGCACACACAGTATACACAGTGCACACACAGTATACACACAGTATACACACAGTATACACACTGCACACACAGTATACACACTGCACACACAGTATACACACAGTATACAAACTGCACACTCACTGCACACACAGTATACACACACTGCACACACAGTATACACACAGTATACACACTGCACACACAGTATACACACTACACACAGTATACACACAGTATACACACAGTATACACACAGTATACACACTGCACACACATTATACACACTGCACACACAGTATACACACTGCACACACAGTATACACACAGTATACACACAGTATACACACTGCACACACAGTATACACACAGTATACACACAGTATACAGACAGTATACACACTGCACACACAGTATGCACACTGCACACACAGTATACACACTGCACACACAGTATACACACACTGCACACACAGTATACACAATGCACACACAGTATACACACTGCACACACAGTATACACACAGTATACACACAGTATACACACAGTATACACACTGCACACACAGTATACACACAGTGCACACACAGTATACACACAGTATACACACAGTATACACACAGTATACACACTGCACACACAGTATACACACTGCACACACAGTATACACACTGCACACACAGTATGCACACTGCACACACAGTATACACACTGCACACACAGTATACACACTGCACACACAGTATAAACACTGCACACACACTGCGCACACAGTATACACACTGCACACACAGTATACAAACAGTATACACACTGCACACACAGTATACACACAGTATACACATAGTATACACACATTATACACACAGTATACACACAGTATACACACAGTATACATACAGTATACACACAGTATACACACAGTATACATACAGTATACACACATTATACATACAGTATACACACAGTATACACACATTATACACACAGTATACACACAGTATACACACAGTATACGCACAGTATGCACACAGTATACATACAGTATACACACTGCACACACAGTATACACACAGTATACATACAGTATACACACAGTATACACACAGTATACACACAGTATACACACAGTATACACACAGTATACATACAGTATGCACACAGTATACACACAGTATGCACACAGTATACACACAGTATACACACAGTATGCACACACAGTATACACACAGTATGCACACACATTATACACACAGTATACACGCAGTATACACACAGTATACACACAGTATACACACAGTATGCACACACATTATACACACAGTATACACACAGTATACACACAGTATACACACAGTATACACACAGTATACACACAGTATGCACGCATTATACACACAGTATGCACACAGTATACACACAGTATACACACACTGCACACAGTATATACACAGTATACACACAGTATACACACACTGCACACAGTATACACACAGTATACACACAGTATACACACAGTATACACACAGTATACACACAGTATACAAACAGTATATACACAGTATACACACAGTATACACACAGTATACACACACTGCACACAGTATACACACAGCATACACACAGTATACACACAGTATACACACAGTATACACACAGTATACACACTGCACACAAAGTATACACACAGTATACACACAGTATACACACAGTATACAAACACTGCACACAGTATACACACACTGCACACACAGTATACAGACAGTATACACACTGCACACACAGTATGCACACTGCACACACAGTATACACACTGCACACACAGTATACACACACTGCACACACAGTATACACACTGCACACACAGTATACACACTGCACACACAGTATACAAACAGTATACACACAGTATACACACAGTATACACACAGTATACACACTGCACACACAGTATACAACAGTGCACACACAGTATACACACAGTATACACACAGTATACACACAGTATACACACTGCACACACAGTATACACACTGCACACACAGTATACACACTGCACACACAGCATACACACACTGCACACACAGTATACACACAGTATACACACTGCACACACAGTATACACACAGTGCACACACAGTATACACACAGTATACACACAGTATACACACAGTATACACACTGCACACACAGTATACACACTGCACACACAGTATACACACAGTATACAAACTGCACACTCACTGCACACACAGTATACACACACTGCACACACAGTATACACACAGTATACACACTGCACACACAGTATACACACTACACACACAGTATACACACAGTATACACACAGTATACACACAGTATACACACTGCACACACAGTATACACACTGCACACACAGTATACACACTGCACACACAGTATACACACAGTATACACACAGTATACACACTGCACACACAGTATACACACAGTATACACACAGTATACACACAGTATACACACAGTATACACACTGCACACACAGTATGCACACTGCACACACAGTATACACACTGCACACACAGAATACACACACTGCACACACAGTATACACAATGCACACACAGTATACACACTGCAGACACAGTATACACACAGTATACACACAGTATACACACAGTATACACACAGTATACACACTGCACACACAGTATACACACAGTGCACACACAGTATACACACAGTATACACACTGCACACACAGTATACACACAGTGCACACACAGTATACACACAGTATACACACAGTATACACACAGTATACACACTGCACACACAGTATACACACTGCACACACAGTATACACACTGCACACACAGCATACACACACTGCACACACAGTATACACACAGTATACACACTGCACACACAGTATACACACAGTGCACACACAGTATACACACAGTATACACACAGTATACACACAGTATACACACAGTATACACACAGTATACACACTGCACACACAGTATACACACAGTATACACACTGCACACACAGTATACACACTACACACACAGTATACACACAGTATACACACAGTATACACACTGCACACACAGTATACACACTGCACACACAGTATACACACTGCACACACAGTATGCACACTGCACACACAGTATACACACTGCACACACACTGCGCACACAGTATACACACTGCACACACAGTATACACACAGTATACACACTGCACACACAGTATATACACAGTATACACATTGCACACACAGTATACACACAGTATACAACTGCACACTCACTGCACACACAGTATACACACACTGCACACACAGTATACACACAGTATACACACTGCACACACAGTATACACACTACACACAGTATACACACAGTATACACACAGTATACACACAGTATACACACTGCACACACATTATACACACTGCACACACAGTATACACACTGCACACACAGTATACACACTGTATCACACAGTATACACACTGCACACACAGTATACACACAGTATACACACAGTATACAGACAGTATACACACTGCACACACAGTATGCACACTGCACACACAGTATACACACTGCACACACAGTATACACACACTGCACACACAGTATACACAATGCACACACAGTATACACACTGTACACACAGTATACACACAGTATACACACAGTATACACACAGTATACACACAGTACACACAGTATACACACAGTATACACACAGTATACACACAGTATACACACAGTATACACACAGTATACACACAGTACACACAGTATACACACTGTACACACAGTATACACACAGTACACACAGTATACACACAGTATACACACTGCACACACAGTATACACACTGCACACACAGTATAACACGAACACACAGTATACACACTGCACACACAGTATACACACAGTATACATACAGTATACACACAGTATACACACAGTATACACACATTATACACACAGTATACACACAGTATACACACAGTATACATACAGTATACACACAGTATACACACAGTATACACACAGTATACACACATTATACACAAAGTATGCACACAGTATACACACAGTATACACACAGTATACACACAGTATACACACAGATTACACACAGTATACACACAGTATACACACAGTATACACACTGTATACACACAGTATACACACAGTATGCACACACATTATACACACAGTATACACACAGTATACACACAGTATACACACAGTATACACACAGTATAGACACAGTATGCACACAGTATGCACGCATTATACACACAGTATACACACAGTATACACACAGTATACACACAGTATGCACACACATTATACACACAGTATACACACAGTATACACACAGTATACACACAGTATACACACAGTATACACACAGTATACACACAGTATACACGCATTATACACACAGTATACATACAGTATACACACAGTATACACACAGTATACACACAGTATACACACAGTATACACACAGTATACACACTGTATACACACAGTATACACACAGTATACACACAGTATACACACAGATGCACACACATTATACACACAGTATACACACGGTATACACACAGTATACACACAGTATACACACAGTATACACACAGTATGCACGCATTATACACACAGTATACACACAGTATACACACAGTATACACACAGTATACACACAGTATACACACAGTATACACACATTATATACACAGTATACACACAGTATACACACAGTATACACACAGTATAAACACAGTATACACACAGTATACACACAGTATACACACAGTATACACAGTATACACACAGTATACACACAGTATACACACAGTATACACACGGTATACACAGTATACACACAGTATACACACACTGCACAATACTGAGTTATATAACAACAAACGGATCTGTAGTCCAGTGGTAACACGCTGGACTGGTAATCCAGAGCTCGCAGGTTCGATCCCCCGTCTGACCCTAATGAAACTAACAGTCTTTCAGATGGGGCTTTATACCGAGGTCTCGTGCTTTACACCGTGCACGTGAAAGAACCAGAGGAGACTCTGGAATGGGTATCTGTCTGTATCATTGCACTATCCTCCAAACATCTAAAATGACTAATCTCTTCAGGAGGCGTCGCTCATATGGGCAACCGGTAGCGACGATAAATAAACGGGGGAAAAGGAATTCTGCATAAACATAATGTATGAATATACAATACAATATAATGTATGAATATACAATACAATATAATGTATGAATATACAATACAATATAATGTATGAATATACAATACAACCTAATGTATGAATATACAATACAATATAATGTATGAATATACAATACAATATAATGTATGAATATACAATACAATATAATGTATGAATATACAATACAACCTAATGTATGAATATACAATACAATATAATGTATGAATATACAATACAATGTATGAATATACAATACAATATAATGTATGAATATACAATACAACCTAATGTATGAATATACAATACAATATAATGTATGAATATACAATACAATGTATGAATATACAATACAATA
>CM026403.1:56126358-56149561 GCA_014843695.1 Archivesica marissinica
GAGTATATAGTGCCGACCAGGAGTATATGTTATTTGGGTGTGTAACAGGGTATATGAGTATATAGTGCCGACCAGGGGTATATGTTATTTTTTATGTGTATCATCCGACCCCCGATTTATCTCATTCTGGAAGGTTTCCAATTGCACGAGATATAATTGTAAATTGAGCTGACGTCGTCTGCACTAACATCTATATGGAGAATAAAACTAGGACTTTTACGTCACGTCGTTTTACATTACGACCAATGGGAAACAATTACCTTATACCTTACCTAGCAGGCACAACAAGCGGTCGTCTTTATACCTTACCTAGAAGGCACAACGAGTGTTCATATTTATATAGCTTACCTAGCAGACACAACGAGTGTTCATCGTTATACCTTACCTAGCAGGCACAACGAGTGTTCGTCTTTATACCTTACCTAGTAGGCACAACGATGTTTGTCTTTATACCTTACCTAGCAGGCACAACGAGTGTACGTCTTTATACCTTACCAAGTAGGCACAACGAGTGTTCATCTTTATACCTTACCTAGCAGGCACAACGAGTGTTCATCTTTATACCTTACCTAGCAGGCACAGCGAGCGTTCATCTTTATACCTTACCTAGCAGGCACAACGAGTGTTCGTCTTTATTCCTTACCTAGCAGGCACAACACGTGTTCGTCTTTATGCCTTACCTAGCATGCACAACGAGTGTTCGTCTTTATACCTTACCTAGCAGGCACAACGAGTGTTCATATTTATATAGCTGTTAAGATACGTTTGAAATATACTTAACAATAACATCTAGAATGAGTGTCCATGGACAGATCATAAACTGGTTTACCCTATTTAGCAGGCACAACGAGTGTTCATTGACATACTATAAACCGGTTTACCCTATTTAGCAGGCACAACGAGTGTTCATTGACATACTATTAACTGGTTTACCCTATTTCGCAGGCACGATGAGTGTACATTGACATATTATAAACCGGTTTACCTTACCCAGCAGGAAACATTGAGTGTACATTGACATATTATAAACCGGTTTACCTTACCCAGCAGGAAACATTGAATGTTCATTGACATATTATAAACCGGTTTACCTTACCCAGCAGGAAACATTGAGTGTACATTGACATATTATAAACCGGTTTACCTTACCCAGCAGGAAACATTGAATGTTCATTGACATATTATAAACCGGTTTACCTTCACCAGC
Organism: Archivesica marissinica; assembly: GCA_014843695.1. NCBI lineage: Eukaryota > Metazoa > Mollusca > Bivalvia > Venerida > Vesicomyidae > Archivesica > Archivesica marissinica. The sequence goes on from CM026403.1 coordinate 56,127,566, forward strand.
AGGAAAACATGAATGTTCATGGACAATATAAACCGTTTAACATTACCCAGCAGGAGGAAACTTGAATGTTCATTGGACATAGTATAAAACCGGTTACTTACCAGCAGGAAAACATTGAATGTTCATGACATATTATAAACCGGTTGACCTTACCCAGCAGGAAACATTGAATGTTCATTGACATATTATAAACCGGTTTACCTTACCCAGCAGGAAACATTGAATGTTCATTGACATATTATAAACCGGTTTACCTTACCCAGCAGGAAACATTGAGTGTACATTGACATATTATAAACCGGTTTACCTTACCCAGCAGGAAACATTGAATGTTCATTGACATAATATAAACCGGTTACCTTACCCAGCATGAAACATTGAGTGTACATTGACATATTATAAACCGGTTTACCTTACCCAGCAGGAAACATTGAGTGTACATTGACATATTATAAACCGGTTTACCTTACCCAGCAGGAAACATTGAATGTTCATTGACATAATATAAACCGGTTACCTTACCCAGCATGAAACATTGAGTGTACATTGACATATTATAAACCGGTTTACCTTACCCAGCAGGAAACATTGAGTGTACATTGACATATTATAAACCGGTTTACCTTACCCAGCAGGAAACATTGAATGTTCATTGACATAATATAAACCGGTTACCTTACCCAGCATGAAACATTGAGTGTACATTGACATATTATAAACCGGTTTACCTTACCCAGCAGGAAACATTGAGTGTACATTGACATATTATAAACCGGTTTACCTTACCCAGCAGGAAACATTGAATGTTCATTGACATAATATAAACCGGTTACCTTACCCAGCATGAAACATTGAATGTTCATTGACATATTATAAACCGGTTTACCTTACCCAGCAGGAAACATTGAGTGTACATTGACATATTATAAACCGGTTTACCTTACCCAGCATGCACAATGAGTGTCCATGGACATATTATAAACCGGTTTACCTTACCCAGCAGGCACAATGAGTGTACATTGACATACTATAAACCGGTTTACCTTACCCAGCAGGCATAATGAGTGTCCATGGCTATTATAACGGTGTACCCTATTTAACGGCGAATGAGTGCCCATGCCATACACTGCCAAGAAGCGACAAGAACCCACATGCCCATACACTGCCAAGAAGCGACAAGAACCCACATGCCCATACACAGCCAAGAAGCTACAAGAACCCACATGCTTATACACTGCCAAGAAGCGATAAGAACCCATATTCTCATACTCTACTAAGAATTGACAAGAACCCACATGCTTATACACTGCTAAGAAGCGACAAGAACCCACATGCTTATACACTACTAAGAATTGACAAGAACCCACATGCTCATACACTACTAAGAATTGACAAGAACCCACATGCTCATACACTGCTAAGAATTGACAAGAACCCACATGCTTATACACTGCTAAGAATCGACAAGAACCCACATGCTCATACACTGCTAAGAAGCGACAAGAACCCACATGCTCATACACTGCTAAGAATTGACAAGAACCCACATGCTCATACACTGCTAAGAAGCGACAAGAACCCACATGCTCATACACTGCTAAGAAGCGACAAGAACCCACATGCTCATACACTGCTAAGAAGCGACAAGAACCCACATGCTCATACACTGCTAAGAAGCGACAAGAACCCACATGCTTATACACTACTAAGAAGCGACAAGAACCCACATGCTTATACACTGCTAAGAAGCGACAAGAACCCACATGCTCAAACACTGCTAAGAAGCGACAAGAACCCACATGCTCATACACTACTAAGAATTGACAAGAACCCACATGCTTATACACTGCTAAGAAGCGACAAGAACCCACATGCTCATACACTGCTAAGAAGCGACAAGAACCCACATGCTCATACACTGCTAAGAATTGACAAGAACCACATGCTCATACACTACTAAGAAGCGACAAGAACCCACATGCTCATACACTGCTAAGAAGACAAGAACCCACATGCTTATACACTGCTAAGAAGCGACAAGAACCACATGCTTATACACTGCTAAGAAGCGACAAGAACCCACATGCTCATACACTGCCAAGAAGCGACAAGAACCCACATGCCCATACACTGCTAAGAAGCGACAAGAACCCACATGCTCATACACTGCCAAGAAGCGACAAGAACCCACATGCTCATACACTGCTAAGAATTGACAAGAACCCACATGCTCATACACTGCTAAGAAGCGACAAGAACCCACATGCTCATACACTACTAAGAATTGACAAGAACCCACATGCTTATACACTGCTAAGAAGCGACAAGAACCCACATGCTCATACACTGCCAAGAAGCGACAAGAACCCACATGCCCATACACTGCCAAGAAGCGACAAGAACCCACATGCTTATACACTGCTAAGAAGCGACAAGAACCCACATGCTCATACACTGCCAAGAAGCGACAAGAACCCACATGCTTATACACTGCTAAGAATTGACAAGAACCCACATGCTCATACACTACTAAGAATTGACAAGAACCCACATGCTTATACACTACTAAGAAGCGACAAGAACCCACATGCTTAAACACTGCTAAGAATCGACAAGAACCCACATGCTCATACACTACTAAGAATTGACAAGAACCCACATGCTTATACACTGCTAAGAATTGACAAGAACCCACATGCTTATACACTGCTAAGAATTGACAAGAACCCACATGCTCATACACTACTAAGAATTGACAAGAACCCACATGCTTATACACTGCTAAGAATTGACAAGAACCCACATGCTTATACACTGCTAAGAATTGACAAGAACCCACATGCTTATACACTGCTAAGAATTGACAAGAACCCACATGCTTATACACTGCTAAGAATTGACAAGAACCCACATGCTCATACACTGCTAAGAATTGACAAGAACCCACATGCTCATACACTGCTAAGAAGCGACAAGAACCCACATGCTCATACAATGCCAAGAAGCGACAAGAACCCACATGCCCATACACTGCTAAGAAGAGACAAGAACCCACATGCCTATGCACTGCCAAGAAGCGACAAGAACCCACATGCTCATACACTGCTAAGAATTGACAAGAACCCACATGCTCATACACTACCAAGAAGCGACAAGAACCCAGATGCTTATACACCGCTAAGAGGCGACAAGGTCAAACATGCTTATACACTACTAAGAAGCGACAAGAACCCACATGCTTAAGCACTGCTAAGAAGCGACAAGGACCCACATGCTCATACACTACTAAGAATTGACAAGAACCCACATGCTTATACACTGCTAAGAATTAACAAGAACCCACATGCTTATACACTGCTAAGAAGCGACAATAACCCAAATGCTCATAAACTACTAAGAATTGACAAGAACCCACATGCTTAAGCACTGCTAAGAAGCGACAAGAACTCACATGCTCATACACTACTAAGAATTGACAAGAACCCACAGGCTTATACACTGCTAAGAATTAACAAGAACCCACATGCTTATACACTGCTAAGAAGCGACAAGAACCCACATGCTCATACACTACTAAGAATTGACAAGAACGCACATGCTTATACACTTCTAAGAATTGACAAGAACCCACATGCTTATACACTGCTAAGAATTGACAAGAACCCACATGCTCATACACTACTAAGAATTGACAAGAACCCAGATGCTTATATACTGCTAAGAATTGACAAGAACCCACATGCTTATACACTGCTAAGAATTGACAAGAACCCACATCCTCATACACTGCTAAGAAGCGACAAGAACCCACATGCTCATACACTGCCAAGAAACGACAAGAACCCACATGCCCATACACTGCCAAGAAGCGACAAGAACCACCATGCTTATACATGTACACTGCTAAGAAGCGACAAGAACACACATGTTCATACACTTCTAAGAAGCGACAAGAACCCACATGCCCATACACTGCACAGAAGCGACAAGAACCCACATGCCCATACACTGCCAAGAAGCGACAAGAACCCACATGCTCATACACTGCTAAGAATTGACAAGAACCCACATTCTCATACACTGATAAGAAGCGAAAAGAACCCACATGCTCATACACTGCCAAGAAGCGACAAGAACCCACATGCCCATACACTGCCAAGAAGCGACAAGAACCCACATGCCCATACACTGCCAAGAAGCGACAAGAACCCACATGCCCATACACTGCCAAGAAGCGACAAGAACCCATCTCATACACTACTAAGAATTGACAAGAACCCACATACTCGTACACTACTAAGAATTGACAAGTACCCAAATGCTTATACACTACTAAGAAGCGACAAGAACCCACATGCTTAAGCACTGCTAAGAAGCGACAAGAACCCACATGCTCATACACTACTAAGTATTGACAAGAACCCACATGCTTATACACTGCTAAGAATTGACAAGAACCCACATGCTTATACACTGCTAAGAATTGACAAGAACCCACATGCTCATACACTACTAAGAATTTACAAAACCCACATGCTTATACACTGCTAAGAATTGACAAGAACCCACATGCTTATACACTGCTAAGAATTGACAAGAACGCACATGCTTATACACTGCTAAGAATTGACAAGAACCCACATGCTCATACACTGCTAAGAATTGACAAGAACCCACATGCTCATACACTGCTAAGAAGCGACAAGAACCAACATGCTCATACAATGCCAAGAAGCGACACGAACCCACATGCCCATACACTGCCAAGAAGCGACAAGAACCACCATGCTTATACATGTACACTGCTAAGAAGCGACAAGAACACACATGCTCATACACTGCCAAGAAGCGACAAGAACCCACATGCCCATACACTGCTAAGAAGCGACAAGAACCCACATGCCCATACACTGCCAAGAAGCGACAAGAACCCAGATGCTTATACACTACTAAGAAGCGACAAGAACCCACATGCTTAAGCACTGCTAAGAAGAGACAAGAACCCACATGCTCATATACTACTAAGAATTGACAAGAACCCACATGCTTATACACTGCTAAGAAGCGACAAGAACCCACATGCTCATACACTAAGAATTGACAAGAACCCACATGCTTATACACTGCTAAGAATTGACAAGAACCCACATGCTCATACACTACTAAGAATTGACAAGAACCCACATGCTCATACACTGCTAAGAATTGACAAGAACCCACATGCTTATACACTGCTAAGAATTGACAAGAACCCACATGCTCATACACTGCTAAGAAGCGACAAGAACCCACATGCTCATACACTGCCAAGAAGCGACAAGAACCCACATGCCCATACACTGCCAAGAAGCGACAAGAACCCACATGCCCATACACTGCCAAGAAGCGACAAGAACCCACATGCTCATACAGTGCTAAGAATTGACAAGAACCCACATTCTCATACACTGATAAGAAGCGACAAGAACCCACATTCTCATACACTACTAAGAATTGACAAGAACCCAGATGCTTATACACCGCTAAGAAGCGACAAGAACCCACATGCTCATACAATGCCAAGAAGCGACAAGAACCCACATGCCCATACACTGCCCAGAAGTGACAAGAACCACCATGCTTATACATGTACACTGCTAAGAAGCGACAAGAACCCACATGCTCATACACTGCCAAGAAGCGACAAGAACCCACATGCCCATACACTGCCAAGAAGCGACAAGAACCCACATGCCCATACACTGCCAAGAAGCGACATGAACCCACATGCTTATACACTGCCAAGAAGCGATGAGAACCCACATTCTCATACACTACTAAGAATTGACAAGAACCCACATACTCGTACACTACTAAGAATTGACAAGTACCCACATGCTTATACACTACTAAGAAGCGACAAGAACCCACATGCTTAAGCACTGCTAGGAAGCGACAAGAACCAACATGCTCATACACTACTAAGTATTGACAAGAACCCACATGCTTATACACTGCTAAGAATTGACAAGAACCCACATGCTTATACACTGCTAAGAATTGACAAGAACCCACATGCTCATACACTACTAAGAATTGACAAAACCCACATGCTTATACACTGCTAAGAATTGACAAGAACCCACATGCTTATACACTGCTAAGAATTGACAGGAACCCACATGCTTATACACTGCTAAGAATTGACAAGAACCCACATGCTCATACACTGCTAAGAATTGACAAGAACCCACATGCTCATACACTGCTAAGAAGCGACAAGAACCCACATGCTCATACACTGCCAAGAAGCGACATGAACCCACATACCCATACACTGCCAAGAAGCGACAAGAACCACCATGCTTATACATATACACTGCTAAGAAGCGACAAGAGCCCACATGCTCATACACTGCCAAGAAGCGACAAGAACCCACATGCCCATACACTGCCAAGAAGCGACAAGAACCCACATGCCCATACACTGCCAAGAAGCGACAAGAACCCACATGCTCATACACTGCTAAGAATTGACAAGAACCCACATGCTCATACACTACCAAGAAGCCACAAGAACCCAGATGCTTATACACTGCTAAGAGGCGACAAGATCCCACATGCTTATACACTACTAAGAAGCGACAAGAACCCACATGCTCATACACTGCTAAGAATTGACAAGAACCCACATTCTCATACACTGCTAAGAAGCGTCAAGAACCCACATTCTCATACACTACTAAGAATTGACAAGAACCCACATGCTTATACACTGCTAAGAAGCGACAAGAACCCACATGCTCATACAATGACAAGAAGCGACAAGAACCCACATGCCCATACACTGCCAAGAAGTGACAAGAACCCACATGCTCATACACTGCTAAGAAGCGACAAGAACCCACATGCTCATACACTGCCAAGAAGCGACAAGAACCCACATGCCCATACACTGCCAAGAAGCGACAAGAACCCACATGCCCATACACTGCCAAGAAGCGACAAGAACCCACATGCTCATACACTGCCAAGAAGCGACAAGAACCCACATGCTTATACACTGCTAAGAAGCGACAAGAACCCACATTCTCATACACTACTAAGAATTGACAAGAACCCACATGCTTATACACTACTAAGAAGCGACAAGAACCCACATGCTTAAGCACTGCTAAGAAGCGACAAGAACCCACATGCTCATACACTACTAAGAATTGACAAGAACCCACATGCTTATACACTGCTAAGAATGACAAGAACCCACATGCTTATACACTGCTAAGAATGACAAGAACCCACATGCTCATACACTACTAAGAATTGACAAGAACCCACATGCTTATACACTGCTAAGAATTGACAAGAACCCACATGCTATACACTGCTAAGAATTGACAAGAACCCACATGCTTATACACTGCTAAGAATTGACAAGAACCCACATGCTCATACACTGCTAAGAAGCGACAAGAACCCACATGCTCATACACTGCCAAGAAGCGACAAGAACCACCATGCTTATACATGTACACTGCTAAGAAGCGACAAGAACCCACATGCTCATACACTGCCAAGAAGCGACAAGAACCCACATGCCCATACACTGCTAAGAAGCGACAAGAACCCACATGCCCATACACTGCCAAGAAGCGACAAGAACCCACATGCTCATACACTGCTAAGAATTGACAAGAACCCACATGCTCATACACTACCAAGAAGCGACAAGAACCCAGATGCTTATACACCGCTAAGAGGCGACAAGATCACACATGCTTATACACTACTAAGAAGCGACAAGAACCCACATGCTTAAGCACTGCTAAGAAGCGACAAGAACCCACATGCTCATACACTACTAAGAATTGACAAGAACCCACATGCTTATACACTGCTAAGAATTAACAAGAACCCACATGCTTATACACTGCTAAGAAGCGACAAGAACCCACATGCTCATACACTACTAAGAATTGACAAGAACCCACATGCTTATACACTGCTAAGAATTGACAAGAACCCACATGCTCATACACTACTAAGAATTGACAAGAACCCACATGCTTATACACTGCTAAGAATTGACAAGAACCCACATGCTTATACACTGCTAAGAATTGACAAGAACCCACATGCTCATACACTGCTAAGAAGCGACAAGAACCCACATGCTCATACACTGCCAAGAAGCGACAAGAACCCACATGCCCATACACTGCCAAGAAGCGACAAGAACCACCATGCTTATACATGTACACTGCTAAGAAGCGACAAGAACACACATGTTCATACACTTCTAAGAAGCGACAAGAACCCACATGCCCATACACTGCACAGAAGCGACAAGAACCCACATGCCCATACACTGCCAAGAAGCGACAAGAACCCACATGCCCATACACTGCCAAGAAGCGACAAGAACCCACATGCTCATACACTGCTAAGAATTGACAAGAACCCACATTCTCATACACTGATAAGAAGCGACAAGAACCCACATTCTCATACACTACTAAGAATTGACAAGAACCCAGATGCTTATACACCGCTAAGAAGCGACAAGAACCCACATGCTCATACACTGCCAAGAAGCGACAAGAACCCACATGCCCATACACTGCCCAGAAGTGACAAGAACCACCATGCTTATACATGTACACTGCTAAGAAGCGACAAGAACCCACATGCTCATACACTGCCAAGAAGCTACAAGAACCCACATGCTTATACACTGCCAAGAAGCGATAAGAACCCACATTCTCATACACTACTAAGAATTGACAAGAACCCACATGCTTATACACTACTAAGAAGCGACAAGAACCCACATGCTTAAGCACTGCTAAGAATTGACAAGAACCCACATGCTCATACACTACTAAGAATTGACAAGAACCCACATGCTTATACACTGCTAAGAATTGACAAGAACCCACATGCATATACACTGCTAAGAATTGACAAGAACCCACATGCTCATACACTACTAAGTATTGACAAGAACCCACATGCTTATACACTGCTAAGAATTGACAAGAACCCACATGCTTATACACTGCTAAGAATTGACAAGACCCCACATGCTCATACACTACTAAGAATTGACAAGAACCCACCTGCTTATACACTGCTAAGAATTGACAAGAAACCACATGCTTATACACTGCTAAGAATTGACAAGAACCCACATGCTTATACACTGCTAAGAATTGACAAGAACCCACATGATCATACACTGCTAAGAATTGACAAGAACCCACATGCTCATACACTGCTAAGAATTAACAAGAACCCACATGCTTATACACTGCTAAGAAGCGACAAGAACCCACATGCTCATACACTACTAAGAATTGACAAGAACCCACATGCTTATACACTGCTAAGAATTGACAAGAACCCACATGCTTATACACTGCTAAGAATTGACAAGAACCCACATGCTCATACACTACTAAGAATTGACAAGAACCCACATGCTTATACACTGCTAAGAATTGACAAGAACCCACATGCTTATACACTGCTAAGAATTGACAAGAACCCACATGCTCATACACTGCTAAGAAGCGACAAGAACCCACATGCTCATACACTGCCAAGAAGCGACAAGAACCCACATGCCCATACACTGCCAAGAAGCGACAAGAACCACCATGCTTATACATGTACACTGCTAAGAAGCGACAAGAACACACATGCTCATACACTTCTAAGAAGCGACAAGAACCCACATGCCCATACACTGCACAGAAGCGACAAGAACCCACATGCCCATACACTGCCAAGAAGCGACAAGAACCCACATGCCCATACACTGCCAAGAAGCGACAAGAACCCACATGCTCATACACTGCTAAGAATTGACAAGAACCCACATTCTCATACACTGATAAGAAGCGACAAGAACCCACATTCTCATACACTACTAAGAATTGACAAGAACCCAGATGCTTATACACCGCTAAGAAGCGACAAGAACCCACATGCTCATACACTGCCAAGAAGCGACAAGAACCCACATGCCCATACACTGCCCAGAAGTGACAAGAACCACCATGCTTATACATGTACACTGCTAAGAAGCGACAAGAACCCACATGCTCATACACTGCCAAGAAGCGACAAGAACCCACATGCTTATACACTGCCAAGAAGCGATAAGAACCCACATTCTCATACACTACTAAGAATTGACAAGAACCCACATGCTTATACACTACTAAGAAGCGACAAGAACCCACATGCTTAAACACTGCTAAGAAGCGACAAGAACCCACATGCTCATACACTACTAAGAATTGACAAGAACCCACATGCTTATACACTGCTAAGAATTGACAAGAACCCACATGCTTATACACTGCTAAGAATTGACAAGAACCCACATGCTCATACACTACTAAGAATTGACAAGAACCCACATGCTTATACACTGCTAAGAATTGACAAGAACCCACATGCTTATACACTGCTAAGAATTGACAAGAACCCACATGCTCATACACTACTAAGAATTGACAAGAACCCACATGCTTATACACTGCTAAGAATTGACAAGAACCCACATGCTTATACACTGCTAAGAATTGACAAGAACCCACATGCTTATACACTGCTAAGAATTGACAAGAACCCACATGCTTATACACTGCTAAGAATTGACAAGAACCCACATGCTTATACACTGCTAAGAATTGACAAGAACCCACATGCTCATACACTGCCAAGAAGCGACAAGAACCCACATGCCCATACACTGCCAAGAAGCGACAAGAACCACCATGCTTATACATGTACACTGCTAAGAAGCGACAAGAACACACATGTTCATACACTTCTAAGAAGCGACAAGAACCCACTCCACACTGCCAAAGCGACAGAACCCACATGCCCATACACTGCCAAGAAGCGACAAGAACCCACATGCTCCATACACTGCCAAGAATCGACAAGAACCCACATGCATACACTGCTAAGAATGACAAGAACCCACATTTATACACTGCTAAGAATTGACAAGAACCCACATGCTCATACACTGCTAAGAATGACAAGAACCACATTCTTACACTGATAAGAAGCGACAAGAACCCACATTCTCATACACTACTAAGAATTGACAAGACCCCATGCTTATACACTGCTAAGAAGCGACAAGAACCCACATGCTCATACACTGCCAAGAAGCGACAAGAACCCACATGCCCATACACTGCCAAGAAGCGACAAGAACCACCATGCTTAACATTACACTGCTAAGAAGCGACAAGAACCCACATGCTCATACACTGCCAAGAAGCGACAAGAACCCACATGCCCATACACTGCCAAGAAGCGACAAGAACCCACATGCCCATACACTGCCAAGAAGCGACAAGAACCCACATGCCCATACACTGCCAAGAAGCGACAAGAACCCACATGCTTATACACTGCCAAGAAGCGACAAGAACCCACATTCTCATACACTACTAAGAATTGACAAGAACCCACATACTCATACACTACTAAGAATTGACAAGTACCCACATGCTTATACACTACTAAGAAGCGACAAGAACCCACATGCTTAAGCACTGCTAAGAAGCGACAAGAACCCACATGCTCATACACTACTAAGAATTGACAAGAACCCACATGCTTATACACTGCTAAGAATTGACAAGAACCCACATGCTTATACACTGCTAAGAATTGACAAGAACCCACATGCTAATACACTGCTAAGAATTGACAAGAACCCACATGCTCATACACTACTAAGAATTGACAAGAACCCACATGCTTAACACTGCTAAGAAGCGACAAGAACCCACATGCTCATACACTACTAAGAATTGACAAGAACCCACATGCTTATACACTGCTAAGAATTGACAAGAACCCACATGCTTATACACTGCTAAGAATTGACAAGAACCCACATGTCCATACACTGCTAAGAAGCGACAAGAACCAACATGCTTATACATACACTGCTAAGAAGCGACAAGAACCCACATGCTCATACACTGCCAAGAAGCGACAAGAACCCACATGCCCATACACTGCCAAGAAGCGACAAGAACCCACATGCCCATACACTGCCAAGAAGCGACAAGAACCCACATGCCCATACACTGCCAAGAAGCGACAAGAACCCACATGCTTAAACACTGCTAAGAAGCGACAAGAACCCACATGCTCATACACTACTAAGAATTGACAAGAACCCACATGCTTATACACTGCTAAGAATTGACAAGAACCCACATGCTTATACACTTCTAAGAAGCGACAAGAACCCACATGCTCATACACTTCTAAGAATTGACAAGAACCCACATGCTTAAACACTGCTAAGAAGCGACAAGAACCCACATGCTCATACACTACTAAGAATTGACAAGAACCCACATGCTTATATACTGCTAAGAATTGACAAGAACCCACATGCTCATACAATACTAAGAATTGACAAGAACCCACATGCTTATACACTACTAAGAATTGACAAGGACCCACATGCTTATACACTGCTAAGAAGCGACAAGAACCCACATGCTCATACACTGCTAAGAAACGACAAGAACCCACATGCTCATACACTGCTAAGAAGCGACAAGAACCCACATGCTTATGCACAGCCAAGAAGTGACAATAACCCACATGCTTATACACTGCCAAGAAGTGACAAGAACCCACATGCTCATACACTGCTAAGAAGAGACAAGAACCCACATGTCCATACACTACTAAGAATTGACAAGAACCCACATGCTTATACACTGCTAAGAATTAACAGGAACCCACATGCTTATACACTGCTAAGAAGTGACAAGAACCCATATGGTTATACACTGCTAAGAATTGACAAGAACCCACATGCTTATACACTGCTAAGAATTGACAAGAACCCACATGCTTATACACTGCTAAGAATTGACAAGAACCCACATGCTTATACACTGCTAAGAATTGACAAGAACCCACATGCTTATACACTGCTAAGAATTGACAAGAACCCACATGCTCATACACTGCTAAGAAGTGACAAGAACCCACATGCTCATACACTGCTAAGAAGTGACAAGAACCCACATGTTCATACACTGCTAAGAAGCGACAATAACCCACATGCTGATACACTACTAAGAATTGACAAGAACCCACATGCTTATGCACAGCCAAGAAGTGACAAGAACCCCCATGCTTATACACTGCCAAGAAGTGACAAGAACCCACATGCTCATACACTGCTAAGAGGTGACAAGAATCCACATGCCCATACAGTACTAAGAATTGACAAGAACCCACATGCTTAAGCACTGCCAAGAAGTGACAAGAACCCACATGCTCATACACTACTAAGAATTGACAAGAACCCACATGCTTATACACTGCTAAGAATTGACAAGAACCCACATGCTTATACACTGCTAAGAATTGACAAGAACCCACATGCTCATACACTGCTAAGAATTGACAAGAACCCACATGCTTATACACTGCTAAGAATTGACAAGAACCCACATGCTCATACACTACTAAGAATTGACAAGAACCCACATGCTCATACACTACTAAGAATTGACAAGAACCCACATGCTCATACACTACTAAGAATTGACAAGAACCCACATGCTCATACACTGCTAAGAAGCGACAAGAACCCACATGCTCATACACTGCTAAGAATTGACAAGAACCCACATGCTTATACACTGCTAAGAATTGACAAGAACCCACATGCTTATACACTGCCAAGAAGCGACAAGAACCCACATGCTCATACACTGCTAAGAAATGACAAGAACCCACATGCTTATACACTGCTAAGAATTGACAAGAACCCACATGCTCATACACTACTAAGAATTGACAAGAACCCACATGCTTATACACTGCTAAGAAGTGACAAGAACCCACATGCTTATACACTGCTAAGAATTGACAAGAACCCACATGCTTATACACTACTAAGAATTGACAAGAACCACATGCTCATACACTACTAAGAATTGACAAGAACCCACATGCTATACACTGCTAAGAATTGACAAGAACCCACATGCTCATACACTACTAAGAATTGACAAGAACCCACATGCTTATACACTGCTAAGAATTGACAAGAACCCACATGCTTATACACTACTAAGAATTGACAAGAACCCACATGCTCATACACTGCTAAGAAGCGACAAGAACCCACATGCTCATATACTGCTAAGAAGCGACAAGAACCCACATGCTTATACACTGCTAAGAATTGACAAGAACCCACATGCTCATACACTGCTAAGAATTGACAAGAACCCACATGCTCATACACTACTAAGAATTGACAAGAACCCACATGCTCATACACTACTAAGAATTGACAAGAACCCATATGCTCATACACTACTAAGAATTGACAAGAACCCACATGCTCATACACTGCTAAGAAGCGACAAGAACCCACATGCTCATACACTGCTAAGAATTGACAAGAACGCAAATGCTTATACACTGCTAGGAATTGACAAGAACCCACATGCTTATACATTGCCAAGAAGCGACAAGAACCCACATGCTCATACACTGCTAAGAATTGACAAGAACCAACATGCTTATACACTGCTAAGAATTGACAAGAACCCACATGCTCATACACTGCTAAGAAGTGACAAGAACCCACATGCCCATACACTACTAAGAATTGACAAGAACCCACATGCTTAAGCACTGCCAAGAAGTGACACGAACCCACATGCTTAAGCACTGCCAAGAATTGACAAGAACCCACATGCTTATACACTGCTAAGAATTGACAAGAACCCACATGCTTATACACTGCTAAGAATTGACAAGAACCCACATGCTCATACACTACTAAGAATTGACAAGAACCCACATGCTTATACACTGCTAAGAAGTGACAAGAACCCACATGCTTATACACTGCTAAGAATTGACCAGAACCCACATGCTTATACACTACTAAGAATTGACAAGTACCCACATGCTCATACACTACTAAGAATTGACAAGAACCCACATGCTCATACACTGCTAAGAATTGACAAGAACCCACATGCTCATACACTACTAAGAATTGACAAGAACCCACATGCTTATACACTACTAAGAATTGACAAGAACCCACATGCTTATACACTACTAAGAATTGACAAGAACCCACATGCTTATACACTGCTAAGAAGCGACAAGAACCCACATGCTCATACACTGCTAATAATTGACAAGTACCCACATGCTCGTACACTGCTATGACACGACAAGAACCCACATGCTGTTACACTACTAAGAATTGACAAGAACCCACATGCTTATGCACTGCCAAGAAGTGACAAGAACCCCCATGTTTATACACTGCCAAGAAGTGACAAGAACCCACATGCTCATACACTGCTAAGAAGTGACAGGAACCCACATGCCCATACACTACTAAGAATTGACAAGAACCCACATGCTTAAGCACTGCCAAGAAGTGACAAGAACCCACATACTTAAGCACTGCCAATAATTGACAAGAACCCAAATGCTCATACACTACTAAGAATTGACAAGAACCCACATGCTTATACACTGCTAAGAATTGACAAGAACCCACATGCTTATACACTGCTAAGAATTGACAAGAACCCACATGCTTATACACTGCTAAGAATTGACAAGAACCCACATGCTTATACACTGCTAAGAATTGACAAGAACCCACATGCTCATACACTGCTAAGAATTGACAAGAACCCACATGCTCATACACTACTAAGAATTGACAAGAACCCACATGCTCATACACTACTAAGAATTGACAAGAACCCACATGCTCATACACTACTAAGAATTGACAAGAACCCATATGCTCATACACTACTAAGAATTGACAAGAACCCACATGCTCATACACTGCTAAGAAGCGACAAGAACCCACATGCTCATACACTGCTAAGAATTGACAAGAACCCACATGCTTATACACTGCTAGGAATTGACAAGAACCCACATGCTTATACATTGCCAAGAAGCGACAAGAACCCACATGCTCATACACTGCTAAGAATTGACAAGAACCCACTTCTTATACACTGCTAAGAATTGACAAAAACCCACATGCTCATACACTACTAAGAATTGACAAGAACCCACATGCTTATACACTGCTAAGAAGCGACAAGAACCCACATGCTTATACACTGCTAAGAATTGACCAGAACCCACATGCTTATACACTACTAAGAATTGACAAGTACCCACATGCTCATACACTACTAAGAATTGACAAGAACCCACATGCTCATACACTGCTAAGAATTGACAAGAACCCACATGCTCATACACTACTAAGAATTGACAAGAACCCACATGCTTATACACTACTAAGACTTGACAAGAACCCACATGCTTATACACTACTAAGAATTGACTAGAACCCACATGCTTATACACTGCTAAGAAGCGACAAGAACCCACATGCTCATATACTGCTAAGAAGCGACAAGAACCCACATGCTTATACACTGCTAAGTATTGACAAGAACCCACATGCTTATACACTGCTAAGAAGCGACAAGAACCCACATGCTCATACACTGCTAATAATTGACAAGTACCCACATGCTCGTACACTGCTATGACACGACAAGAACCCACATGCTGTTACACTACTAAGAATTGACAAGAACCCACATGCTTATGCACTGCCAAGAAGTGACAAGAACCCCCATGTTTATACACTGCCAAGAAGTGACAAGAACCCACATGCTCATACACTGCTAAGAAGTGACAAGAACCCACATGCCCATACACTACTAAGAATTGACAAGAACCCACATGCTTAAGCACTGCCAAGAAGTGACAAGAACCCACATGCTTAAGCACTGCCAAGAATTGACAAGAACCCACATGCTCATACACTACTAAGAATTGACAAGAACCCACATGCTTATACACTGCTAAGAATTGACAAGAACCACATGCTTATACACTGCTAAGATTGACAAGAACCACATGCTTATACACTGCTAAGAATTGACAAGAACCCACATGCTCATACACTGCTAAGAATTGACAAGAACCCACATGCTTATACACTACTAAGAATTGACAAGAACCCACATGCTTATACACTACTAAGAATTGACAAGAACCCACATGCTCATACACTGCTAAGAAGCGACAAGAACCCACATGCTCATATACTGCTAAGAAGCGACAAGAACCCACATGCTTATACACTGCTAAGTATTGACAAGAACTCAAATGCTTATACACTGCTAAGAAGCGACAAGAACCCACATGCTCATACACTGCTAATAATTGACAAGTACCCACATGCTCGTACACTGCTATGACGCGACAAGAACCCACATGCTGTTACACTACTAAGAATTGACAAGAACCCACATGCTTATGCACTGCCAATAAGTGACAAGAACCCCCATGTTTATACACTGCCAAGAAGTGACAAGAACCCACATGCTCATACACTGCTAATAATTGACAAGTACCCACATGCTCGTACACTGCTATGACACGACAAGAACCCACATGCTGTTACACTACTAAGAATTGACAAGAACTCACATGCTTATGCACTGCCAAGAAGTGACAAGAACCCCCATGTTTATACACTGCCAAGAAGTGACAAGAACCCACATGCTCATACACTGCTAAGAAGTGACAAGAACCCACATGCCCATACACTACTAAGAATTGACAAGAACCCAAATGCTTAAGCACTGCCAAGAAGTGACAAGAACCCACATGCTTAAGCACTGCCAAGAATTGACAAGAACCCACATGCTCATACACTACTAAGAATTGACAAGAACCCACATGCTTATACACTGCTAAGAATTGACAAGAACCCACATGCTTATACACTGCTAAGAATTGACAAGAACCCACATGCTTATACACTGCTAAGAATTGACAAGAACCCACATGCTCATACACTGCTAAGAATTGACAAGAACCCACATGCTTATACACTGCTAAGAATTGACAAGAACCCACATGCTCATACACTACTAAGAATTGACAAGAACCCACATGCTCATACACTACTAAGAATTGACAAGAACCCACATGCTCATACACTACTAAGAATTGACAAGAACCCACATGCTCATACACTACTAAGAATCGACAAGAACCCACATGCTCATACACTGCTAAGAATTGACAAGAACCCACATGCTCATACACTACTAAGAATTGACAAGAACCCACATGCTAACACCAAAACACAAAACCCACACCATACACTGCTAGAATTGACAAGAACCCACATCTTATACACTGCAAGAACGACAAGAACCCACATGCTCAACACTACTAAGAATTGACAAGAACCCACATGCTTATACACTGCAAAATCGACAAGAACCCACATGCTCATACACTGCTAAGAATTGACAAGAACCCACATGCTCATACACTACTAATAATTGACAAGAACCCACATGCTCATACACTACTAAGAATCGACAAGAACCCACATGCTCATACACTACTAAGAATTGACAAGAACCCACATGCTCATACACTACCAAGAATTGACAAGAACCCACATGCTTATACACTACCAAGAATTGACAAGAACCCACATGCTTATACACTACTAAGAATTGACAAGAACCCACATGCTCATACACTGCCAAGAATTGACAAGAACCAACATGATCATACACTACCAAGAATTGACAAGAACCCACATACTCATACACTACTAAGAATTGACAAGAACCCACATGCTTATACACTGCTAAGAAGCGACAAGAACCCACATGCTCATACACTGCTAAGAAGCACAAAACCCACACAACACCAAAGACAAGAACCCACATGCTCATACACTGCTAAGAAGCGACAAGAACCCACATGATCATACACTGCTAATAATTGACAAGTACCCACATGCTCATACACTGCTAAGAAACGACAAGAACCCACATGCTGATACACTACTAAGAATTGACAAGAACCCACATGCTTATGCACAGCCAAGAAGTGACAAGAACCCCCATGCTTATACACTGCCAAGAAGTGACAAGAACCCACATGCTCATACACTGCTAAGAAGTGACAAGAACCCACATGCCCATACACTACTAAGAATTGACAAGAACCCACATGCTTAAGCACTGCCAAGAAGTGACAAGAACCCACATGCTCATACACTACTAAGAATTGACAAGAACCCACATGCTTATACACTGCTAATAATTGACAAGAACCCACATGCTTATACACTGCTAAGAATTGACAAGAACCCACATGCTTATACACTGCTAAGAATTGACAAGAACCCATATGGTTATACACTGCTAAGAATTGACAAGAACCCACATGCTTATACACTGCTAAGAATTGACAAGAACCCACATGATCATACACTTCTAAGAATTGACAAGAACCCACATACTTATACACTGCTAAGAAATGACAAGAACCCACATGCTCATACACTGCCAAGAATTGACAAGAACCCACATACTCATACACTACTAAGAATTGACAAGAACCCACATGCTCATACCACTACTAAGAATCGACAAGAACCCACATGCTCATAACACTACAAGAATTGACAAGAACCCAAATGCTCATAACACTGCTAGAATTGACAAGAACCCACATGCTATAACACGCCAAGAATCGACAAGAACCCACATGCTCATACACTGCCAAGAATCGACAAGAACCCACATGCTCATACACTGCTAAGAATTGACAGAACCCACATGCTCATACCCTACTAAGAATTGACAAGAACCCACATGCTCATACACTACTAAGAATTGACAAGAAACCACATGCTTATACACTGCTAAGAATTGACAAGAACCCACATGCTTATACATACTAAGAATTGACAAGAACCAACATTCTCATACACTACTAAGAATTGACAAGAAACCACATGCTCATACACTACTAAGAATTGACAAGAACCCACATGCTCATACACTACTAAGAATTGACAAGAACCCACATGCTTATACACTACTAAGAATTGACAAGAACCCACATGCTTATACACTGCTAAGAAGCGACAAGAACCCACATGCTCATATACTGCTAAGAAGCGACAAGAACCCACATGCTTATACACTGCTAAGTATTGACAAGAACTCAAATGCTTATACACTGCTAAGAAGCGACAAGAACCCACATGCTTCTGCAATTATGACCGAGAATACATTAGTGCAGTCTACTAGATGTTGATGAACAGTTTCCAAAGTTTGCTATTCAATCGCATTCCAGTATGTGATGATAGAATATGCAAAAAACGCCTTTTGTGTGACAACATATTTATATAATTGTTCAAAGAACACCGCTCATGGGACAATGATACAGATGCACCCCAATTGCCTTCCCGATAGTACGACCCTTTCACGATTCATCCGTAATATGCCTTTCGCGAACGGGACTTGTTCCTTTCGCGAAAGGGACTCACTTTCGCTATTCATGTATACCATTAAATAATATGTCACTTTCGATATTCATACTTTTAAGTATAGGATATAAGCTAAAAACGATCCAATATGTAAAATATTGGACGGTGCGAGGCGCGTAACACCGAAGACAGTACCAATATTTTACATATTGGATCCGTTTGAGGCTTATATCGTACTCAAAACAAACACTTATATAGCAATATCCTACTAAATAAAATTGTTAATTTCGTTCATGTACGCCTAGGATTTAATATAATACTCTGGCCTTTTGACAGTAGTCCAATATTAATAATAATGGACTGCAGGTACAAAGGTATGACGTCACGATAGTGTTTTAAGCTTGTATATAATATTGTACAACGGTATGACGTCACGACAGTGTTTTAAGCGAGTATATACTATTGTACAACGGTATGACGTCACGACAGTGGTTTAAGCGTGTATATAATATTGTACAACTGTATGACGTCACGAAATTGTGTTTAAGCGTGTATATAATATTGTACAACGGTATGACGTCACGACAGTGTTTAAGCGTGTATATAATATTGTACAATGGTATGACGTCACGACAGTGTTTTAAGCGAGTATATAATATTGTACAACGGTATGACGTCACGACATTGTTTTAAGCGTGTATATAATATTGTACAACGGTATGACGTCACGACATTGTTTTAAGCGTGTATATAATATTGTCAGATTACGCTTTATGGTATTGCTCCTGTATTGTTCATACATGACGTGTCCATTTCCACTTACTTTTGTTACAGGCGATATAGGTGTGGAGGATGAAGACGGATATTTGTACGTCGTTGACAGACTTAAGGAACTCATCAAGTATAAAGGATTCCAAGTGGCACCCGCGACACTGGAAGACATTCTGTTGAACCACAACGGAGTTGCCGACGTGGGAGTTATCGGGGTTGCAGATGAGGAGGCGGGTGAACTACCGAGAGCATACGTCGTGAAAAAGTCGGATGAGAATATCACGGAACAGGATCTTGTTGATTATGTCGCCGGTAAGGTGGTTTTGCACATTATGTAATGACAAGAGGATAGTTGTTTGTTTCAGTGATTGATCGAACAATATTCCACCGAATGAACATTGAGAGAAATAATAATAGTGTCCAGGAGTGAAATATTATTCGATTGAAACGTGTTTTCGTGAAAGAAAACAATGCAAGTGTGTGCTAATTGGCGCTTGAATGTCGTGATTAAACTACCATAAATGACGTCACATACAGCTTGTGTCCGAAAACGTTCGCGTCGACTGGGATTGTGTTCACATAGTTTAGAGTTTGAATTAGGTAGATATAGTGGCATATATAGGCCAGTTCGGAAACATGATTTATATTTCTTTGTTAGTCCGCTAGAGTTGCCTCCCTGTGCGAGATAGGCTAATCGTTTATGCAAGTTGTGTAATGTAAATGTCGTTGAGTCTGAATATAATGTCGTGTTATGTTGTTCAAGATATTCTGACATTCGGAACACATATTTAGGCAACATATCACGGCCTGCAGTAAACATGTTTAATGCCTTGATGTCTTCTAGAAAG
>CM026403.1:56150561-56202262 GCA_014843695.1 Archivesica marissinica
GTGCACTGGATACGAGCAAAGATTTGTGTGCATATAAGAAAGTGTGCACTGGATACGAGCAAAGATTTGTGTGCATATAAGAAAGTGTGCACTGGATACGAGCAAAGATTTGTGTGCATATAAGAAAGTGTGCACTGGATACGAGCAAAGATTTGTGATAAATGGTGTTATTTAATGTAATAGGTTAATATAAGTCTGTTAAGATGTTATGTTGGCAAAGAGTGAAACAAATTCTGTATCATTATAAAGTTGAAGCGCCATTGTATGGCAAATTATATGAATGTGAGGAACACGAACTATTGGTAACCGTTCCCACATATTAATCCAGCGTTAGACTATGATTCCAGATTTACATGAACGCGAACACGCGGTACACATTCCGAAACATTAAACCATTGTTTCTCAATGGAAATAAGTGTAATAACTATTACATAATTCAGTCAAACCCGACGACAAACTCGACGTCAAACACGACATCAAACACGACGTCAAGCCCGCCGTCAAACCCAACGTCAAACACGACGTCAATTCCGACGTCAAACCCGCCGTCAACCCGACGTCAAACAAGAAGTCAAACACGACGTCACACACGACGGCAAACCCGACGTCAAACCCAACGTCAAACACGACGTCAAGTCCGACGTTAAACCCGACGTCAAACACGACGTCAAGTCCGACGTTAAACCCGACGTCAACCCGACGTCAAACAAGAAGTCAAACACGACGTCACACACGACGGCAAACCCGACGTCAAACCCAACGTCAAACACGACGTCAAGTCCGACGTTAAACCCGACGTCAACCCGACGTCAAACAAGAAGTCAAACACGACGTCACACACGACGGCAAACCCGACGTCAAACACGACGGCAAACACGACAGCAAACTCGACGTCACACACGACGGCAATCACGACGGCAAACTCGATGGCAAACACGACTTCAAACCCAACGTCAAGCCCAACGTCAAAATGACAGAAAATGTTTATAAAAAGAAACAACGAGTTCAGTATTGTATCATAACAGGAACAACTAATACATGTGTATGCATTACTGCCATAAGTAACAGTGTGTCTATATAATTGCTATGTAGAGTACAGCGTTGCGTGTGTTCTATTAATATCAAATAACAGATTTAAAAATCGTAACAAAATAATGGTAAAGCAGTGGTATGGTTATTTGGATACTGACGTCACACATCACATCATAGTTTTTATATTGGATTAATATACTAAAATGTCTTGCAAATATCAATGGAGACAATGATTAATCCTTTCCTAAAATAATAGCTTTATCGTTAAGTTAAATTCTAACATTACTCGGCTTTGTGACTGTGCAAAGGAGGAAGTTACCGTGTTTAAGTTCTGCAATAAAACATTTTTAGCGAGTGATGCCAAACGTTTAACCCTCATAACAAGCACATGCACAAGCCCATTAATACAGTTTGTAAAAGCATAGTTTGATAGTTCACCCATAAACTAAATACATGCGCACATTGTCGGTGTGATTTTTCTCGGAAATCTTGTTGGAATATTTTATTCTCCAGCGTAGGATCCATAAAACAAAGAATACTTGGAACGATCGAACTTTGTCAAAATACTGTTGAATAGGAAACTGAGAAATGCAGTGGCCACAATTAGTTTAGGTTCAAATAACCTGACGCTTGAAAACAAGGGACACATATTCTCAAACACCTCTTGTAAGGGGTCAACGAAAATGTGTTGTTTGTAACGATACTTTTGATATAGAAAACGAACTTCATTTTGTGCTAAAGTGTAAAAACTGTATGAAGAAGAAGAAGAATCGTTTATTAAGACACAAACATAAACAGTTTATGGTCTACAAAGAAATGAATATAATAATACTATATACTAACCAATCAATCTTGTATTACATTTGTAAATCTCTGACATACATTACCCATTTATATATACATATAAGGTATTACTATAAGTGTGCTTACTAATTGGAGCTTTTAAATGTTTAATATATTAATAATGTTGATTATATTGGAGGATAATCTCAAAAAATCCTAAAAGGAAGTATGAAGAGGTCAGACAACAATATATTCCAAAATAAATGTTTACAACAGGGTGATGAAATTTACAGAATTGCTAAATTGTAAAAATGCTAATATATTGAAAAAAGATTGTACATAGTGTATATCATAAACTCGTTTAACCCTTACCATAGAGATTTAGGTTTATATACTATTGTATCTCCATACAAACGACAGCCATTTAACCCTTTCTACCATAGAGATTTAGGTTAATATACTATTATATCTCCATACAAACGACAGCCAGTTAAGCCTTTCCTTCATAGAGATTTAGGTTAATATACTATTATATCTCCATACAAACGACAGCCATTTAACCCTTTCCTTCATAGAGATTTAGGTTAATATACTATTATATCTCCATACAAACGACAGCCATTTAACCCTTTCCTTCATAGAGATTTAGGTTAATATACTATTATATCTCCATACAAACGACAGCCATTTAACCCTTTCCTTCATAGAGATTTAGGTTAATATACTATTATATCTCCATACAAACGACAGCCATTTAACCCTTTCCTTCATAGAGATTTAGGTTGATATACTATTATATCTCCATACAAACGACAGCCATTTAACCCTTTCCTTCATAGAGATTTAGGTTAATATACTATTATATCTCCATACAAACGACAGCCATTTAACCCTTTCCTTCATAGAGATTTAGGTTAATATACTATTATATCTCCATACAAACGACAGCCATTTAACCCTTTCCTTCATAGAGATTTAGGTTAATATACTATTATATCTCCATACAAACGACAGCCATTTAACCCTTTCCTTCACAGAGATTTAGGTTAATATACTATTATATCTCCATACAAACAACAGCCATTTAACCCTTTCCCTCATAGAGATTTAGGTTAATATACTATTATATCTCCATACAAACGGCAGCCATTTAACCCTTTCCTTCATAGAGATTTAGGTTAATATACTATTATATCTCCATACAAACGACAGCCATTTAACCTTTCCTTCATAGAGATTTAGGTTAATATACTATTATATCTCCATATAAACGACAGCCATTTAACCCTTTCCTTCATAGAGATTTAGGTTAATATACTATTATATCTCCATACAAACGACAGCCATTTAACCCTTTCCTTCATAGAGATTTAGGTTAATATACTATTATATCTCCATACAAACAACAGCCATTTAACCCTTTCCTTCATAGATATTTAGGTTAATATACTATTATATCTCCATACAAACAACAGCCATTTAACCTTTCCTTCATAGAGATTTAGGTTAATATACTATTATATCTCCATACAAACGACAGCCATTTAACCCTTTCCTTCATAGAGATTTAGGTTAATATACTATTATATCTCCATACAAACGACAGCCATTTAACCCTTTCCTTCATAGAGATTTAGGTTAATATACTATTATATCTCCATACAAACGACAGTCATTTAACCCTTTCCTTCATAGAGATTTAGGTTAATATACTATTATATCTCCATACAAACGACAGCCATTTAACCCTTTCCTTCATAGAGATTTAGGTTAATATACTATTATATCTCCATACAAACGACAGCCATTTAACCCTTTCCTTCATAGAGATTTAGGTTAATATACTATTATATCTCCATACAAACGACAGCCATTTAACCCTTTCTTCATAGAGATTTAGGTTAATATACTATTATATCTCCATACAAACAACAGCCATTTAACCCTTTCCTTCATAGAGATTTAGGTTAATATACTATTATATCTCCATACAAACGGCAGCCATTTAACCCTTTCCTTCATAGAGATTTAGGTTAATATACTATTATATCTCCATACAAACGACAGCCATTTAACCCTTTCCTTCATAGAGATTTAGGTTAATATACTATTATATCTCCATACAAACGGCAGCCATTTAACCCTTTCCTTCATAGAGATTTAGGTTAATATACTATTATATCTCCATACAAACGACAGCCATTTAACCCTTTCCTTCATAGAGATTTAGGTTAATATACTATTATATCTCCATACAAACGACAGCCATTTTGCCATATATCCCACCTCCACAGATAGTACTGAGATGCTGGCATTTATTATGAACATTGGTTTGGCTACTACATTGTCAATGTATGTCGTATTGGTAATGGCGGCAAGAGGTGCTTCTATGGGGGAAAGGGCTAAAATCCGACAGAATAACATTATACTTAATAGTGACTATAACGGTATATGTATTGTTTGTTATTCTCGCAATGTAAGTGTTCATATTTGATAATTATCTATGTTTGTGATCATTATCTATGTTAATTATCTATGTTTGTGATAATTATCTATGTCTATGTGTGTGATAATTATCTATGTTTGTGATAAGTATCTATGTTTGTGATAATTATCTATGTTTGTGATAAGTATCTATGTTTGTGATAAGTATCTATGTTTGTGATAATTATCTATGTTTGTGATAATTATCTATGTCTATGTTTGTGATAATTATCTATGTTTGTGATACGTATCTATGTTTGTGATAAGTATCTATGTTTGTGATACTTATCTATGTTTGTGATAATTATCTATGTTTGTAATAATTATCTATGTTTGTGATAATTATCTATGTCTATTTGTGTGATAATTATCTATGTTTGTGATACGTATCTATGTTTGTGATAAGTATCTATGTTTTTGATAATTATCTATGTTTGTGATAATTATCTATTTCTATATTTGTGATAATTATCTATGTTTGTGATAAGTATCTATGTTTGTGATGAGTATCTATGTTTGTGATAATTATCTATTTGTGATAAGTATCTATGTTTGCGATAATTATCTATGTTTGGCATACTTATCTATGTTTGTGATAAGTATCTATGTTTGTGATAATTATCTATGTTTGTGATAATTATCTATGTTTGTGATAATTATTTATGTTTGTGATCATTATATAATTGTGATCATTAGATATGTTTATTATCTATAGTATGTTTGTGATAATTATCTATGTTTGTGATAATTAGCTTTACATGCTTAAATCTTAATACATTATTCTGTATTCTGCAACAATACAAAGTATGTATCCCGCCGATGAGGACACCTTTGTATAGCTTAGATCCCCCATTGATTCACTTGAATCCGGAATGGTACATTAACAGAGCTACAACTGGAGGCCGTACATGGTACCGTGATTTACTGTCTGTATCAGATTACAAACGAACTTCAGTATGGATATTTTTAGAATGAAATGTAATTAGACAAGATACAACATTACACTATAAAGTATGCAACAATGGCAATTACATGACCAAATACCAAGTGCCTATTATCACGCCGCCATATTGTGGATCAAACGTATAGAAAACAATACCCCGAGATGCTCGTGACGTCATCTCAACTGTATGTAGTATCGGCTCGCTTAGCTGAGCCAATCATGACAAACTCGTAATATAAACTGACGAACGGCGTTCCTTTGTTTTACAGAGCAGTATATTTAATATATGTTATCATACATTTATACATTTTTATTCTAGTACTTCGATCAGTTCTCTGGCTGCATGTCAGTATAATGGGAGAATATTAGTCAGTTACTGCCCTTGAATAATCCTAAAAGTAGATTGCTCCTCTTAATTGGTTTCCTCTGTTTTTATCGTTGTTTCCTTTGCTATACATTTTCATCCGGTTTCTCATCTTATAACTATTAAATTCTTAAAGTTCGACACATATCCTACAGCATATCCAATTATCTGTTAAAATGTGTTCAAATAATTAACCTAGATTTGTTCAAAGTATCTTTATCCTACCGCAACATCTGGTTTGAAAACAACAGTAAAAACCAAGGATTCCACATAAAAGCACCAACACACATTTCGGGGTATATCGGACTGTATCTGTCAAGGGAGGTAACCGAAAAACAAGTAGCGTCATAAAAGTATGCGTCACGTGCATGGTTAATGAGGGGCATCGGTCAGTTACTGCCCCTGAATACTCCCTAAAAGTAGGTAGGTCATATTAAGTGTTTCCTCTGTTTTTATCGTTGTTTCCTCTGCACAACATGCTAACAATTTTATTCTACTATCGCTTCTTGTGATTATTAAATTACTATATCTCGACAGATCTCATACAGTATAATTATACAATGATCAGTTAATTAAAAATATAGCGGTCTTGCGCCGGCGTGGTTACACGTGGTCTACCGCTACGTGGAAGATCTTCCGTGCTTCCGGTCTGCACAAACCGCCGTCTCAGACTTCTAACTGCCTGCACAGATGATCCAACGTGCGCAGCAACCTCTTCCGTTGAAGTTCCTGCCTCCAGCATCCCAACGGCTCTGTCTCTTAAATGTTTCGCAATTCGAGGCATCGAAATTTTGCCCAAATTGTATCGATATAAAGGTGTTTAGGTATTTTTATGACTGTAGTCGTCAAGTGCAATAACTTGCAGTGAAAAAAGTTAACACATGTAAACCAGATATGTCCACCCCGTGCGTGCACGTGAAAATGGAGGTTTTGTCAAAACAGACGATATCGATCGACATGAGGTGATTATCTGACCGATTTCCCAAAGTAGGACGTCAGTGTAAACTACTACATATACACATTTTTCTACATGTTGTATTTAACCTTATAAGTTTAAGACCTACTTTGCGAAAGTTTCTTTTTTGGTTCAGTATATATATAGTGCTTTCATTGACATGAATTGGAATGAAGTTACTCCCTGAGTCACCCATGTCATATGTTAATACATATCTTAAGTACCACAGTTTAGTTAACCGTACAGTCAGACCTGTGTTAGTGGTCACCTCTATTAAGCAGCAAATTTCACGATTGCAAATATGTTATTTTAGTATATATTTTACCTCTATTAAACAGCCATCTGTGCCCATCAGCCACTTTCTGTGATTGCCTTGGCTAAAGTGGTAACAAAGGGCGTTCAACTGTCCAGTTCGTAACACGTTGGACAGCACATCCTTGGCCCCCGAGTTCAATACCCTTTCCAGTGAGCTCACTCCCAGCTGTAGCCGTTATTATTGCGCTCTTAGACAAGGCGCTTAAATTCCACAGTGTTCTTCTCTCGCCTTCATGGCGACGGATTCCACCCAACTATTGTTGTGCGAACTTGTTTCGTAATCGAACTGAAACAAGTTTGCATAAATTAACCGATAGTGAAGCTAAAACAAATGGTTAATAAATTAATTCAATAAATCGCAGACCCATTATTCTAGGACAATGATGACATACTTGAACACATCACTCCATCACCCCATCAACCCATCAACAAGTATTCCCACGCGAAGTCGTTGAACAATTTCTCGGAAATATCATTACTATGTCATATTTATAAACGAACTAGGTTAATATGGCGTAGGGAATAGATAATTATGATGTAGTAACCTAATCCAGGGCGTGTGACCTTTTATTTAGTATCACGGATGTCAGAGAGAATGGATGTGCTTATTCCGTTTTAGACAAACAAAGTTTGCTTAATGACTTTGGTGTTGCAAAACATTTCCAGAAGAACGAACTATTGGAGCCGGTGTTTTCGCCATGTGAACTGTAATGAATAATTCCACGTAGTGCAATGTCATAATGAAAGCGCTGTTTCAGCAAACAGCCAACATTAAATGTAAGGTGACAAGACAATTATTTTTCTGGAAACGTGTCCCGTTTTGCATAACAATAATGACGTAATTCCTAGAATAACATTCGATATCGTGTACTGGTAATTCCTACGTATTATTTACCTAGGTATGGATGTTAACCTCGTTTTAGCCGTTATTTGCCTAGCACAATACTGTATACCACCCAGGTTGATCACTGTCTACCACCCAGGTTTTCCAGTCTGATATTACGTTGATGGGCTGATACGGTCACGAGCCCGTATCAAACATAGAACATTCCGTAGCATACCTAGTTCCTGGGAAAATAACACATGCACACTCGGTGCTAGTTTGTTTACTTTCTGTAACGTCGCAGTGTGTCAAATTTGACATATGTTTGTAACTTCGTGGTAATATTTCAATCGTTTCCGTGTATCTAATTCAGTAATTGTGATTTATTCCTCATAACTGGATAACGGAGAGCAGAATTTCGATTATTGAATGTTCAAATTCATATCAAAGTAATAAAGACGTTATTACGTGGCTAGTTTAATATCAGCATTGGTATCGACACGAGGTAATTTGATATTAGCCTGAGACCGAAGGTATCTGTCTTTTCTTCTTGTTTTCGTCTTCTTCTTGTTATGTTAATCAGTTAAACATGTGTTTCCAAATGAATATGCTAGTGTAACAAGGTTCAGAACATATATCACCACAGCCGTGTTTTACGTTTATTTATCGTCGCTACCGGTTGCTCATTTGAGCGACGCCTCCTGAAGAGATTAGTCATTTTAGATTTTTGGAGGTTAGTGCAATGATACAGATATAGACCCATTTCAGAGTCTACTCTGGTTCTTTTACGTGCACGGTGTAAAGCACCCACCGACACGAGACATCGGGTTAACGTCCCACCCATCTGAAAGACTATTAATTTTATTAGGATCATACGGGGGATCGAACTTGCGATCCCTGGATTACCAGTCCAGCGTGCTACCACTGGACTACAGATCCGTCTGTCACCACAGCCATTACATCTAGGATAGGCAGTTGTGGCCGAGTTGACTTCAAATCATTTCCCCTCATCGTAAGAGCGGACACTAATGGTTGTGTCGAATCTAAGCTATTTAGCGCTAACTTGTAGAAGGTCGGTGGGATCGCAAGTTCGATCGCCCGTCTGACCCTAATAAAATTAACAGTCTTTCAGATGGGACATTAAACCGAGGTCTCGTGTCGGTGCTTTACACCGTGCACGTAAGAGAAGCAGAGGATACTCTGGAATGGGTCTATTTCTGTATCATTGCACTATCCTCCAAAAATCTAAAATGATTAATCACTTCAGGAGGCGTCGCTCATATGGGCAACCGGTACCGACGATAAATAAACGGAAAAACACACCCGTGGAACCAAACTATCGGCAAAATAGATACATTGTCCCTGTTGGTTTGATTTTCCAGACAGCTAAATTCCCCAGAACTTTCACTGTCTCATCTACTTATTTCAATAACAATAAACACGCTTATTTGATTAATAGGGTTTAACATGTTTCGAGCGCTTGGAGGAACACTCATTATAACGAGGTATGGATTCGACATTTTAATGGTATAAACAATGAAACAAATAAACGTATATGACGTCGTAGGGTGGGCAACCTATGGCACTCTATGGGAGGCTCTCTTACTTTCATATTGTATTATATGTGACCACTCGCAGATACTTAGCACAGTATGGCATGCGGAGGGTCAGTGGTTCTACCCGGGTACCCGTACGTACCGCCCGTAAATATAGCCCGTAAACACCGTACATATAGCCCGTAAACACAGTACATAGGGCCCGTAAACACCGTACATATAGCCCGTAAACACCGTACATATAGCCCGTAAACACAGTACATACAGCCAGTAAACACCGTACATATAGCCCGTAACACAGTACATATAGCAATTAAACACCGTACATATAGCCAGTAAGCACCGTACACATAGCCCGTAAACACCGTACATATAGCCCGTAAACACCGTACATATAGCCCGTAAACACAGTACATATAGCCCGTAAACACCGTACAGATAGCCAGTAAACACCGTACATATAGCCCGTAAACACCGTACATATAGCAATTAAACAAAGTACATACAGCCCGTAAACACCGTACATATAGCCCGTAAACACCGTACAGATAGCCAGTAAACACCGTACATATAGCCCGTAAACACCTTACATATAACCAGTAAACACCGTACACAGATAGCCAGTAAACACCGTACATATAGCCAGTAAACACCGTACATATAGTCCGTAAACACCGTACATATAACCAGTAAACACCGTACATATAACCAGTAAACACAGTACATACAGCCAGTAAACACCGTACATATAGCCCGTAACACAGTACATATAGCAATTAAACACCGTACATATAGCCAGTAAGCACCGTACACATAGCCCGTAAACACCGTACATATAGCCCGTAAACACCGTACATATAGCCCGTAAACACAGTACATATAGCCCGTAAACACCGTACAGATAGCCAGTAAACACCGTACATATAGCCCGTAAACACCGTACATATAGCAATTAAACACAGTACATACAGCCCGTAAACACCGTACATATAGCCCGTAAACACCGTACAGATAGCCAGTAAACACCGTACATATAGCCCGTAAACACCTTACATATAACCAGTAAACACCGTACACAGATAGCCAGTAAACACCGTACATATAGCCAGTAAACACCGTACATATAGTCCGTAAACACCGTACATATAACCAGTAAACACCGTACATATAACCAGTAAACACCGTACACATATAGCCAGTAAACAAAATCTGTAAACTCAATCAATATAATTGAACATTGAATGATGTTGCACACACTAATTGTACGTTTGTTGTGTTGTATTGTATGGCTACGGATACCCTATGTTACATTTGTATTGGATATACGGTTATGTGGTTAACATGCTAGAGTCTTAATCCAAGGTTCGAATCCACGCTATACAATACTAAATAGCAACCGATTACTAACATGAGCTTGACACCTGAAGCGATTAGTAATACTAGACTCTAAAGGATACAGTTCGGTAACACAGCCCTCCTTAGTCCAGAGTCTCCTCTGGTTCTTCTACGTGCACCGTGTAAAGCAACGACACGATAGCTCGGTTTAAATGTACATACACATGACTATACTATAATAGTATCCGTCATTTAGTATGGCATAGCGTGGATTCGAACCTGCGACCATTAGATTAGGCGTCTATTGTATTAATCACAGAACCGTATATCCACTACAACAGATAATTACACTTGACATAAGATGTAAATAGTTCGGTGATTAATAGGGTGGACTGCGAATCTATGGATCGCAGGTTCGATTCACCATCTGACTACATGTATAATAGTATTAACTTCTTTCAGATGGCACTATTAACCGAGATCCCCGATTATACAGGTGTGTATAGATCGGTGCATGCTACACATCGAACCATGTTAGAGAATCAGGAATGCGTCTGAAATAATATTGGAGTGTCCTCCAAATAATAAAATGCCAAACATATTTCTGGAGGCGTAGCCCTGAATACCCAGGGGGTGATAAATAACCGTATGTAGCTTACTTACATTCATGATAAAACGTAGACAAATATTTTGTATTCCATATGCCATTTTGAATGCCTTTAGATTTCAAAACCGGCATGCTATAAGGTTCAAGACCAGCAGTAGGTTAATTTGAATATGATGTTTGTTTGTTTGTTTGTTTGTTTGTTTGTTTGTTTGTTTGTTTGTTTGTTTGTTTGTTAGCAAGCTATCCACCTGGCTCACATTAAAGAGTTCGCACAGCCAGTGGGATTTGAACATGCAGTGGTACAGGGCAATATTTGAACTGAACGACGTTAACCATTCGGTAACAGAGAGTTCGCACAGCCAGTGGGATTTGAACATGCAGTGGTACAGGGCAATATTTGAACTGAACGACGTTAACCATGCGGTAACAGAGAGTTCGCACAGCCAGTGGGATTTGAACATGCAGTGGTACAGGGCAAGACTTGAACTGAACGACGTTATTAGCCATGCGGTAACAGAGTTTCGCACAGCCAGTGGGATTTGAACATGCAGTGGTACAGGGCAAGATTTAAACTGAACGACGTTGTTAGCCATGCGGTAACAGAGAGTTCGCCCAGCCAGTGGGATTTGAACATGCAGTGGTACAGGGCAAGTGATTTGAACTGAACGACGTTATTAGCCATGCGGTAACAGAGAGTTCGCACAGCCAGTGGGATTTGAACATGCAGTGGTACAGGGCAGTGGGATTTGAACATGCAATGGTACAGGGCAGTGGGATTTGAACTGAACGACGTTGTTAGCCATGCGGTAACAGAGAGTTCGCACAGTCAGTGGGATTTGAACATGCAATGGTACAGGGCAGTGGGATTTGAACATGCAATGGTACAGGGCAGTGGGATTTGAACATGCAATGGTACAGGGCAGTGGGATTTGAACATGCAATGGTACAGGGCAGCGGGATTTGAACATGCAATGGTACAGGGCAGTGGAATTTGAACATGCAATGGTACAGGGCAGTGGGATTTGAACATGCAATGGTACAGGGCAGTGGGATTTGAACATGCAATGGTACAGGGCAGTGGGATTTGAACATGCAATGGTACAGGGCAGTCGGATTTGAACATGCAATGGTACAGGGCAGTGGGATTTGTATGTCGCGGTACGGGCTTAGTCACCATCGGGGAGATTATGTGTAGCTAGCTCAGTCGGTAGAGCGTTCGCCCTGTAAGCGAAAGATCCCTGATTTGAACCCCGGGTTGGCTGTGCATTTTTCTCACATGAACATGCAGTGGTAAATGGCAAGTGATTTGAGCTGAACGACGTTAACGATTCGGTAACAGATGTTTACTATTTGAAATGAGATGGTCACGTTTGGTAAGGTACTTGATCTGCACCATCCATTCGTGTATGTACGTAAATTTCTAAAAACTAACTAGAAAAATATACAGGAACTATTTCTTATTACGGAAGTTCACACTAACAGAAGTGGTTGTGCGGTTGTGTCACGTAGTACAATGAGGCTCCAGACAGGTCAGTTCAAATAATAAATATTATATTAGCCAAAGATTAGTGTATAACTCCACTCGTTGAAATACAAATTTCGCTGATCACTCGATGAATGTGTGTTTTACGTTTATTTATCGTCGCTACCGGTTGCCCATATGAGAGACGCCTCCTGAAGAGGTTAGTTATTTTAGATTTTGGAGGATAGTGCATGATACAGACAGAGACCCATTCCAGTATCTCCTCTGGGTTTTTTACGTGCACGGTGTAAAGCACCGACACGAGACCTCGGTTTAACGTCACATCTGAAAGACTGTTAATTTTATTAGGGTCAGACGGGGGAATCGAACCTGCGATCCCTGGATTACCAGTCCAGCGTGTTACCACTGGACTACATATCTGTCTGTATCACTCGATAAAATAAATAAATATCCTCTATTACCGTTCACATCTGTTATTTTAACTCGTTTATACCGTTCACATCTGTTATTTAACTTATTTTAAATCGTTTAAACCGTTCACATCTGTTATTTTAAATCGTTTATACCGTTCACATCTGTTATTTTAAATCGTTTAAACCGTTCACATCTGTTATTTTAAATCGTTTAAACCGTTCACATCTGTTATTTTAATCGTTTATTCCGTTCACATCTGTTATTTTAACTCGTTTATTCCGTTCACATCTGTTATTTTAAATCGTTTATACCGTTCACATCTGTTATTTTAAATCGTTTATACCGTTCACATCAGTTATTTTAAATCGTTTATTCCGTTCACATCTATTATTTTAAATCGTTTATACCGTTCACATCAGTTATTTTAACTCGTTTATTCCGTTCACATCTATTATTTTAAATCGTTTATACCGTTCACATCTGTTATTTTAAATCGTTTAAACCGTTCACATCTGTTATTTTAAATCGTTTAAACCGTTCACATCTGTTATTTTAAATCGTTTATACCGTTCACATCAGTTATTTTAAATCGTTATCTAATCACTAGGCTTGTCAGTAAAAAGCAAAACAATCACCCAGAAAAGATATTATGAATGAATGTATGCCGATTAAATTACGTAGGGTCAATATACTAGTGCTGTTAACCGTTTTGTAAATGTCCTTTTTCGACGTCAAGTGAGTGTTAATAAATGTGTTGTACATAATTATGCTAAAGACCAAAAACTGTAAACAAAAATTAAAAAACACTGTCTAATAAAATTGGTTCTTACTTCTTCGTAATTAACTAAATGTTTTCTTGTGAGAGATCAATAACATTCAATTATTGGTAGAGATCGTGCACTTGACTCCCTAGTTTATAGACTGCCATAAACATGTCCAATTTACACTTACGTTTTATTCAATGAGTAACGTGCAGGGAATTCATCCATTGTCTGTGATTAATGAAACACCAAACACTTAGCTATTGTTTGGGCGTTCAAGAACGCCGTAGCATCAAAACATCTGGAATTGGCTATCTCCTGCTATATATATTGCGAGAAGCTATTTGAGAACTACTCAGATTAGATATATAGATTTGAATGAATGAAACGTCATCAACACGTGCGTCTCGAGATTATAAATCTGTTCTCCAATCCCAAGCTCAGTAATAGATTTCTGATTGGTTTAGCTGCGAGTACATCTCAGAATCAACATATAAAGACACTTGAGCTGGAGTTTTAGATTTGAGAAAAGTGTTATAACATCTAGGCATGGGTCAAATCGCAAACTCTGTAAAAGCTTTCTGATTGGTTTAGCTGCGAGTACATCTCAGAATCAACAAATAAAGTCACTTGAGCTGGAGTTTTAGATTTGAGAAAAGTGTTATAACATCTAGGCATGGGTCACATCACAAACTCAGTAAAAAGCTTCGGGTTGGTTGAACAAAGAGCAAATCTCAGATGCATCCAATCATATCATTTGGACTTCAGTTTGAGATTTTAGTAACGTTTTATAATGTTATATTTCGGGCATTACGCCTGCATCAGCACCATTTTGGGCTATATCGCCGGCGGCTAACGATTTATAAACTCCGACCATTGGTACATGTATCATAACACAATTGTACAAACATAATTAATTACATTAATATTTGTTGTAGATACATCTTGTGTTTCTGTATGCCAATGCTTGTTTGAATGATCACACTGACTTAAATAGCATAGTGAAAGTCGTGATAACGCAGTGGTAGAGCGGTCGCTTCAGGTGCGAAATACCCCCACTGGAGCCATTACGATTGTGACCTTAGGCAAGGCATTTAAGTCCCACGTTGCCTCTTCTCTCACCCTCGTGACAATGGATTCTATCAGGAATGAGGCTTCGAGAGTGACCAATATGTAAGTTGTAAGAACTTGATTTGCAATTGTGGTAAACTAAATAGCATCGAAGCAAATCCATGTATACATTCGTTCTAATTAAGAAATAATAAGTATCAACCGTGGTATATCGCAGAATAACCCGAGTTTGAAGTTATCATGTGTAGAAATAGATCACGAAGCCCGAAGGCCTGAGTGATATATTTCTACGCATAAGAACGACAAACGAGGGTTATTCTGCGATATACCACGGTTGATACTTATTATTTCGATTCTAACACGACTTACTTCTAATAATTTTAGACGAGAATCAAAGGAGTATTTTCTTCAAACGCAGGGCTACTCCGCTGCATTTGCCTTTCGAAATGTCCTCCCGCGTAAGGGGTGATGACGTTATTTTTATGGAAAATATCAATCTAGTGCATAAATGAACAAAAGGTAGATTTTAGTTCCATTAAAATATTTAATTAAGACTGAATCGCTGCTCATGTTAAGTCGTTAGCACCTTAATATTTACAGTCAGGCAGCGCTTCAGTCTTAATTAAATATTTTAATGGAACTAAAATCTACCAATTAACCTTTGCTTCTGGGAAAAACAATCAAGACAAGGATGATATTAATAAGTTTTAATGACCTACATACGTGTCACCTATTCAATAGATTTGAGTTAAACTGATATGCCCACTCAATCCGCCAAACCCCGGCCAAATAAACGCTTCCAAAACTAAGCAGGCAGCATTAATTAAAGCTGAATCCTTATTTAGTGTGAGAATACAGTTAGATAGTATGTAACTTTGTAACCCACAATGAATAACTTCAGAATATGCAAGGTAACAACAGCAACACTCTCACTTTACGTTGTAGCTTAACCGAATTCAACAACAAATATATCAAACTACATGCAATCCTACCTTGTCTGTAGACATGTAATGACACAAACTGGACAACACCTATACATTTACATGAACATACATGTGTATATATGTAATACTGTATAACAAGTTTAATATCACTACGCTACTCTGAACAATAGTGCTGAACTCAGACCGATGTCGTGTCAAAGCACCTGAACTTCTAACGATCAGCCCGGCGTAAAGATTAAGAAACTCCCACCAATTTAAATACATCTAATACGATAATGTAGAAATGACCCGATGATAAAAGTGTCCTAAACGACCAGAACCCTCCGTATTTAAATGCAGACCACCATCTAACTTGGCAAAAAGGTAACGCCTTGGCTGTCCCTTGAAACAAAAGGGACGATAAGTTCTAATAAATTTGAAGTGCAAATCCTTAGACATGACATTATCCAGGATACGATTGAATTCTTTAATTCGCCCATCTGTAAGCGCATGATCTACCGGACGTGGCAATATGGCAGAGATTATTATGTGTATATAACCACGGCGACGACGAATCAATGCAACCAAATTTGCAATGTCTGCAGTCATATGTGCCACCGAACTACGATTATTAATGTTATTCGTTCCCACATGTACTATGACATAATTAAACTTGGACAAGTCTACAAGCTTTTTGTCTATACACTGGCTTAATCTACCGATCGTGGCCCCCGGAAATGATTTCACCACTACTCCCTCCATCGGTGGAATGTTCTTAATGATGGAGTCGCCGATAATAATCACTTTGCGGAATTCTGTAACAATTAAACATGAACTCAACATTTGTATATGTGTAATGTAGCATGTCAAATAGATGGTAATAGAGGCACTATATAGTATATACCATAGTATATTGCAACACAAATCTTTAAGACCGTCGATACCTATTAACTACATGTATGCAGCCCACATACCTGTAATAGTAGAAAACGAAAATACTAGGTGAGAAAAATCTGTCATGGAACTTATGCTGACTTGTGAATGTCTATTCTGTTCAGATGGTGTCATCGTCCAAACTGACAACAGAAACTTTTCTCTGCTAGGACGAAAAGCACAAGACATGACAGCTATTTTCAACCAGAATATTTGGTTTTCCTAACACAGTATACCGTAAACATATGTAATTCAAATGTTTTATTTGAAACAACCACCATGGAACTTATGCTGACTTGTGAATGTCTATTCCAAACTGACAACGGAAACGTTTCTCTATAAGGACGAAACGCACACGACATGATAGCTATATTCAACTAGAACACTCAGCCTTACTATAGTAACAGTATGTCAATTAAACATAGATAATACAACGTTTTATTAAACACAACTACTGTGGAACGGTGTTGTCATAATCCAAACTAATAATAGTACAAGGCAATTACATAGAGGAATCATCGTTAGTAATAGTATTACCAATAAACCTAGACACTTTGAATTTATCCTGTAGTGAATATTGAATATAATTCTTGTATGTGTAGACCGGGGAGTTTATAGAAATGACAAACTCTGGTTGTTTCCGTATTTTCGTATATATGGATATAAAGAGCCAGAGTCCGGCTATCAGCTGATACATATATTATATATATGTATAAAGTTACTAGTATAGTATATATTAACGTAAACAGGATAGCTTTGCAACGTATCCGTTTGACTAGTAGAGATAGAGTGTGGGATAAGGGTCTTGAACAAGTTAGTTGGAAAGTGCACCTACTTAGTTGAGTTAGTTCACTCATTCACACATCTGACCTGATCGTCACTCACAATCACTCACCCATAATACTTTATACACAATAGTAGTGAAGACTAGTATATATTATACAAAGACAGAGTATGGGACCAGGCTATATAATTATGATATGATTCAGACCAGTGATTTTATTAGGCCATATAGGGAAACTATTGGGTGGTACGCTTGCAGCAGGGTTTGGAAACATTATAATGTACATGTACTAAATATCAATAATTAGTTCCCTTTAACATAAATATGACATGGGTTACATATGCATCAGAGCGCCAGTCTCCCATTAATTGAATAAGATTACCTGGAATATCTAACCTGAAGGCAAGGGTAGCCAGACCTCTACGAAAGGAATGGGTAGAAAACTGAGATGGTTCTAGTCCAATATCAACGATTACCGATCTCAACTTTGATAAAAACATACTATACGAAACTGGTTTGCCGGAACTTAATATAAACAAGGGAGACAACTCTTTAGCTGGAACTTGCTTGATCATATGCTTGAAAGCGGAGACTGGGCACAAACAACAATCAGGAATAGCTGTTAAAGGAGTTCTTAGAACCCTCTCTCCCGACTGAATTGTTTTAGTCCATCTCATGGACACTACCAAGTCCTTCCCTGATAATTCGATATCCTTTCTTAACAAGAATTTAGGATTCAACAAATCCTTGCTAGAGGTAGGTACCAGATTTGATTTTCTTGCCATGAGAAAGAATGCAAATAAAAACAAACACCAGAAAGTAGTATCGTCTTGGTTGGAGACATTCATCACTAAACATATTTGTCGAAGAATATCAGGAGTTATGGGCTCTGCTCGTTTTACCATATGTAATTTTAGCTTTGATATCCCTTTAATTGTTAGATTAACCAGAAATATGTTTATCTGATCAATATTAAATCCCATTAACAAGTGTAGGATCCTGATACCACTTATATAATTCCTGATGGACTCTGTAGATTTGAAGGTTCTACCAAGAAATTGGGCATATAACTGTAGTGTCAGTGTCGACACGGGTAAGAAACCCAATCTAAAGTATGTGCAAAATAAAAAAAAGAGTCCCACTGTATTTGAGATTTGTTCTCGAGCTCACTGCATAAGCTCGTCTGTTAGAATCCCTCATATCCCTCTTCAAAACACTCAACTGATTCTCTGAAAATACATAACATTAAAAACCCACATAGACTAACTGAAGTCTATACTAACACAGGGCCACACTTACTGAATATGTTCAACACAACTAAACAAGTCTACAGCGACTATTAAAAGTATATACGAATACACCCCTTGATCCACTACCATTGTATTGCTATGTTTATCCTTGTACTCGTTACTACCAATCGTTAGACAACACAAAATCTGCTTCATTGACAATCCACTCTGTTAAATTAAAACCCTTGGTCAAACTACGGAAATTCAACTCATGCTTTTCCCCTGCATGCCATCTAGATAAATGATCGGCTATGCGATTCTCCTCAGATGACAAATGCTGGGCCCTAATTTCAAACTCATTGATAGCTGCATAATAGCTAATTTCCCTGAGACAACTCTGCAACCATGGACATCTAGCTTTACCCGTGTTCAGTGTGACACAAACAGATTGATTATCACATAACACGACTATCTTCATATGTTGCAAATGCTGGCCCCATTAATGAAGACATAAAACTAAAGACAGCATTTCTAGAGCTCCAATATGTAACCTTTGTCTTAAAATGTGTTCGGGAAAGCGAGAATGAAAGAAGTGTCCATTCCAAAATCCACAGCAAGCTTCCAAGCAAGCATCAGAAGAAAAAATTGCATCAGGTGATGACCAATTTCCAAGTGACATAAGTGAAATGCCGTTATACTTTGGTAAAAACGTATTCCACCACAAAATGTCCCTCCGTACCTGTATCGGGATATCATGTCTATCCTGTTTTTCTAACATATACAACTCCCTAAGCCAATTCAACAGACGACTAATAAACACTCTACTGGATTTTACACAAGCTCCAATAAAATTCAATTTCCCTAACAGTGCTTGTACTTCTCTCAAGGTAGCTTGATCCTTATTCAACCATGTTTTTAGTAGAAATCGAATGTCCTTCATTCTATCAGGAGTGATTTCCATTGACATTTGTAATGTATTAAATAAAATATCAATCTAGTGCATAAATGAACAAAAGTTGTAACTGATCAAAATATTATTTATTTTGTCTAAATAAAACTGTACAGAATAGTAACTGAAACGTTACTTAACAGAAAAACAAGACGGACAAGAGATTATCTGATTCTAAAAATAGCTCACTTCCGCGAATTCCCACGGTAGTATTTACAAACATCACGTGACTTTCATTCATAAAACTTTACACGCATTGCATAAATGGAATAGCCAAAACACGGTGCGCGCGCAGCATAGTTCAATGTAGGTATATCGCAGAATAACCCGAGGTAGATTTTACTCTAGAAGTATGTATGTTATTAGCTGGGTCGTGTTAGAATATGCAATATACTTATGTATCAGCAAACATGAAGCAGCATCATCAAGTATATATCTATTAATGTACGGTTCAGAAATAAATACATGGATCCCTCTCATTATGTGTTTTTACGTTTATTTATCGTCGCTACCGGTTGCCCATATGAGCGTCGCCTCCTAAAGAGATTAGTCATTTTAGATTTTGGAGGATAGTGCAATGATACAGATAGATACCCATTCCAGATTCTCCTCTCGTTCCTTCACGTGCACAGTGTAAACCACCGACACGATACCTCGGTTTACAGTCCCATCTATTATTAGCGTCATACAGGGGATCCATACAGGGGATCGAGTCACATTACTGAAAATGGACGCTAATTGTACAACTTATGAACAATAAGGTCAAATTACCATCCCAACATGGCAGATTGTTGCACCATGCTCAGTCTAAGCCCACTCGGAATTACCCATTGACGTAAATATCAGATTGTAATC
Source organism: Archivesica marissinica (assembly GCA_014843695.1). Lineage (NCBI taxonomy): Eukaryota > Metazoa > Mollusca > Bivalvia > Venerida > Vesicomyidae > Archivesica > Archivesica marissinica. Next base: position 56,171,161 of record CM026403.1, read on the forward strand.
TGGATCAGCATTTTATAATGTCAATCCATTGTGCAATTGCCCATTCTATCGCATTATGCTATACGTATTTTACAAACCCCCATCCTAGATATATTTTTAATTACAACACATGTATAAATGCTAACTATTGTTATATATATATATAAATTATATATAGAATATAGTCCTCTCAGTCACCGAGTGCAAATCACTATATACAGCGAACGATAAGATCTAACGAGCAAAAATATCAATGTATCAATTAAGGAAATCAGTATATATCTACACGTGACGATGTTACACTAAGTAGCAGTATTAATAATGCACGTGGCATAATTATATTTCCCGATTTGGTTGCGTGCGAAATACCCTCTAGCGATGTACAGGTATGTCCATCTATTTACACATGCATCTATCCGTCACATCTAGCCTCGGAACAGGCGTCGATATATTTTGCATGGTCAGTCAAATAAATATATTTTAACACCGAGACTATTAATTGGGCCGTATTGTGTTTCTGAATATGTCATTTGGCTAGAAGCTAAAAAGTGAAAAATCGACAGACTGGAACCCAGGCTACGTAATATCCTATAGAAACCTATTCCTGTGTATGGACGTCTTTCAGTATATACATACTACTCATCTATATGTCACAATCAGCGTTGACACATCGGTTCCCCTTCTGTCCATACAATATACATCTGTATTTGTTTGCGCGTACGTGCGTGCTTGTGTGTGATAGTGTGTGCGAGATCGGGTGCGTGCGTGCGTATTTCTATTTAGTTTATACAAATTTATTTTAGCTCGATTGCGAAACAAGTTCTTTCAACTTATATTAATCTCTCTCGAGACCTCATTCCTGATGGAATCCATCGCCATGAAGGAGAGAGAAGAGGCAATGTGGAATTGAAATGCCTTGCATAAGGGCACAATCGTAACGGCTCCAGTGGGGTTCGAACTCCGGACCTTTCGCAGCTGAAGCGAACGCGCATCCACTGCGCTATCACGACTTCCACAATTTCTAGTTTGTATACTCCGTAGGCATGGTACGTGTACGACCAAATGTTCGAACATCGTATATATTTATGATTATTGCTTTACTTAAAGCGACACTACATTGCAAAAAGCAAATAAAATACATTTCTTAACGTATGAATGCATAGCTATTACACTTTCTTCCGAATACATTCGAACACTAATATTGAACCAATAAACAGTGTTTAAACAGTATACAAACTTTCAAAAGTGAAAGTAGGATTTCATATAACGATCATCCGCGCTCCTGAATTGACATTTGTTTGTCAATGGAGTCAACACGCGATACTTTCGATTAGATATAATTTAACTAAGATCAGTCTACAAATAAATATGCATAGGCACACATGTGAGATATCACGGTAAATATGTACCATACCTCGTGTTATTCAGGATAAACGCGTTGTATTACAAATGAATGTCGACCCTATTTACATTATTTTGTTATGACAACAAACCGATTATACGACGTTTGTTTATTTGTTGAAATACTCAGTTTTTGAGGCAAATATTTGGAAAATAATTGTACCATATACAGTCAAACCTGTACTAAAGGCCACCTCCGAATAAAGGCCGCATATGAAAAACCTGTCTCTAAAGGCCACCATTTTTCTCTCCCGTCGAGTCATTTTCAATGCATTTTAACCCTCTATTGAGAGGCCACCTGCCAATAAAGGCCACTTTTTTATTTTCCCGAGGGTGGCTTTTATAGACAGGTTTGACTGTAATAGCAAATTACATTCTGCAGACGGTTGCGTTTTCACCGATGTTGTGTCGCTTTACTGTCACTTTTTAATGTCTAATTTTCATTCAAAATTCTAATGGTTGCACTATTCGTTAATTACACCAATGAAAGTATGCCTTCATTGACTTTGTATTTCTCTCCAGCTACCATTGGTTGAGGACGACCCGTGGGCTACTCCGAGTAAAACCAACCACATCCCCTGGCCAATACCTGGTATTGTTTATACTAACATAAATTTTGATTTCATAATTCTAATGGTTGCACTATTCATTAATTACACAAATTAGAGTATGCCTTCATTGACTTTGTATTCTCTCCAGCTATCATTGGTTTTGGAAGACCCCTGTGCTACTCTAGGTATAGGCACGGACGTGCATCCGAGTAGAACTACCTAGAGCCCAGTGGATATATTGTTTCCTTTGTCATGTGTATAGCTAGTTTGCCGGTGTATATGTAACTTTTTACAAGGTAATCCGTCATATAGCTTGTTCGTTAGTGTGTGTATATATGGCTAGTTTGCCGGTGTATACGTATCTTTATACAAGGTAATCCGTTGTTTTGCTTGTTCGTTAGTGTGTATATATGGCTAGTTTGCCGGTGTATATGTAACTTTTTACAAGGTAATCCGTCATATAGCTTGTTCGTTAGTGTGTATATATGGCTAGTTTGCCGGTGTATATGTAAATTTTTACAAGATACTCCGTTGTTTTGCTTGTTCGTTAGTGTGTATATATGGCTAGTTTGCCGGTGTATATGTATCTTTTTACAAGGTAATCCGTTGTTTTGCTTGTTCGTTCGTGTGTATATATGGCTAGTTTGCCGGTGTATATGTATCTTTTTACAAGGTAATCCGTTATATAGCTTGTTCGTTAGTGTGTATATATGGCTAGTTTGCCGGTGTATATGTATCTTTTTACAACGTAATCCGTCATATAGCTTGTTCGTTCGTGTGTATATATGGCTAGTTTGCCGGTGTATATGTAACTTTTTACAAGGTAATCCGTCATATAGCTTGTTCGTTAGTGTGTATATATGGCTAGTTTGCCGGTGTATGCAATGCTCTTGCTCTATGCAATGGAAGATAAAACTAACAAAAACTGCTTCTAGCAGTAGGACCACGACCTTGTGACCTATATGTATACCTTTGATGTCAATGGGACAAAGGTGAGTCATCAAAGATCAATTGTTGATAAGTAGGTCGAGCTATAATATATCACAAAATGTCACGATACCACCTGTGATGCTGTTAATTTGTATGGATTGCATTTTGGGGCCGGAAGGAAAATGTCGATGGCACATCTGCTTAGGACAACGGCCTGTAGCCTAAATCGAAATCCTTATTCATGTTGCACTCTTCGTCGGGGAAAAGCAAATCGATGCGAGTCTGTGATTAATACAAACACATTCTGTATTTCACTTTGATCCTCTGGGCAAAGGCTATGAAAACGAAACATTTGCATATACCCATGGGGAATTAAATAATTACACGGTACTTGTTAATTGTTGCAGATACTTCCTCTCAGTTTGTGTTAGTACTAATTGCTTCATCATCATCAGTATTCGCTATGCAAATTAAATGTTTAGCAGTGTCTTGATAACTGGCAGTATTGCAAATTAGATTTATGACAGTGGTGTATATAATGATTCAGTAATGCATGTTTGATTAGGGTATAGCACGTCTGTCGAATTGTCACGATGACGTATTTACCCTCACCGTTGTAGGTTCGAATCCCACTGACTGTCATTGGAACTTATCTTCTTTAAATGTCTGAGACCGTTTACAAATAAACATCCTTTATTCCGATAGAGTGTCGCTTTAATATGAAACAAGTAAGTCATGTCCTCTCCGAATACAGATGCAATGAGTGTAGACATTGATTTTCGGGCGCTAATCATGTTTCATTACCACTTATGAAAAGAAGGTAATGAGAACACGGAACTGTGCTTTCGTGAAAGCTGTGACATGACGGAATAACATATGCTTAGAACTATCTCTAATTGAGAATGCGTTCCAGCGTAAAATCATAACCTTTACAACCGAGCGTGCGACAACTACTTCGCTTCCATTATTACCTAGATATGAATATTAGCCTATTTTTTCGCCGTTATTTGCCTTCCACAATACTGTCTACCACCCAGGTTGATACGTTGTGTTTTCCATTCTGCTATTACGTGTGTTGGTTTGATACGGTCACGTGTCAGTATCAAACCAGAAAAAGCCGTATCACAACTAGTTCCTGAGAAAGTAACGCATGCGCACTCGGTGCTAGTTTGTGTACTTCCCGTAGCGTCGCAGCAGCGTGTCACATTAGACAGATAACGGATGTGTGTAGTTTCGTGGTAATATTTCAACCGTTTTCTATCTAATTCAGTAATTGTGATTTATTCCTGATAAATGGATAACAGAGAGCATGATTTCGATTATTAAATGTTCAAATTCATATCAAAGTAATAAAGATGTTATTACGTGGCTAGTTTCATATCGGCCTATGTATCGACCCTTGGTAACTTGATATCAGCCTTCGACTTTGTTCAAATTCATATCAAAGTAATAAAGACGTTATTACGTGGCTAGTTTCATATCAGCCTATGTATCGACTAGAGGTAGCTTGATAATATCCTTTGACCTTCATTACTGCTTTGTGAAAAGAAGGTAACGCGAACACGACAAGGTTTCGGGCTGATTTCAAGGTATCTTGGGTCGATACCTATGATGATATGAAACTAGCTATGTAATAACTACATAATATTGACGTTTATTTAAAATATTCCCCCAAAACAGTAATTATCTCTGTGTTGTTATGTCTCGTATAGTTCAAAATGAATGGCATTGTACTTATATGTGTATTATAAATTGTGTGCTATTCTATGTATCATGTATATTCAAACAGTATTTCGACGAAACAATTTCGTTCATCAGATCATTGACGAAAATTAAATAAAGCCATGGGCTGATACATTGACCTTGTCGTGTTCCTTGCTCAACATTGAACCATTCGGATGCTACATAAATAAAGATTAAAACTATCTACGCAATATCATATGTGTGCTTTACGTTTATTTATCGTCGCTACCGGTTGCCTATATGAGCGACGCCTCCTGAAGAGATTAATCATTTTAAATTTTGGAGGATAGTGCAATGATACAGACAGTGACACATTCCAGAGTCTCCTCTGGTTCTTTTATGTGCATAACTAAACGTAAAACACACGCATACAACGTCTTTTACGTGCATAAATAAACGTAAAACACACGCATACAACGTCTGAAGTATATAAACCCGAATGGTGGGTGCAGTGGTTAAAACTCGTGATTTTGATCTTTTAAAGTACAGTCTACATCCGTTATGTCGAATACCATCGGACCGAACCAAGTATTTCGACATAACCGAAGTTTGACTTAACGAAATCTGATATAAACGGATTCAGTTATATGTACAATGATAGTGTCAGAAACGGGACTTTTATCCGACTTCGAGATAACCGGAAAATTCGACATAACCGACTTTGCTACACATTGACTGATTATTTGAACACTATTCGGTAGTGCTAACGGTTGTAGACTGTATACACTTTATTTTATTAGAACGATTGCGAAACAAGCTTCAAAACGCCTAATAATACCGCTGATATGTGAACAGATTAGTAGCTACATACAACATAAAATCTGTAAGAAGACTAATCTACTTTTAGGAGTATTCAGGGGCAGTAACTTACCAATGTAAGAAGACCAATCTATTTTAGGAGTATTCAGGGGCAGTAACTCACTAATGTAAGAAGACCATTCTATTTTAGGAGTATTCCGGGGCAGTAACTCACTAATGTAAGAAGACCAATCTACCTTTATGAGTATTCATGGGCAGTAACTCACTAATGTAAGAAGACCAATCTACTTTTAGGAGTATTCAGGAGCAATAACTCACTAATGTAAGAAGACCAATCCACGTTTAGGAGTATTCAGGGCCAATAACTCACTAATGTAAGAAGACCAATCCACGTTTAGGAGTATTCATGAGCAATAACTCACTAATGTAAGAAGACCAATCTACTTTTAGGAGTATTCAGGGGCAGTAACTCACTAATGTAAGAAGCCCAATCCACGTTTAGGAGTATTCAGGGGCAATAACTCACTAATGTAAGAAGACCAATCTACTTTTAGGAGTATTCAGGGGCAATAACTCACTAATGCAAGAAGACCAATCTATTTTTAGGATTATTCAGGGGCAATAACTCACTAATGTAAGAAGACCAATCTATTTTAGGAGTATTCAGGGGCAGTAACTCTCTAATGTAAGAAGACCAATCTATGTTAGGAGTATTCATGGGCAGTAACTCACTAATGTAAGAAGACCAATCCACGTTTAGGAGTATTCAGGGGCAGTAACTCACTAATGTAAGAAGACCAATCTACGTTTAGGAGTATTCAGGGGCAATAACTCACTAATTTAAGAAGACCAATCTATTTTAGGAGTATTCAGGGGCAATAACTCACTAATGTAAGAAGACCAATCTATTTTAGGAGTATTCATGGGCAATAACTCACTAATGTAAGAAGACCAATCTATTTTAGGAGTATTCAGGGGCAATAACTCACTAATGTAAGAAGACCAATCTATTTTAGGAGTATTCAGGGGCAATAACTCACTAATGTAAGAAGACCAATCTATTTTAGGAGTATTCAGGGGCAATAACTCACTAATGTAAGAAGACCAATCTATTTTAGGAGTATTCAGGTATTCAGGGGCAATAACTCACTAATGTAAGAAGACCAATCTACTTTAGGAGTATTCAGGGGCAATAACTCACTAATGTAAGAAGACCAATCTATTTTAGGAGTATTCAGGGGCAATAACTCACTAATGTAAGAAGACCAATCTATTTTAGGAGTATTCAGGGGCAATAACTCACTAATGTAAGAAGACCAATCTATTTTAGGAGTATTCAGGGGCAATAACTCACTAATGTAAGAAGACCAATCTATTTTAGGAGTATTCAGGGGCAATAACTCACTAATGTAAGAAGACCAATCTATTTTAGGAGTATTCAGGGGCAATAACTCACTAATGTAAGAAGACCAATCTATTTTAGGAGTATTCAGGGGCAATAACTCACTAATGTAAGAAGACCAATCTATTTTAGGAGTATTCAGGGGCAATAACTCACTAATGTAAGAAGACCAATCTATTTTAGGAGTATTCAGGGGCAATAACTCACTAATGTAAGAAGACCAATCTATTTTAGGAGTATTCAGGGGCAATAACTCACTAATGTAAGAAGACCAATCTATTTTAGGAGTATTCAGGGGCAATAACTCACTAATGTAAGAAGACCAATCTATTTTAGGAGTATTCAGGGGCAATAACTCACTAATGTAAGAAGACCAATCTACTTTTAGGAGTATTCAGGTATTCAGGGGCAATAACTCACTAATGTAAGAAGACCAATCTATTTTAGGAGTATTCAGGGGCAATAACTCACTAATGTAAGAAGACCAATCTATGTTAGGAGTATTCAGGGGCAATAACTCACTAATGTAAGAAGACCAATCTATGTTAGGAGTATTCAGGGGCAATAACTCACTAATATAAGAAGACCAATCTATGTTAGGAGTATTCAGAGGCAGTAACTCACTAATGTTTTTCATTGGATACAATAAATTGTAAATTATTTACCCTCAAAATTAAACGTGTCTTAATGTGAGCACATGATTACCATAACTTGTACAATAGTCTGGGGGTGTTGCTTTGGCGTAATGATTCAGTTGTTTTTATTGTATTGCTATGGGATAGCGCCCAACGGTACATGTTCCAACCTAGACTTAAACGTAAGCATATGTGTATTGCATATATGTTGTTGTTATTAGTACAATTTGAGAAACTAGAGTAAACCCCTCGAAGGACGATTGAAAACTCACTCTGCATAATGCACACTCGAATGTAGGCTGACAGATTAGCGCAGTGGTTAGCGCGCTCACTTCTCACCAATGCAACCCGTGTTCGATCCACCGGGAAGAATGTGAGATGGTACGGTGGTCACCAGATCGGACAGGTGGTTTTCTCCGGGTACTCCGGTTTCCTCCCACACGAATGACCATATATACGCTTTCATCCGCGCTAACAAAAGTGATTAATATAAGTTGTTAGAACTTGCTTCGCAATCGTTGTAAAATAAATAACGTTTAAACTTTAAACACATCGGATCGTGTATTTATTGAATGTATATAAATTAAATGCAAACATGTTGACAATAACATGAAACCCTGTCCAACATAATAGTATATAGTATATACCACATCCCTGCTAGAATATAGGAACCAATTATTGTTGCAAAACAGCGTAAATAGATTGACCTGGCCATTTCTGGATTCCAGCTCAAGTCTGTATTTGTATGTGTATACCACTGACAGTTTGGAACTAGTTCCCTGAAAACAATTGGACATTTTTAATACCAATAATACGATCACATAAATTCCCATTCGTCCCGAAAATACAACCCACAGACGGATCTGTAGTCTGGACTGGTAATGCAGGGATCGCAGGTTCGATCCCCCGTCTGACCCTAATAAAATTATCAGTCTTTCAGATGGAATGTTAATCCGATGTCTCGTGTCGGTGATTTACACCGTGCACGTAAAAGAACCAGAGGAGACTCTGGAATGGGTCTCTGCCTGTATCATTGCACTATCCTTCAAATTCCAAAATGACTAATCTCTTCAGGAGGCGTCACTCATATGGGCAACCGGTAGCGACGATACATAATCGTAAAACACACAAAATACAACCGAATGTCAGCTGTATGAACAACAATATGATTATTAAATTATTAATTCAAAATTTGAAATACAATGGCATTTCATGATTGGCTTCCAGTTGAAACATGTCGCTTATTGAAGAAGAAGAAGAAGAAGAATGCTTTAATAACTTAAACTGTACAGTGTTTCGTTATATACAAACATACAATGCTACATTCTATAACAATGGCAATGGTGCGATGGTGAGATGAGGATGAACGCATGGATTTATACATACCAATTTAACATGGAAGAAAGATGAGGGTAATTCTTTCAAAAACAAAAACGTCTATGTACATGATTACGTAATTGTATTGCGTAATGAAAGCACCTCATGGATAATCTTACAAATATTTAGTAATTCGTGGTAATTTGTGCATTGGAACAACAAAATCAGTATATGCATACTCTGACGGATTCTATAAAATCGTTTGATATATTTGTGCTTTAATGTGTTCTTAGATTTACGTTCACCTTTCGTATTGATTGCTTGCCAATCATATTCGATGCATGTTCAAATGAAACACTGTACGCATTAATTAAATATGGTAACACATGTTGTGTTCATACAGTGGTGTTGGAAGGAATAAGGACTCATGGTATTGGCTCTATGGGAGTGCAGTGTGGCAAATGATTGGTTCTATTGAATGGTTGACATTTCCAGAACGAGTCATATATCAGAAGGCTATACAAATGTATAAAACATTACATGAAGCTGCTCCAGAGTACTTAATATCCTCCTTCACTTTTACTTCTGATATAGTTCGTATAATTCTCAGATCAACCTCAGATTATCAGTTATACACACCAAGATCAAACTGTGCATACTTTCCTAATACATTTGCATTTTCAGGACCATCTATTTGGTATTCATTGCCTCACTCCGTTCAAAATGCTCCAACTATCCAACAATTCAAAATTCTCTACTTATACTGGACCAATAACAATACAAACTAATCACATATTTCTACTATTATTACTTCAGATGATATTGTACACAGTCTTTATCACATGTGTGCAATACCATAACTATATTTACTAGATTCTGTGAATGGCTGTTTTTAAGCTGGTTTCATACATATTTTCAAGATACCCCTATAAGTCATATCTGCACATTGTTATATAGAGTTATTGTCATTTATTGTCTCATTCCCCTTTTCTATCCTACTTGCCAATTCCATATATCATCATATTCCATTATATATTATATATAATTTCTCTACTTTTTAGCTTTAGCATTACTATATGATTCCAATGTGCAGCTTTCACTTATAGTTCTACCTTTTGATTGCATTGGATTTGTATCTATGTTGGGGGCCTCATGGTAGTTATGGGAGTTATCTCGTAAAAATAAAGTCTTTATTATTTTTATTATGATTATCAATTTTTTATTTAACTTTTAAGTACATTTAAAACGAGAAATTGTGTGGACGGCTTTGCTGTGACACTTGTGTATACAGCGTGTGTGTTTTACGTTTATTTATCGTCTCTACCGGTTGCCCATATGAGCGACGCCTCCTGAAGAGATTAGTCATTTTAGATTTTGGAGGATAGTGCATGATACAGACATAGACCCATTCCAGAGTCTCCTCTGGTTCTTTTACGTGCACGGTGTAAAGCACCGACACGAGACCTCGGCTTAACGTCCCACCTGAAAGACTGTTAATTTTATTAGGGTCAAACGGGGGATCGAACCTGCGATCCCTGGATTACCAGTCCAGAGTGTTACCACTGGACTACAGATCCGTCTGTGTATATACAGTAATAGACATTTACGGCGTATATGTATACGACAGCATAATGTAAATGAACACGTGCTTCGGTGCAATGAACACTTGAACACGTGCAATCCTCGGGGTGTTCTCAAAATACCTACTACAAACAGAAGATCTAAATGGAAGTGATTAGTGTAATGGACACGCGGTCAAAATAGGATTCTCAAGACAACATTACATTCCCACAGGGATCTGTAAATTTAATCATCACTGCTTTACAACTCTATGGGACTGATATATCGTGGCACCAAACAGAATTTACGCATTAATAAGTATTCAGCTCGGCTATGGAATGTTCGTCACGTGTTATGACGGTGGCGTTTGTTCGTCACGTGTTATGACGGTGGCGTTTGTTCGTCACGTGTTATGACGATGGCGTTTGTTCGTCACGTGTTATGACGGTGGCGTTTGTTCGTCACGTGTTATGACGATGGCGTTTGTTCGTCACGTGTTATGACGATGGCGTTTGTTCGTCACGTGTTATGACGATGGCGTTTGTTCGTCACGTGATATGACGGTGGCGTTTGTTCGTAACATGTTATGATGGTGGCGTGTTTTCGTCACGTGTTATGATTGTGGCGTTTGGCAGTCACGTATTATGACGATGGCGTTTGTTCGTCACGTGTTATGACGGTGGCGTGTTTTCGTCACGTGTTATGATGGTGGCGTTTGGCCGTCACGTGTTATGACGGTGACGTTTGTTCGTAACATGTTATGACGGTGGCGCTTGTTCGTCACGTGTTATGACGATGGCGTTTGTTCGTCACGTGATATGACGGTGGCGTTTGTTCGTAACATGTTATGACGGTGGCACTTGTTCGTCACGTGTTATGAATTCATATTAGCTATATGGCTGTATAAGCCTGTTCAGCTAAGAGCATTTCCCTTGTTCTATGCACCATTACGTCATATAATGCATATAGCCATACTCACTCGAACACGGAAGTCTTTTGTTTAATCATATTTTATTTGCTATTTTACATATATAGTACATATAGACTTAACATTCATTATATGTGATAAAATGCAAAATGGGTTGGGCAACAAGTTCTAGCAACATTAGTAAACTGCCCTCCCCAACACGGAGGTCCCTGGTTCAAGGATTTAATAATGCCTTAACAGCTGTGTGGGCCGAGTGGGTAAGGTCGTTGACTTCAAATCACTTACCAATCACCGCTGTACGCTCGAAATCCCACTGGAGGTGCCGCATTCTTTCAAGCGCGAAAGCTGTCCACCTGACTTATGGATGGTTGGTGGATATACCCGTGTGACCGTCCGTGAAATACTGCTCAGAGGAGCTCTCGGGGTTTTCATCTACAAATAAGAGCTGGTGAGTCGCTAAATGACATCAGCTGTAGGTGCGACTTCAGGGAAGTCATCTTTTCCTCTTAAATAATTATATATGTAAGATCATATTTGTTAAATATAATGTATAATGTATAATGAAACGATGTATGTACCCCAATGTATGCATAGTATATGTATGTTTGCATTGTGTGTTTATATGTATATGAAAATAAAAAAGTTTATATATATATATATATAAACCATAAAACAAACATCTACACAGACGGATCTGTAGTCCAGTGGTAACACGCTGGATTGGTAATCCAGGGATCGCAGGTTCGATCCCGCGTCTGACCCTAATAAAATTAAGTCTTTCAGGTGGGACTTTAAACTGAGGTCTCGTGTCGGTGCTTTACACCGTGCACGTAAAAGAACCAGAGGAGATTCTGAAATGGGTCTCTGCCTGTATCATTGCACTGTCCTCCAAAAATGTAAATTGACTAATCTCTTTAGGCGGCGTCGCAAACAAATATCTGTTTCAGGAGAATCGCATATCAGAGGATTCAATCTGACAACTGACAAAACAGCAATATATTGTTATGATGTATGTTATAACGTATGTTGTCTTGGAAAAAACACAAACAGTTCTAAGAAATATTTCAAATGCATAAACGTGCTATTTGAATGTTTTGGCTCTATAAACTTATATTAATCACTCTCGTTGGCGCCGATGACAAGGTAAATGTGGTCATTCGTGTGGGAGGAAACCGGAGTACCCGGAGAAAACCCACCTGTCCGATCTGGCGGACAGTATCATCTCACATACTTCCCGGTGCGAGGATCGAACCTGGGTTGCATTGGTGAGAAGCGAGCGCGCTAACCACTGCGCTAATCGGACATATGGTTCTATAACTATATTAAATAATTAATGATTACTGGTCTGGTCTAATTTAATTCATACAACACATATATATCTTGAAGTTAGATATCGAAATACACGCATCTGAATAAGTTTATATAGTTACCCCCCTCCCTCCCCTCCCTCCCTCCCCTCCCCTCCCTGAAGATCGGGGTGATGCCAACATAAATATATTAGTCATTTTATGTTTTGGATAATATATTAATATTTTGAATATTGAAATATGAGCAAATATTGAAAATATATCATTAAAAAAATACAAATAAAGCGTATTAATTAAGGAATTAATTGCGGGTTAATAGCCTCCATCGGGGTTTGAACGACATTGGGCTTGTTTAGAATGTGTGGTTGCCAAAGGCATCCACGCTAACTTTGAATTATATATAGACAGAAACTATTAACCGCGATCCATTACTTATATCTACATTAATTATTCTTAAAGAAAAATATAACACACTTATTTTGTCCAGATTTGCGACACACGTGTGTCTGGTCTGGTAAATAGATCATAAGTCAACGCCTTTTCTTGCGAGGAACGTTGCCTAACACTGAGAATGCGCATGACCGTAACTTTGAGTGCGCATGTCAGCTGCATATCATTAGTTGACGAAATTCATACGAAAATGGTTACAGAAAAAGAAATGCAATAGTGATGCAACACGTGGTGCAAAGAACAGACCAATAACCTAATAAAGTGATAATTTACAATTATACATGAATATAAGTATTAATTCTTGCAGCTTATATCTTATTTCCTACTAAAGTTTTACTGGTTACTGTTTACATGATTCATTATGCTATTTCATGTTTTAATTTTCTGAGAGCCTCATGGTAGATTGACTTGATTGTTCAAATGAGTTCTCTCGTTAAATAAAGTCTTTATTATTATTATTTATTATTATTATTATTATTATAACTATTGTGTATTCTTGTTGTATATGAGTACAATGAATCTTGGAATTGTTACAGAGATCCACACCTACAATGACTCCATGGTAATCTAAAATTGTCATTACTACATTTCTAAGAAATACACGAATATTTAGTAATTGTACATCATAGCAAAGCGTAATACATCCATGTTCGAATACCTGTGTGGTGTTCCGTAATAGAGCCGTCTTAAGTCACTTGCTCGTCACCGCTCTAGGTTTGAAATCCCAATAGGGGGTGTCGAATTATTTTATATGACGAAACTATCCAGTTGGCTTGCGGATGGACGGTGCTTCGACCAGGTGCCAACACGTGCCAAATACAACTCGGATGGGCACCCGGGGTCTTCGTCTACCAATAAAAGTTGGATAGTCGCCATTTGACCTAAGCTGTTGGTGTGGCTTTAATCCCCAAAAACATCAAATCCTGTGCGTTAACGACAATCTCTAGGACCACTTATAACAATAACAATAAAGACTTTATTTCTGTTTTCATTTCATTAACTCTTTCAGCGCCGAATAAATTAAGAGCATGTGCAAACAACATAGATCCAGATCAGCCGCGGCGTAACGCCGCGTCTGATCAGGATCTATGTTGTTTGCTATTCGGACAGGTGCTTCAGCTCCACTCTCTGAGGAGCAATCAGCATATAGCCTGATCAGATGGCAGGTTCTATTCTGTCCGATCGGGTTCTCTACTTTTTTACAAAGTCGCTTTTATGCGACATAGGCGCTGAAAGAGTTAATATCATGAAAATAGTTATATTGTATGATTATATTATAGTCAGATATTACGCTTAGCATTACTTGACTTGACTTGAGTTCCAAGTATTACAAAATACCAGATGACCGATTATGTGCGTGTTTTACATTCATTTATCGTCGCTACCGGTTGCCCATATGAGCGACGCCTCCGGGAGATATTAAGCCATTTTAGATGTTTGGAGAATAGTGCAATGATACAGACAGAGACCCATTCCAGAGTATCCACTGGTTCTTTTACGTGCACGAGACCTCGGTTTAACTTCATATCTGAAAGAATGTTAATTTTATTAGGGTCAGGCGGTAACCTGCGATCCCTGGATTCCCTGTCCATCGTTGTAACAACTGGACTACATATTCGTCCGATTATGTGTGTTTTACGTTTATTTATCGTCGCTACCGGTTGCCCATATGAGCGACGCCTGAAGAGATTAGTAATTTTAGATTTGTGGAGGATAGTGCAATGATACAGACAGAGACCCATTCCAAAGTCTCCTCTGGTTCTTTTACGCGCACGGTTTACAGCACCGACACGAGACCTCGGTTTTAAAAAGTCCCATCTGAAAGACTGTTACTTTTATTAAGGTCAGACGGGGGATCGAACCTGCTATCCGTGGATTACCAGTCCGGCGTGTTACCACTAGACTACAGATCCGTCCGTCATTTCCGTCCGAGTATGTGTTTTGTGTGTTTCACGCTTACTTATAGTCGCTACGGGTTGAGATTAGTCATGCTAGATTTTTGGAGGATAGTGCAATGATACAGACAGAGACCCATTCCAGAGTCTCCTCTGGTTCATTTACGCGTATTGTGTAAATCACCGACACGAGACCTCGGTTTAACGTCCCATCTGAAAGACTGTTAATTTTATTATGGTCAGACGTGGGATCGAACCTGCGATCCCTCGATAACCAGTCCAGCGTGTTAACCACTGGACTACAGATCCGTCTGTATTATGAATCTTGTTTAGTGTATACGTAGTATCCAGATAACAAAAAACGTCATTTCCATTGGTCCGCATAGTTCGGGTATGTACCTATGATTAGGTATGACAAGTCGGTCCCAATACAGTTCCCACGGCCTGTGAAATCACTGTGAAAATAGGCAATACACTGATAAGATTTTTTCGTGGCCGCCATTTTGTTTGGCAAGTTTTATAAATGGCAATTTCAGGATGCTCCTGGTAATTCTCTAATCTGCCTGAAACATACCAAGAATATTTCAAATGTAATGTTTGAAATAGCCAGTGCTCACATGTGAATAACGTCACTGTGTTTGCGCACTGTATTCCTCCGCCAAATAATACAGTATACCAACCTTCAGTTTGCAATGGCCTGAATTCTTATACCACATCTTTTCTACACATCAACTAGTCTGAAGTCTTCTCAAGTCACAAAAGTTCTCAAAAAGACACAAAACCTGCCTATTTACGTAAAAACTATATACAACCTTGCAGACATACAGATTAATCATAGATAACAACACTAGAGAGCTTGAAATGATACCATCCGCAATTTGAGAAAGCGCCTCCACTTTCCGGTTCAACAGTATAGGCCTATGGATACACATGTGTCAGTCACACCGCTATCGTATCAATGATGAATAAATTTGCATAATATGGTAACTGAAAGCCATTACTCTGAAGATGTAACACAATAAATAGATTTAAATAAATTTACATAATTTAATGATTTCGTTTCTAAAATAATGTTTCATTCATGCTAACTAGTAAGGATGTTGACATCATTTTAGTTCATGTTGACAGCGTTTTACTTCAAGCTATAGATATATATATACTATACATGTAACAGACGAATATGTTGGTCCAGTGGTAACACGCTGGACTGGTAATCCAGGGATAGCAGGTTAGATCCCCCGTCTGACCCTAATAAAATTAACAGTCTTTCAGATGGGACGTTAAACCGAGGTCTCGTGTCGGTGCTGTATACCGTGCACGTAAAAGAACCAGAGGAGACTTTGGAATGGGTCTCTGTCTGTATCATTGCACTATCCTCCACAAATCTAAAATGACTAATCTCTTCAGGAGGCGTCGCTCATATGGGCAACCGGTAGCGACGATAAATAAACATAAAACACACAAATATACATGTAGCGTTTCTTTGTTTTGGGGGGTTAAACTTGCACAGCTTTCTTATGGCGGCTCTCCAACTGTTATTGGTGGAGGAGAACCCACGGGTGCCCGCCCTGCACAGCAGTGATAAAGGCACAGACGGGCACCCGGGTAGTAGAACCACCGACCTTCCGCAAGCCAACTGGATAGCTTCCCCATATGAAATATTCCTGCACACCGAGTGGGATTCGAACCTATAGAGGTTAGGTCGGTTGTTCTACTCGGTAGCCATATGACCTAAGCTGTTGGTGCGATTTACCCCCCCCCCGCCCAATAAACAAACGTCAACGACTTATCCCCGTTTGTTAAACTATCGATTAACACATGTGGTAGTTGTGCTCAAAATGTTCTACGTGCAAAACGAAAAGTAATTTTCAATGATTCAATAATTAAATAATTAACGAATGCGATAGTGGAAGTCGTGAGAGCGCAGTAGTAGAGCGTTCGCTTCAGGTGCGAAAGGCCAGGTATTCGAGCCCCGCTGGAGCCGGTACGATTGTACCCTTACGCAAGGCATTTAAGTTCCATATTGCCTCTTCTCTCCCTCGTGACGATGTATTCCATTAGGAATGAGGTCTCGAGAATGATTAATATAAGTTGTAAGAACTTGTTTCGCAATCGAGCTAAAATAAATTTGTATAACTAATCTAATGGAATGTAATTTATCTTCAACTGTTGAGTTAGTGGAATTTGCCTTTCAGGCTGAGAAACACGTGGGTTCTCAGTAAACATGTTTATTACAGTTCAGTGACGTGGTTATTCCATTCCTCAATCAAGACACGCTGGCATTACCCTAAGGGTGTATAAACAGTGGTGTGTGCGTATTTTAATGTATCACTGTGAATACGCATAATCATACAGACTGATCTATAGTGCAGTGGTAACACGCTGGACTGGTAATCCAGGGATCGCAGGTTCGATCCCCCGTCTGACACTAATAAAATTAACAGTCTTTCAGATGTGACGTTAAACCGAGGTCTCGTGTCGGTGATTTACACAATGCGCGTAACCAGATGATAATCTGGAATGGGTCTATGTCTGTATCATTGCACTATCCTCCAAAAATCTAAAATGACTAATCTCTTCAGGAGGCGTCGCTCATATGGGCAACCGGTAGCGACGATAAATAAACGTAAAACACACACAGTTAGCCGAACTGTAGTGAGCAATTATATGTAATTAATTGTTCTGTTGTGTAGTATCATACAATTAGATGGCTTTATTTTATTTTATGCAATATATGAGCTGTTGGTTTATTGTACGCACGGCATTTATTTTAATGCATTGTTTGTTAAAGGGAAATCTCCGACATACATGGTTGCCCCATATAAGCACCGTCTAATTACAAGTGTGAACATAGTATGTAATTAGCACAGCATGAAAATCGCACTTCAAGTAAAGCAGTTATGGAACTTTGAAGACCGTACATAGTTTTCAATATGGCTGCCACAATAAATGTTCACACATCATCTGACTGCCTCACTATAATACGCAGACAAACTCCCCAGTAATACAAAAATAAATGTTCATGAATCATCTGACTGTCTCACTATAATACTCAGACAAACTCCCCAGTAATACACGGTCAATAACTGTTCATGCACCATCTGACTGCCTCGCTATAATACGCAGACAAACTGCCCAGTAATACACGGTCAATAATTGTTCATGCACCATCTCACTGCCTCGCTATAATACGCAGACAAACTGCCCAGTAATACACGGTCAATAACTGTTCATGCACCATCTCACTGCCTCGCTATAATACGCAGATAAACTCCCAGTAATGCACGGTCAATAAATGTTCATGCACCATCGGACTGCCTCGCTATAATACGCAGACAAACTCCCAATAATACACGGTCAATAAATATTCATACATCACCTGACTGCCTCACTATAACACATTATGTTTAGATATTTACCTATGTGATAGTTCTTAGAAGGTTTTCTCTAGGAGATTCAGTGATATCGTGTGAAATTACTTTTTTATAATTGTTTTCGTTCCTATATCGTAACAAATGGGGTACCTTTGCTTGTGTGATGTTTATCGGAGTGGTGGGTTGTAGTGTAGCAGATGTGCGCGTGTGATTACATCATTAAATCGAAAACAAACTGATTGCTGTGGAAATAAATATGCATGTTGTTATTTTGGGTATTTCCGTGGAAATGCAAGGCGAAGGCATGTCAATGTCTCAATGTTAGTGGCCTCGGTGGGCGAGTGGGTATGGTCGTTTTCTTCAAGTAACTGGGTTCATGCAACTGGGTTGCATTGTCCATTTTACCCACACAAGTACGTATGTATTATAATTTAAACAAAAGTGAGTGATTTTATTAGCGAGAAAAGTGGCAATATGAACCATAGACACAAACACCGCCGTAAGAATGACAACCGGATATGGCTAGTACAGTGAATGGGCCGGTCCAGTGATCCGGTGTAAATCATCGATCACCAATGTAACCCGGGTTCGATCCTCGGACCGGGAAGTATGTGAGATGGTACGGTGGTCGCCAGATCGGACAGATGGGTCTTCTCCGGCTTGCTCCCACACGAATAACATAAACAATTTAATTCGCTTTCACCCGCGCCAACGAGAGTGATTAATATAAGTTGTTAAAACTTGCTTCGCAATCGTTGTAAATAAATAAAGTTTGAACTTGAGCCCATATGAAAGCCTTTTAATTTTATTCGAATCAGACGGGGGGTCGAACCTGCGATCCCTGGATTCCAAGTCCACCGTGTTAACCACTGGACTACGTGTCCGTCTGTATCCAATAACGTTTAACTTGCTACTGATTCATATTAAAGTTGGATTGCTACTCAAACCCGATCCGAGTGTGCAAACTGTTGTAGTTCGCACCCGAAGCGAACGCACTATCACAGCGCTATCACTACTTGCAAGATTGAATAAACCAATTGCATCCTTTGCATGCAGAGACAGCAGGCATACTGCTATATCGATTATATTGTTTCATGCTATGTGCTAATTAGTACTTGTAAGACATTAATGAATCAAGCAGGCACACTTACTGATGTTTTACATTGGCTTAATAAAATGCTCTGAGTATTGGGGATAGGTGTATATATATATTATCTTTTATTCCTCCATTTCTGAAGAGTTACATACAATCATCAAGAAAGATACAAAAGTACAGAACATAATTATAAACACAACTATAGATCAGGTACGAATTAGAATATACAAATAACATAACATACATACGTACAGATAATTAAGAATGAAAAAAACAATACAATATCATAACCTTGGCCTAAGATCAAGGAAAGTGTCAATAGTTATTCTCGGGCTTAATAATAAATATACAACCATCTAAAACAACATAAGGATTCACGAAAGCGAAAATGGTACATTATGAAGTACATGGTGATATAAATAGTATCGTTTTGTATCACATATATGAACACATTATTTTCGTTTATTTTATAATGCTATCGCATAAACTTGCTTAAGAAATGAAGCACTGGTGCACAGAAAGTCTGAATACTGTTCCGGATGTATTAATCTGGCAATGTCTTTGTCTATATGTCCTAGTAGATATTTCAAGAACGCAGGTCGTGATATATTTTTCATTAACATATATAAGTTATTAGAGAAATAGTCATGTACATGGTTCAGGTAAATGTTTCTGAGGTTATCTGATTTAACAGTATCGCATTCATAAACAATGTGGAACAGTTCATCATATGTAATGGTGTTACAGTTTAAGCATGTGATAGGCCTACACACAGGTTTGCAGATTTGTTTTGCTGTAAAAGACATAAGTTCGATGGTATTTGGTTTTTCAAGTGCTACACGCCACATGCTGGCGGGGATAAGTTCATCGTGGACGTCTCTGAATCTTGTAAATTCAACACGGGAAGCCATTCTCAGTGACCAGTTTGTCTGTTCGTAGTTTAAGACGGATTGTTTACATATTATCTTCCACCGTTGTTTCCCAGGAAACATATTATTCAACACAAATTCAGTCAGAAAACGTACTAAGCCGTATTTCTCAAGAACACAGGCGATATCAGACACAAAACCTCGATTGCGCGCTGTACTTTTGTTATTGTATTGATACAATCTGTAAATGAACAACTGCAGTGCAATGTCTGACGATTTTAGACGACACAGATAGCCTAAAAAGCTAAGCTTTTGTAAGTCTATATACGCTTCAATGGAGGTGAAGCCAAGTAGACCATTCACCATGTCAGAACGGGTTAGTTGTGGAAGATTCTGCAATCGTTTGAGGCAAAAATGGTGTGTTGCCTCAAGATGGCGCATGTCGGACTTTGTTATATGATTCCATAGTTCGCATCCGAAGAATGATCTTGGTAGAACAGTTGATGTATATAGTTTTGCCGCCGTTATTGGGTTTAAGCCGTTAGCGTGAATTCCAGAGTGTATGAAACTGAACAAAGTACTTCTAGCTGATTGTCGTATATCATCCACACTCGCTGGATTTTTTCTAGTCTTGTGCTGAACAACACCAAGATGTTTGTATTGCTCAACTTCTTTAATGCAGGTAGTGTCGTAACACAATTTAATACTTTCCTTGCAATGACGTGGCTGATTGTGAACTAAGACTGCGCATTTGGATGCATTGCATAAGTACCGCCATTTGATGGAATATTGTTTGCAGATTGAAAGCAGTTCACATAGTCCGTGTTTAGTCAACGAAATAAGCACCATATCGTCAGCCTGAGTTGGAGCACAAGGGTGTATATTATTGATTGACATGCCATGTATTGAGTTGCTCAGGGTGTGTAGGAGTTCATCGATGAACACTGTGTATAGAAACGGAGAGCAGATGCTTCCCTGACGCGTTCCTTGCTTTATATCGAACGGATCTGATAAGTGTCCGTGGGCCAAGACGCGACTGGAAGCTCCATGAAGCATTCCATTGAAAGTTCTTAGAGCTTTGCCTTTAATACCTAGTGTATACAATTTATGGAGAATACCATTGATCCATGTCATATCAAAGGCTTTCATCGCATCCAAGAAACACGTGTACATAACGCTATTACGTTCATAACAATAGTTTGACACTTCTTGGTATATGAATGACGCGAGTTTGCACGATTTTCCCTTTTGGAACCCATGTTGGAGTGGGTGTAATTTATCATTAATATTTTCAGTTTCAATTCTAGTCAGTATAACTTTTTCAAACAGTGTCCCGCTGGAGCCGTTACGATTGGTACATGGTAAGATTAGGCAAGGCATTTCAATTCCACATTGCCTCTTCTCTCTCCTTCATGGCGATGGATTCCACCAGGAATGAGGTATCGAGAGTGATTAATATAGGTTGAAAGAACTTATTTCCCAATCGAACTAAAAATAAATTAAAAAAGAAAAGTACAACATATGTACATGTATGATATTTCAATGTATTTCTTAATACAGAACATAATGATGTTCCTTATAAATACCCTGTTAAATAGATTATAACGTTTGTATTATAAATATTTATGTATGTATTACTATATTTACGCACGTATATATATTAGTTTGTATATATTCGATATTCAAAACTGTTTAACTCTTTCACCGCCAATGTCGCATAAAAGCGACTTTGTAAAAATAGTAGAGCTGAGGCACCTGTCCGAATAGCAAACAACATAGATCCTGATCAGACGCGGCGTTACGCTATGTTGTTTGCACATCCTCTGAATGTATTCGGCGCTGAAAGAGTTAAATAGTTTATAGGGACTTATTGTCACGCGGCCGGGTGTTGTTGTAACTATGTAATATTGCTTATAAATGTACATAGCACAATGTCACTATAATAAAATGTGCTTGCTTGCTTTGCTGGTTTGCTTGCTTAGCTTGCTGGTTTGATGTGCGTGCTTATATGCATATCATTAGCTATGTGTGTGTCGTGATAGCGCAGTGGATGCGCGTTCGCTTCAGGTGCGAAAGGTCCGGAGTTCGAGCCCCGCTGGAGCCGTTACGATTGTGTCATTAGGCAAGGCATTTAAATTCCACATTGCCTCTTCTCTCCCTCGTGGCGATGGATTCCATCAGGAATGAGGTCTCGAGAGCGATTTATATAAGTTGAAAGAACTTGTTTCGCAATCGAGCTACAATAAATTTGTATAAACTATTAAGCTATTTGTTTTAAATTACAAAATTGACAAATTCTTGCATTATCACTATATTCATATAGAAGCGTGTGTGACAATATGTCGCTCCACGGCTATCAAACAGTGGAATAACACAATTTTATTTCAATGATAGTTTGGTACATAGCCGCAGCCTATTGACATAATTATTTTCACGCGCACGTTTTCCGACTCAACCTGTTAGTGACATCACTTATGACGTAGTTTATGACATACGTCAAACACGACCTTCTATGGTCATTTAGCGCACTGTTAATAATAATGGACTGCAAGTACAAAGGTATGACGTCACGATAGTGTTTAAGGTCAATTAAACTATGTCCTTTCTACATCTATTTCCCCCCACACTTACCTCCACTTGTCAATTAATGATTAAAATCACAGTACATACTTAACAGCATATAAAGTGACACTATGTCACATGGAATAAAAATATTTAAAAATTTTAAATTGTACGTACAAGTACCAACGCTACCACCCATTACTTTCATTATAGTTTGAATTACAATTTTCAGTCAGTAAACAGTTTGTGTTTGCAACATAGCAAACTGAAAGTGAAATGTGTGTGTTGCCATTTATTTATCGTCGCTACCGGTTGCCCATATGAGCGACGCCTCCTGAAGAGATTAGTCATTTTAGATGCAATCCCAAATAAGTATAGTAAGCAGTGTCCAGTAGCATTTGGTTACAACAATGAAATACAAATCTTGTTTTTGAAACCGATAGCCGTTGTATACCTATCAGTGTACAACATTGCAGCTGCATTTACAGTCATATCATTGTTACCTCACCCAACATTTAGGATATCTAGTAATAATTGCAGATCATATTCATGTTCAACTACTAAAGTTATATCATCGAACTAGTTATGATATGGCTTGTTCTGGTTTAATACGGGCACGTGACCGTATCAAATCAGCAATCGTAATATCAGACTAGAAAACACAGAGTATCAACCTTGGTGGTAGACAGTATTGTGGTAGGCAAATAACGGCAAAATAGGCTAATATTCATATCTAAGTATTAGTTTATTAGAATCAGAAGGAGATCAAACACCAAACAAGTAGATGATTCTATGCACTTAATTACTTAAAATACTTATCTGCTTACAGTAATCACCAAATCAGTGCGGCAGGAAGTATGCGAGATGGTACGGTTGTAGCCAGATCGTACAGGTGGGTTCTCTCCGGGTACTCCGGTTTCTTCCCACACGAATGACCACATTTACGCTTTCATCCGCGCCAACGAGGGTGATTAATATAAGTTATTAAAACATGCTTCGGAAACGTTGTAAAATAAATAACGTTTAAACTTACAGAGCGCACCAATTCACCAAATAAAATACTATTTAATGATGTTAGTGCTAAGAGCTATGCAGTAGTGAAGGCTATATAATCGCAGTAACACGAATCTGTTCGATCACCCGTCTGATCCCTAATAAAATTAACAGTCTTTCAGATGGGACGTTAAACCGAGGTCTCGTGTCGGTGCTTTACACCGTGCACGTAAAAGAACCAGAGGAGACTCTGGAATGGGTCTCTGTCTGTATCATTGCACTATCCTACAACAATCTAAAATGACTTATCTCTTCAGGAAGCGTCGCTCATATGGGCAACCGGTAGCGACGATAAATAAACGTTAAACACACACACAGCTATAAAGTACTGAAGGCTATATAATCGCAGTAACACAAATCTGTTCGCACTTCGCGCTCACTTTATTCGCTGTCTGTATCATTGCACTATCCTACAGCAATCTAAAATAACTAATCTCTTCAGGAGGCGTCATATGGGCAACCGGTAGCGACGATAAATAAACGTAAAACACACACACAGCTATAAAGTACTGAAGGCTATATAATCGCAGTAACACAAATCTGTTCGCACTTCGCGCTCACTTTATCGCGTATCGGAGATGTTCAGTATACGTTGACAGGACTACGTAGGCCTGTGATATTAACCTTACAGCAACCACGTGGTGTAGCACATCATTATGTAGGATAGATGGACGGATAACCTATACCAGTCAGTGTTTCGTCTACATTTCGTATCGCATGTTTCTGGATGACTGTCATATGGCTAGGTTTGTGGATATATTCTGATAACCTGTCGTTAATAATTGTTCAATAGTTCTCAATAATAACAAAGTGTAATGCAAATTAGGACTTCATTGTATTTCTGATTATAGTTGTGAATGTTTGCAAAAGAAGGTCGCAGTGTGCTTCGCGGGTAGGTTGAATATTATATTATAATACGCTGTGCCATAGTTGATTGTATAACATTATTAAAAGGGAAAATGCGTTTCACAATTTGGTGATGGAACATATCCTCCATTGGAACGGTATAAAATTTATTTGTTTATTTGTTAGCGATCATAACGCTATTGGATTTTGAATATATTCGATAAATGAACGTATTTGTTGACACTATATGTGGATATTTTTAACAGTATGGCGTCTTGTTCGTACCTCCACACCGTGCACGTCGGGAACAAGGCACAGCTCACAGCAGGAAATTGGATCACCTGTTCCGAGGTGACCAATCCACGCCGCTAACGCATACAGACGAGGACCCGCATCGACTCTTTTTGAGTGTCTTACACTTACCTAGATCAACGACAGCTAACACTGGGGCGTTGAAGAGGCGACGAGTGACTGGGTAGGAGAAGACGGCAGTCGTTTCGCGTGGATGGCGCACTCGTCGCCTCGAACTCTTTTATCTGTCTCCAATCTCGGGCGAGCTGTTGGAGAAGGAGGGATGCGACCTCGACCCCGGATGCGTCAACGGGGTGGACAACGACGGAACAACAGAACCATTTTGCTGCTGTGAGCCGACTAATCGTGGAGGATGTGGCCCTAAAAAGGATCGCACACAGACCAGGACTTGTCACCCTGGCACAGAAAGAAGGAAGGAGCCATCTGAGGATGTCACCATAAGCATCACAGAGAATAATCATCTTAGAACGCTCGCCCATATGGTTTACCGGTGGCGAGGATAAATAAACGTACATCATCATCATCAGTATGGCCTACTAAAATAGTTTGTGTTCTGGTTAATCTAATACTGTCTTAAGGGCAAATGCCTTTTTTAACAGGGGTTCATTTTTTTGGCTGTGACCGTGAGTATGCCGGGTCTGTATGTGTTTGTGCGTATGTGTGTGCGTACGTAGAGGTTAACTCAATTTTGATGGCACGTTATTGATACTATAATGGCGAATACTAATTTGATATTTGTAAACACATATGCATTCGACCATATTATTTACCTGGATAGGTAAGTTTATACACTGCCTTCGTATGATACATATACGATTAACCCTTTCAACACCACATACCTCTATATAGGCTTACAAAAAGTGTAGATCCAGATGAGCCGGCTCGTGACGAGCCGTCTCATCTGGATCTGCACTTTTTGCAAGTAGTATTACTAATTTTAGACAAAATTACCCATCTTGATAAATGAACTGGTCCGAATGTAATTTTCTTATTTATTTATTGGTCTAAGAATATCATGCACCAGTCCATGTCAGTTACTTGGTGTTGAAAGGGTTAAAAGATCTAGATAACTTGACATGATAAACGACCCACCTACATTATCTTATGTTGATTTGTCTAATATTTTCCAGCGATTTTCTTTATCTTTCCAGGACAGTAAATAAGGTGTTAGTTTTGTCTATAAATACAACGTTAGCTTAGCTCGAGTGCTTACACTATTAATAAGTATTAATCGTTCTCGAACCCTCATTAGTCGACCAAATGCATTTATGCGGTGGCGATTTTAAATAAACTTATATATATATCGAACCCTCATTCCTGGTGGAATCCATCGACACGAGGGAGAGAGATAGAGAGAGAGAGAGAGAGAAGAGAGAGAGAGAGAGAGGAGGAGAGGGGGGCTAGAGGGGGGAGAGAGAGAGCGAGAGATAGAGAGAAGAGAGAGAGAGGGGTAGAGAAGAATAGAGAGGGAGCGAGAGAGAAGAGAGAGGGAGCTAGAGGGGGATAGAGAGAGAGATGGAGAGAAGAGAGAGAGAGGGGAGAGAGCGATAGAGAGAGAGAGAGAGAGAGAGAGAGAGAGGAGAGAGAGAGAGAGAGAGAGGGGGAGATAGGGGGAGAGAGGGGGAGAGGAGGCAATGTGGAATTTAAGTACCTTGGCTAATGACACAATCGTAACGGCTCAAGCTGGGAGTGTTAGTCTACTAAGAAGCGACACTATTTTGAGAGAAGACATGTGATTAGGGCTGTCAGTGTTCATTCTAGATCAAACATGTGTTCGTGTGTGAAATATCATTGCGGTTGTATGAAGAGATTCGAATGAAAGGACACGATCCTAGTCATAATAAGATTATATATATTCCACAATGTTTAAGTACATCATGTTTAAGTACATATCATGTTTAAGTACATCATGTTTAAGTACATCATGTTTAAGTACATATCATGTTTAAGTACATCATGTTTAAGTACACATCATGTTTAAGTACATATCATGTTTAAGTACATCATGTTTAAGTACATATCATGTTTAAGTACATCATGTTTAAGTACATATCATGTTTAAGTGCATCATGTTTAAGTACATCATGTTAAGTACATCAAAAATGTTAAAAGCGTTACTTCATACAACTTTATTTTATCTCGAATGCGAAACAAGTTCCTACAACTTATATTAATCACTCTCGAGACCTCACTCCTAATGGAATCCATCGCCTTAAATGCATTGCCTAAGGGCACAATCGTAACGGCTCCAGCGGGGTTCGAACTCCGGACCTTTCGCGCCTGCAGCGAACGCGCTATTACTATGCTATCACGACATCCGCACAACCGTTGAATTTCGTTATTGAAAATCGTGTCGTTTTGAACAGGAATCTATAACTTTAACTCTTTCACCGTCAATGTCGCATAAAAGCGACTTGGCAAAAGGTAGAGAACCCGATCTGAGACAACAGAACTTGCCGTCTGACTACTTACTGCTTGCTCTTCGTGACAGTGGAGATAAAGCACCTGTCAGAATAGCAAACAGCATAGATCATGATCAGACGTAGTGTTACGCAATAAACGTAAAAAACACACGTTTTATCACTGGCAGAGATAGAACTTTTGTACGTGTTGTACGAAGATTACTGGTGAATTTTATTTACAAATGTATAGTGTTGAATTGACTAGATTCTAATATAACTGAAGACGACACGTGAGATGTTGCGATAAGTCTCGTGTTTGTATATTCAATTCTTATTCATTCTATTTGACGGGAGTTTATGGGATGTATAATATATAAACAGGAAATGATGGGATGTAAATACTGTATTTACCCGTAAATAGTGGGTGCAATTATGCGGTATTTTACCGGAAATTATGGGGTGCAATTATTGTATTTAACCTAAATAATGGGACGCACTGAATTATGGTATTTAACCGTACTTGATATGGTGAAATTACGGTATTTTACCGGAAATGTTGGGGTACATTACCGGTATTTTACCGGAAATGTTGGGGTGCAATGTCGGTATTTTACCGGGAATGTTGTAGTACAATGTCGGTATTTTACCGGGAATGTTGTGGTACAATGTCGGTATTTTACCGGAAATGTTGGGGTGCAATGTCGGTATTTTACCGGGAATATTGTGGTACAATGTCGGTATTTTACCGGGAATATTGTGGTACAATGTCGGTATTTTACCGGGAATGTTGTGGTACAATGTCGGTATTTTACCGGAAATGTTGGGGTGCAATGTCGGTATTTTACCGGAAATGTTGGGGTGCAATGTCGGTATTTTACCAGAAATGTTGGGGTGCAATGTCGGTATTTTACCGGAAATGTTGTGGTGCAAAGTCGGTATTTTACCGGGAATGTTGTGGTACAATGTCGGTATTTTACCGGAAATGTTGGGGTACAATGTCGGTATTTTACCGGAAATGTTGGGGTGCAATGTCGGTATTTTACCGGAAATGTTGGGGTGCAATGTCGGTATTTTACCAGGAATGTTGTGGTACAATGTCCGTATTTTACCGGGAATGTTGTGGTACAATGTCCGTATTTTACCGGGAATGGTGTGTACACTGTCGGTATTTTACCGGGAATGTTGTGGTACAGTGTCGGTATTTTACCGGAAATGTTGTGGTACAGTGTCGGTATTTTACCGGAAATGTTCGGGTGTAATTACCATGCTAATGATGGAGTGAAATACTGTTGATTTAATAATATGCCATTGCTGCTAAGACCTTGCAAAGTAAACAACGAGGCTTCACCCGTTACAAAAACAAACAAATGATTCTCTCTATATATTTATCTCTGCTTAAGGGTGTTTTATGGTACATGTGGTAAAGATTAATGAAAATATCAACATTTACCTAGTTTCCATATAATGTGAATATGTATGTGTTTCTTGCAGTGTGCCTGTTTGACAGTTCTAACGTGTAGGCCTACCATATAAACCAAGCACCTGTTACTGACATACGCAAACAAAATTCGAAAACATTTGGGCGATAGATGATAACACTATTAACTACAGCCATTTCCAGAAATACTGTTATTCTAAATCATTCTGATTATATAGGTATTAATTATTATTTTATGTTTCCCAATGAAATATACCGACTGACAGATTGAGTCGGAAAACGTTCGCGTGAAAATAAGTATGTCAATAGGCTGCGGCTATGTACCACATGAGCAAAGCAGTGAGAGAGAAAATATGTCGCTCCACTGCTATCAACCAGTGGAATAACACAATTTTATTTAAATGATAATTTGGTACATACGCCCAGCCTATTGACATACTTATTTTCACGCGAACGTTTTCCGACTCAACCTGTCAGTGACATCACTTATGACGTAGTTTATGACATAAGTCAAACACGACCTTCTATGGTCATTTAGCGCACTGTTAATAATAATGGACTGCAAGTACAAAGGTATGACGTCACGATAGTGTTTTACGGTCAATTAAACTCATTTCTACATCTATTTTCCCCACACTTACCGCCACTGGTCAATTAATGATTAAAATCACAGTACGTACTCTAACAGCATTTAAAGCGACACTATATCGCATCGAATCAAAATATTATAAAATTTTAAATTGTACGTACAAGTACCAACGCTACCACCCATTATTATCATTATAATTTGAATTACAATTTTCAGGCAGTAAACAGTTTGTGTTTGCAACATAACAAACTGAAAGTGAAATGTGTTTGACATTTATTTATCGTCGCTACTGGTTGCCCATATGAGCAACGTCTCCTGAACAGATTAGTTATTTAAACTTATTTTAGATTTTTGGAGGATAGTGCAATGATGCAGACAGAGACCCATTCCAGAGTCTCCTCTGGTTCTTTTACGTGCACGGTGTAAAGCACCGACACGAGACATCGGTTTAAAGTCCCATCTGAAAGACTGTTAATTCTATTAGGTCTATTATATCGATCCTGCGATCCCTAGATAACCAGTCGACCGTGTTAACCAATGGACTACAGATCCGCCTGAAAGTGAAAGAAAGACGTTCCTAAATCAGTTTGCTTCACCCCGAGTAGATTCGGAACGCATCGCTCTCTGTCGGCAATCAGAACACACACACATCTAAGTCAGCTGTTTCAATAGTTACTGTTGCGTCACGCATGCGTTTTAAACATTGTATATATACGTCTGTTGCTAACCATTTCGTGTATAGGACGGTGTTAAATTGTTCTGATTTTTTGTTCATGTCAGTGCGACTATTTGGCGGAAGTCATGATAGCGCAGTTTGCTTCAGGTGCGAAATACCCGGAGTTCGAACCCCGCTGGGGCCGTTACGAGTGTGCCCTTATACAAGGCATTTAATTCCACATTGCCTCTTCTCTCTTCCTCGTGGCGATGGATTACATCAGGAATGAAATCTCGAGAGTGATTAATATAAGTTGTAATAACTTGTTTCGCAATCGAGATAAAATAAATTTGTATAAACTAATATTTTGCTTTTTTAAACACATTGTAATTGGAATGTTTATTCTTTATCTATCTGGTACCTTTTACCCAAATCCATCATTTAGTCTGATATAGTGTGGCTTTACAGACTGGTTGATGCAAGGGGGGCATAAACGGTCATAGATTATAATATATATGATAACCTATAAAATATCAGACAGACAGACAGACAGACAGACAGACAGACAGACAGACAGACAGACAGACAGACAGACAGACAGACAGACAGACAGACAGACAGACAGACAGACAGACAGACAGACAGACAGACAGACAGACAGACAGACAGACAGACAGACAGACAGACAGACAGACAGACAGACAGACAGACAGACAGACAGACAGACAGACAGACAGACAGACAGACAGACAGACAGACAGACAGACAGACAGACAGACAGACAGACAACGACAGACAGACAGACAGACGACAGACAGACAGACAGACAGACAGACAGACAGACAGACAGACAGACAGACAGACAGACAGACAGACAGACAGACAGACAGACAGACAGACAGACAGACAGACAGACAGACAGACAGACAGACAGACAGACAGACAGACAGACAGACAGACAGACAGACAGACAGACAGACAGACAGACAGACAGACAGACAGACAGACAGACAGACAGACAGACATACAGACAGACAGACAGACATACA